>OY757945.1:39479287-39809287 GCA_963585895.1 Sepioteuthis lessoniana | reverse complement strand
TACTATTTAACTTATTTAGGTTTGTAATCTTTAGAATTATGTTATCTAAAAAAAAAGTATTCAAAGACCCACTGTTAACTTTTTTGATAAGGAGATAGCTTTTTTTTCTGTCTTGTGCTTTTGTTTACTGAGTATAGTTGGGAAAGAATATCTTTTTTGTCATGTTACACTTTTTTATCTAAAAGGATGAAATTTAAAAAAGAGAACCAAAAGTAGGCCAAATAAAACTTTCTTAATTATGTCGTATAATTCTTGTAAAAAATCTTAGTAAAAAATATTAGTAAATAGAATAAGATGATAAAAGAAAACATTTGGACAAAGAATATGTCTGTTTAAATTTTGATACATTTTACAACTTTATTATAAAGATGGGGCAGTAACTAAGACATGTGGACTATAAAAAAATAAGTCTCTGACAATGTGGTCACTACTGTTGGCTATTTTATAAATCGTAAAAATATTCATAACATAGCTACTAAGATATGTAAAAGACCTTTTTTTTTTTGTTTAGAATGCACCTTTATATCTGACAGTAAGTGGTTATTTTCTCCTGACTGCAGGGCTCCAAACTAATGTATTTTCCCTACTCCCCAAAAATCAATTTTAACTGTCCTAAAATCAATATGATTTTTTAAAAACTTTTTTTGTCTTTAGTTGTTAGTTGTATGATAAAAACTCCATTAAAACATTGAAGAAAAATATAGTATTTATATTGGCCCATTAATCTTGAAATTGTGGTAAAGGAAGAAGAAATAAAGTTCACTTATTTCAAGTCTATTTGTCTACAGATCTTTTAAGGTTGTCTTTAACATCTTAGTAGTTAAGTTGAGCTCAATGTTGACTTTAAGAATCTTTTTTTTGACAGTCTTAATACAGTGAAAATGGACAGCTTACTAGTTAAGTTGAGCTCAGTGCTGCCTTTAAAATTTTTTTTTTTTTTCGACAGTCTTAATACAAAAAATGGTTTGAAATAGATAGGTCCCTCTCTCCCCTTTGTGAAAAGAATGAAATTGGATTTTTATTGGTATATAGATTTTGTCAAAAAATGAATCAGTTTACAATATTTTCCTTAATTCAATAGTATAATTTTTTTTTTATCATGCCAAATTCATTTTTTTTTATCTTTCTGCTAAAAAAAGGTCTTAGTGGCTCCAACTTTTTAAAGAGTTCAAAAGAAACAGTTTTAAACAGACCTAAAAACTTAAATTTTTTTCTAAAGTTCTATAAAAAAATAAAAACAGGAAAATTTGGTTACATATTATCATACTATAATGAATAAAATAAAAATGAAACTATTTAAATTTTTTTCAGAGATTTATCTAATTAAACATTTAAAACTAAAACTTTCACATAAATGTCTGAAGAATCTAAATCATTTTTTATTTATTACCATATACATTTATGAGGACTTATAGTGGCATCTGATCTGAAAGGGTATTGTTTTGTTTTAATGGCAAAATTATTTTTTGTGAAAAAGTAATTGCTAAAATAGAATTTAAAAATTTAAATTGATATAATAAGATATGGAAAAAATTCCCAAAATATCAATTTTAATCTGATAAGCAGGATTATGGACTCAGTAAACTAAATCCTTGATTCCGACTACTGAGATTTTCGAAGTTTTGACTCCAACTGTGACTGTCTGATAAATATTCTTTTTTCACTATGATATTTATTTATTATCTATTTATAACATTTTGATTTTAAAGGAAATGGACATGTTATTTAGGGCTCTGAGTTTAATGAGAGGATCCAAGCCACATTGGGGTGAGAGGAAATGATAGAGTAGACGCGGCAGCAAAATCAGTTTTAGATTTGACCCCTGACAAGTACAACATCCCATACACCGATCTGAAACCGACAATAAATAATTTCCTCCATAAAAAATGGCGACAACGCTGGAATAGAAATATCAATAATAAACTATTTCAGGTCAAACCCTTTTTGGGAGAATGGCGCCCAGCCTTTCAAAAATCGCAAAAAGAGCAAGTAACAATAATGTGATTGCATATTGGTCACAGCAGACTTATGCACTCTTTTATACTCAAGCAAGAACAGCAACCACAGTGCTCGACATGCCAAACACCCTGTACAATCAAACATGTTCTCCTTGAGTGTAAAGTTTTTAATGACACCAGAAAGCGCTATTTCCACGCAAATACCATGAAGGACTTATTTGAGAACGTCCACATGGATAATTTTTTCTCGTTCTTGAAAGAGACCGGGTTGTACCAGAAAATATAGACTTGGCTACAATCCCGAAAACACAACAAAGTAATCAACAGAAAGCAAATTATTGCTGAATAGAATTATGCTTGTGTTGGTAGAAATAGTAGTAAGAAATAAAAAAAAAACAAAACACTATCATCACTAAATAAACTAATGTCACATAGAAATACTTGCAAATACTTACTTGTATGCGATTAAATGAGTTGTATAGTTTTAGTATGATATGATTAAATTATGTGTCTACAAATTGTACATACGTGTAAACAGGCTTTGGCATTAAATAACCTATAGAGGTTGATATGCCAACCAACCAACCAACCAACCAATTTAGATAACAAAAACAAGAAGTAAGTGTAACTTGGTTTTTGTATTTTTGAAACCTTTTTAGTGTATGGTTAGTTCATATCACTATAAGTTAATTTGTTGTTGTTTATGTAACACTGAATGAAATAACAAGGCCTCTTTGAAGAACAACTAGATAGGTTTATTTTTATGACAAAAAGAAGGACTGTTTCTGAGTAAGAAAAGTTCTTTGGGGTGTCGTAGGTCGCAGCAGTGTCACAGGTAGCAGCAGTTATCTTCGGCAAAGATCATCAATGCTGGAGCTCCAGTAGAAAAGGACGGGAGAGAGGTCTTTTTTCTCTGCTGCCCAGGTGCTCTCTACTCTGGGCCGACTTCCAAAAAGGGCTAGAACAAATAGTTCTTTAGAGGAAGATGGAATCAATGCACTTTGTCCCCTGATTGGTCTGTGTGTGGCTGAATCACTTTATTCGCGAGAGAAAATAGATCTGTGACTGCTACACCTTTGTCTAATACATATTTTTGGTAAATAAACAAAATTTTTAGTTCTAAAAAAACACCTAAAATATAACATCATGACAAGCTGAGGTCCATTGAGAGAAACAGAGAGACATAAAAAAATCTGCAGACATTGTAATAAGAAATTAACAGAAAAGAGAAAAGTCAGAGATAAACAAAAAATAAGCTCTATTTTTTTTTCTTTAGAACTGAGAGAAACAGAGAGACATAAAAAAATCTGCAGACATTGTAATAAGAAATTAACAGAAAAGAGAAAAGTCAGAGATAAACAAAAAATAAGCTCTATTTTTTTTTCTTTAGAACTTTTATTTTTCTTTCAATGACATTATTTTGGCCTAAAACGGTTTTATCAAAATTCTCTATTTTTTGTGGATGTTCAAATAAAAAAATTACCCAAGAATAAAGTAAAAATCCATGAAAATGTTTTCCTTCTTTAATAGTGATTTATACTTATTTTAATTAATAAAATAATTGGTATCTCTCATGAATATTCTACTATCCTTGGGACACTTAATATTGAGTCCTGCCTGACTTGTTCTTGTGTATAACACTTCCTGATATAATGTTGGTTCTCTTTAGCCAAATAGAGACACTACTATATTGTTTTATTTATTTTTCTTTTGTTTGTACATTACAAGAACACTCGCTCAGAAGATACAAACCCTGTAATCTAGAAGAATACTGTTCTCATTACTTTTACATTACCTACCAAAATTTTTACATATACAACGTTGTCTTAGTAACTAATTAGATTGCAGAATATTTTATTACCAATTACAAATCAAACTTCCTTCAGGATAGTTTTTATAGGAAGCTACACACTGACAAAAATGTTGTTCCCACTCATGAAAACAGTGCTGGAAGTCTCTAACTGAAACTGCCTTCAGTTCTTTTTTTATTTATTTTTTATATTATTAATATTATTATTATTATTATTATTATTATTGTTGCTGTTGTTGTTGTTGTTGTTTGTTTGTTTGTTTGTTTGCTTTTTTTTTTTTTTTTTTTGGCTCCTGGCATTTTTGCTTTTTAATATCTTCTCACATCAACCTTAAAAAAAGAATCTATGCACAGTATACATACACTATTAATACAATATCTATATACATATAAATCAATATTAAAACAATATTTATATACATATAGATTAATATTAAAACAATATCTATATACATATAGATTAGTATTAATACAATATCTATATACATATAAATTTAATATTAATACAATATCTATATACATATAAATTAATATTAATACAATAACTATATACATATAAATTAATATTAATACAATATCTATATACATATAGATTAATATTAAAACAATATCTATATACATATAAATCAATATTAATACAATATCTATATACATATAAATTAATATCAATACAATATCTATATACATATAAATTAATATTAAAACAATATCTATATACATATAGATTAATATTAATACAATATCTATATACATATAAATTAATATTAATACAATATCTATATACAGAACAAATTTTGTTTAGTAATTCATCCTGCAGTTACCAAAAATGCTCTCTTGAATTCTTTTTCTTACTATGTTTTGGTTTGGTTTGGTTTGGTTTGGTTTCTTTGTTTAATGGCATATCAACATTTGTAGGTTATTTAATGCCAAAGTCATCTTTGTAGAAGAATAGCCATGATACTATTTAACCCATTGCTGGGTGGTGATAAGAGATTTGTACCTCTCCAAATGCGATTCTCTATGTATTGATGGCTAAAGTGTTGGACTGCGGTCTTGAAGTAAGCAATTTTGAATTCCAGTTGTGCTATTATAATCACTTTCAGTCTAATATCCTAGGGAAAAGTATGAACCCTCTTACTATGCTTTAAATCATTGGTTCCCAACCGATTTTGGGCCATGTCACACTTTGGTATTTCTAAAATTCAGATGTCCCTTTATAATATTTAATTCTTACATATTTAAAATTTTTCTGCAATTCATGTGAAGGAAGCTTGAAAAGCCATTAACTTGGTCTCTAAACAAGTCCCACCAAAATATAATCATGCCCCACTGGTGGGAATTACTGCTTTAAATAGTATCACAGCTCTCCTGAAAGGCTGGCATTAGCATTAAATAACCCCTGACAGTTGATATGACATTACATGAAAAAAAAAAAAAAACAATGCCTTTCCCAAGGGTATTAATCTGAAAGTGAATCTAAAACATTACTGAATTACCATTTTTTTCTGAAACCATCCAAACTGATCTTAGATCAATTGATAAATAGATCAATCTCTGATCAATTGATCTTAGATCAGTTGGTTTGTTTTAACCTGTTGCATTTTCTCAATCAAGATCATAGAGCTGGGTTTTGATTTTTAAGAACAGGAAATAGTCACAAGATTGTAAGGGGGATTTGGTTAAACAGGAGTATTCTTTCACCAGGCCATTGGGCTAATGTGTAGAGTGTTCACCAATGGCCTGGGAGACCGGGGTTCAATCATACTGAAGACTTAAAAAATGGTACTTGATGCTGCCTTGCTTAACACTCAGCATTATAAGGTAAGGATCAAGTGTAAAGTGGAGCAATCCATGAAAGGAGTAGTGCCCTCCCCTACATCTCAGTGTAGTAGCTATTGGAAAGGGAGCCTTTGGGTCACCCTCAATTAAGGTCACCAACTTTACTTACTTGTTCTTTCAAGCCAAAAATTCTTTCATAGCAAGAGTGAGACTAATTTTTTATTTATTGCGGACATTTTGTCCTCATCTTGGTGGTTTTTGTGTTGTTTCTTCTTTCACAACGTTTTGGCCAAATTTCACCTCTGGCCTTCTTCAGGTGATTTACCGCAACCTCAGATAGGAATGCTGAGTCTTATAACCGTATCCCCAGTAATTACTGCCTTCCATAGTTGTTGTCTATCGCACCACGTTTTTGACCAAAAGTCCGCAATAAATAAAAAATTAATTCTCAGATTAAGAAGCCTCATCTCAAAATGATTCCAATTAAAGACAAGTGAGACTAATGTTTTAATTTTTCAGCTTGGCAGCCTTAACTGAAAATCAGCTGATCTATGTAAATGAACCTATGATTACCATTGTCAAATGATGATCAGATCTAATATGAATCCTGACATTTATTTTCTTCACTCTGTAAAATGATCGGTTGACTAGAATGGGGTTCATCATTTACAGTCTTTTGGCCTCCCAAAACTACCTTGTGTCACCTAAAACTCCAAGGTTGTCTTAGTATGTTTGTCATATCCAAGTATTGTAATATAATGGCCAAGGGATTTTTTGGGGGTTTAGTTAGGCTGAGAACTTTTCAGCTCAGTGCATGGGTTACTTAGGTGCAACATTAACGCAGGTGTTCACACATGCGCAGCAAACGTGTCACTCAGAGATGTCACAATAGCCCGAGATGGGAAACAGGACTAGCAAGTATGAATGAAGTCATGCACCGGAAGCACGTGGAGGATTTTGGGAGATTTTGAAAAAGTCAGTTAGTAGAGTTGAGACCTGCCTCACGAGAAGATGGTTGGCTTTCGCTTGCTTGCAGAGGCCTTGGGCTGGTGTCGCACGAGATGGGGGGGGGCAGATGAAAAAGCCAGAATAGAAAGATTGTGCCTCTCTCTCCTTATGTCGAAGAACCTTTAAACTCAAAGGTAATAAAAAAAGTTTCATACCTGAACTGAGAAGTTGTTACATGTTTTTTGAATTTCAAGATTCCTATGTTCTATCTTTATGGACATTCGATGTATGTTTCACACATAACCATATCATGGCTATGGTAGAGTATCATAACCCACATTTAACATTATTTGTGCATGGAAAAAACAATTAAGACACTTGTGGCTGAGAAAATATATTATGTTTGAATATTTCTTCATACAGAACAAGGCAAAGAACAATTCATGATAAATTAACAACAAGAAGATATTTTATTGCCTGATCAAATAAATACAGAAATGTCATGAAATACTTAAAGAGATATTATAGAGAAAAGTCCTTTTGTGTTGTTCAAGAGTCTTTTGGTATAAGTTGAAAATCCTTAATTACATATGTATGAGATAGTATAGAAGTGTTGAATTAAGACATGCCACTGTGTGCCATATAACATGAGGTCATTAGGGGTATAAGACCCTATGTTCATATGGACAGGAGCAGACATGTACCCCCTGCTGGGACCATGAATAAAAAAGAATTAGACTTCGCCATGCCCTTCTTTGGTCATACCACTTAACAACCATTAGTTGTACTGTTTGGTAGATACAGGAGGTACTATTTACCAACCCCTCCGCTCAGGCAGGATATGACACAAGGTCAATTTTTAAGCGGAGTTTAACAGGTTTGAATTCAGAGTTTTCCTTCTCCTAGACTAGTTGCCTAACCAAGGCTGAAGAATCTAGTCTGTCCTACTATTTACCCATAGCTGGAGGGAGAATAATTGGATTCATACCTTTCCCAAGGGTATTAGTGCTATGTGAAATGCAATCAGTCTCGTCCAGGATTTGAACTCGTGTTGCCGTGTCCATTTCCTACGACGATAACGACTACACCACGGGCACCTCTCAGATACAGGAGGTAATGACTTTTGGTGGTTGGGTTTTAATGGCATATAAACCTTTGTAGGTTATTCAATTCCAAATCTTGTTTATGCAAATATAATTATATATGATTTGTAAACGAGTCAGAACTTATTGGGTTGTGCATATCATTGGAACAGTTAAATTATATAATACCAATAATTCAATTTAGCCACACAGTTAAAGAGTTTCAAGCATTGCTATTTAACTCTAATAATTCTGTTAAACACTATTCATTCATTTGCATATAATCGAATGTTTCCAAGTATCTTAATGTAATACCAATAATTCAATTTAGGCATACAATTAAAGAGTTTCAAGTATTGCTATTTGACACTAATAATTCTGTTCAACATTATTCATTCATTTGCCCACAGTCAAATGGTTTCAAGTATTGCTATGTATCACTAACAATTCAATTTACTAATACATACTTAAATGGTCAAAGAGTTCTATTTCTAACTATTCAATTTATCATAAGTCATTATTTTGCACATACTTAAAATGTCAAACAGTTCTATTTGACCTATGGATAGGACCTTACCAGGTGCTACCACTCCAGGCTAGAGTGGACCCGGGAGCAATGACATTGAAGGGGTACTCCACATTCCTCAAAGTTCCAGCATTACTTTGCTGCAGAATACATTGACTGCTTCTCAATGAATGTCCTGTTTATGACACTAAACAACCTGATGGGGAGGTTCCAGTGATGGTGGGGCTTTGGGGAATGTGGAGCACCCCTTCATTGCCATTGCTCCCAGGTCCACTCTGACCCGGAAGGGTAGCACCTGAGAAGGTCCTATCTATGGGTTAAATAGAACTCAACTGCATACTTATACTAAACTGAATTGTTTGAATTAGAACTGTTTGATTCAACTGAACAGCTTGAAATAGAACTGTTTTTAACATTGAAATGGTACTTATGCTAAACTGAATTGTTTGAAATAGAACTGTTTTGACATTTAACTGTGTGTGGAGAAAATCTATACTTATACTAAACTGAATTTTTTGAATAAAAATTGTTTGACTAAAATGAATAACTTGAAATAGAAATGTTTTTGACAATTAAACTGTGTACTCATGCTAAACTGAATAGTTTGAAATAGAACTGATTATTTGTATGAAAATGGATTTGGTATTAAATAATCTACAAAGGTAGTTATGCCATAAAACCCAACCAACTAGCCAGCATTACTGGAGCCTCACCAGATTGTTTTGTGTGGGGCTGGGGCAGGGAGGGGCTTATCTTACCCCTCTGCAGAGATGTAGTCAGTGTATTCTACAGTCCCTACCAACTGGGCTAAATTTTCAACTGAATGATATTTTTATGGGGTCTTAGATGGCACTGAACATTCATTTTTATCATCTAAATTCTTTACATAAGTAAATGAAATGATAATTAAATTCCTTTACTTTTTTTAAATAGAAGCATTCATTTCATGAACCACTATTATAACAATAGGTACATTATTCATCCAGTATATGACTAAAATTAGTATTATGTGCATATATATATATATATATATATATATATATATAATGTTGAACTTGGGAACCTACACAGAACTTTGAACTGAACCCCTTATTTAATCTATGGAGGTAGATAGTTCTGATTCGGTAAACCATGACCAGGTAAAAAGTGTTAAGCTATAGTAAGTATTCTACATTATGTTACCTGTATGTGGGATTGAACCTAGGACCTCTAGATGATTTCTCTCAGAAGTGATTAAAATTATGAGGCTTCATTTCAGAAATTTAGGCAAGTATATATATATATATATATATATATATATATATATATATATATATATATATATGTGTGTGTGTGTGTGTGTGTGTATGTGTGTCACTTAGAAATGCTAGAATCCTTCACTCCTTCTCAATAAGTAAAAGTAAAGAGTTCGCAACCATAATCGAAGGTTACCCGAAGGCTCTCTTTTCAATAGCTACTACACCAGGGTCTAGGGGAGGGCACTACTCTTTTCCTTGGATTGCTCCTCTTTGCCCTTGATCCGTACCTTATAATGCTGAGTGTTAAGCAAGGAGGTATCAAGTACCATTTTTTGAGTCTTTGGTATGACTTGACCTGGGATTGAACCCAGGTCTCCCAGGCCATTGGCGAACACTTTAACCATCATGCCATTTTCCGGTACCCTTCCTCAATAGAAGTCAGTGTATTATCATAGGCCACTTTTATACAGGAAACTCTAAAGATTCATGTGTCATATAGTAAAGCATTATATATATATATATATATATATATATATATATATATATATATATATATATATATATATATATATATATATATATATATAATAATAAATAAATAAATATTAGATTTTATACATTTAATACCATGAAAGTTTGTCTGCGACCTTTGATTTCATGAAGTTTTACAAACAACAATCATCAGGCAGATAATGAAAGAAAATGAAGAAATCGAAAAAATCGAAAAATACAGTCAAAAACATTATATATATGTGTGTGTGTGTGTGTGTGTGTGTGTGTGTGTGCCTCACAAATCCTAATTAGAATACTTCAATCCTTACTAAATAGAAGTATCAGTATTATCATGGACCACTTTTACACCGGAAACCCTACAGATTCATGGGTCATCTTGCAAAGCATTCAAAATATCATATTAATTTTTAATTGGTTATCTGAATTTCTGATTTTTAAACCGAGGTGGTTGTTTCTAATAAAACTATCATAAAATTTCTATGGATTTATTTTGTGATAATAATTTCTTACTTAAAAGGTGTGTTTAAAAAAATAATGGGACTGAAGGCATTTTTACTAAATCAGAAATGAATTATTAATGAAATGTAATTTTCCTTTTTGATAGTCACTTTTGCATTCAATCAACTTTTTCTGATGAGTTTTCTGTTATTTCCTCTGAAACTTAATTTTTTACATGATATGAAGCCGTGCCATTGTATTTCTTTAATGTCCTCCACAAATTTTCAGTTTAAGAAAATTAAAAAATGTCACAGACAGCTAGGTTTGATGACTAAGGAGGGCACTGCACTTGCGCAATCTTGTGTTTCACTAAAAACTGTTGAAAAAACTTGTTTGGCAGTTTTCTCTCATGACATCATCTACTTTAGTTTGGTTTGGTTTCTTTGTTTAATGGCATAGCAAGCTTCATAGGTTATTTAATGCTAAAGCCATCATTATAGAAGAATAGCAGTGATATTATTTAACCTATAGATTGAAGGATAAGGAGGTTCTTACCTTTTCCCAGGGTATTAGTCCAAAAGTGAACATAACAGTATGGCTAGAGTTTGAATTTGCTTCCTGTGACATCACAGTCCAACATGTTACCCAATATGCCATAGGAACACTTCCACATTGTCTAGACAAAGCCCCCAAACTTATTTTGTCATAGAACCTATATCTATGTTTAATTGACAACATCTGCCATCCTAACTTTAATTATAATTCTCTTCATAAAGCTGTTTTTGTTGTAAAGAGAAACTTTATTCACTAAAAAAATATAATAGATTAAAATATTACAAAATGTATTAAGCAAGTTTGAACACTAGTCATACTATTGTGTTCACTTTCAGACTAATACCGTAAAAAAAGGCATGAACCTCTTTATCTACCCCACTGCTATAGGTTAAGCAGTACTATTACTGTTCTTCTACAATGGTGGCTTTGGCATCAAATAACCCATGAAGGTTCATATGCCATTAAAGAAACAAACCAAACCAAAATATTGTTTTCATAACTAGATGACCCATGAACTCATTGGCTTTCCATTTAACAGTAGGTTTGGTTTGGTTTCTTTGTTTAATGGCATATCAACCTTTGTAGGTTATTTAATGCCAAAGCCATTCTCTTAGAAGGAGAACACTAATGGTACTATTTAACCCATAGCTGGGAGGATAAGGGGGTTCATACCTTTCCCAAGGGTACTTGTCCGAAAGTGGACGTGATAGCGTGACTGGAGTACGAACTCGCCATTTAACAGTAGTCCATGATGATATTAATACTTCAATTTAGGAAGAAGTGAGGGATCCTGAATAGCAATTTTTTTTTTCATCATACGTGTGAAAGCACATGTGATACTCTGTCCTTGTATCATCATTCACAATTAACGTGATGTGCGAAATGGACATATAATGTTCATAACGATAGAACATAGGAATCTCAGAATTCGAAAACATGTAACGACTTCTTGTTCAGATACGAAACCTTTTTATTAACTTTGAGTTAAAGGTCTCGATGTAAGGAGAGACACAATCTTCTATGTTGTCTTATTCATTTGGCCCCCAACTCGAGCGGCCCCCATAGGGCGCATGTTTGCCTCGCGCCTGCAAGCTCCAAAAGTCGATCCTTCTTGTTTGGCGTCTAGTACTCGACTCTTTATCTCTTCAAATTCTCACACAAACCTCCGTGCGCTTCCGTTGTATGACGTCACCTGCACCCTGTCACCTCGGTTTGTTTCGGATTATTATGACATCTGAGTGATACCTCCATCCACCCGCGTGCACCCGCGTTAACACCTACTTCAATGTTGCACCTAACTAACCCATGTGCTGAGCCGAAAGGTTCTCAGCCTAACTAAACTCAAAGGCATGAACCGAAATCCCTCGGCTATTTTATAACATCCTCATCAGCCGCCAATCAGGGTGATAACACAGTTTCAGTAGCTCAAAGCGGTACTGCCATTCCTGGTGCTACCAAGCAGCTTTTGCCACCAGACAGGGTATTTAAAAGAAATATATATCTACATATACGCCAGATCAACTAAAACCAGACATTACATTGGACGTTCGTTCATCTTCATTTTAGTGCAGCTTGTGATTTAAAAACACGTTTACTTTTGGCCATTGATGTCATAGCTACTGTTTCTTGATTTCACATAATCACACGGGAATGGTGGTTCCATATGCATATCATTCATAGTAAAATACCTTCTGTATCCGTCATGTATTTGGTTTGTTTTCCTTCAGTTTTATCTTTTTTATGCGTTACTGCACAAAAGCACTCAAGACAAACGTCATATATAATTCTGCTGAAAGATGTTATTTGTTGATCAATGTGGCCCTCAAGATGGGTAGTGAGTAAAAAGAAAGCTCCTGGTCCAAGTTTGTCCAGGTAGCTATCTGATTACACTTGGGCCACTAAATTCTTGGCTTGCAAGGAATGTTTCCAGGACGCTGAGTTGTCTCTATTATATCAAGAATTAAGATAATTAAAACATGATATTCAGCACAAACACAGACCTCACAAAATTATCATTGATTTGCAAAAATTGTAATGGAAATTGCTTTATTCTATAAGTTTGAGCATTTCATGTGTATTGGTCTGATAAAAATCTCTATGAGGTTTTATTTTGCTTATTTATAGTAAGATTTATAAAAATGTGATGAGAATTTTAGCTATATGTATGAATTCATTGGTTATTGTTTCAAAAATATAATCAAAAGCAGATTAATACAAAGAATCTTCAGATTGTTGCGGAGCCGATAAGTATGTCGACCCCGCAAATGAATTATGTGAACAAGAACAGCCAAAGCAATATGAAGGAACAAAGGTGAGATAATAGTTATAACAAGTGACAATTTATTTTGTCGTATTTACAAGCGTATATGTAAATGTCCGTGGCAGTTGTATGTAGTCTTTAGCTAGAATGGGTTATGTCGTTAGCTGGTATAGTCACGTTGTAGATGTTCGCAGCTGGGCGTTCGACGAGGGTCGCTGGCGTAGGTCGAGTCGTTGAGTTGAGCTAGATGTTTGGATGCTGGTAAGCTGAGGTCGGTTGAGTCGTTGAGTTCAGCTGGACAGTCATCGCGGGCAGCTGAGGTCAGTCGAGTCGTTGGGTACAGCTGGACAGTCGTATTCCTGTTCAACTACGGCTCCTACTCCGGCGTCTGATGCGTCAGTCGTAAGGGCGAGATGCATTTTGGGGTCGTCCTTGATGTACGAGAGTTTGGTGAAGTTCACCAGCGCGGTCTTTGCGGCGTTGAATGTGTGAAGAGCATCCGTTTCTAGTGAAATGTTCCTATTCTTCCGCTGTAGTAAGTTCGTAAGAGGTTGGAGAATAGTGGAACACTTTGGGATGAACCTTCTGTAGAAGTTTATCATCCCAATGAAACGTCGCAGCTGTTTCATCGACGTCGGCGTTGGAAAATCCTGGATTGCACTGATCTTCGTCGGTAGAGGGGTTATTCCTTCAGCATCGATGTTGTGTCCAAGGAATTCAATGCTGGGCGCCCCGAAGACACACTTGTCAAGGTTCAGACGTAATCCGCAATGTGAAAGTCGTCTGAACACTTCACGTAGGTGTTGTTTGTGAGAATCATCATCTTTGCTGGCCACCAGGATATCGTCGATGTACGCATATACATAGGGTAGACCACGCAGGACTTCGTCCATCAAGCGCTGGAAGGTTTGTGCAGTGTTATGTAGACCGAATGGCATTTTTAGGAATTCATACAGGCCAAACGGTGTCGTAACTGCTGTCTTTGGGATGTCTTCCGGAGCTACAGGGATCTGATGGTATGCCTTTGTAAGGTCTATTTTCAAGAAGATACGAGAACCCTACAGTCCGGAAGCAAAATCGTGGATGTGGGGTAGCGGATATCGATCAGGAACTGTGCCCCTCTATCGGTTGTGATGACTTGAGGTGTACCAAACGTACTTATCCATTCTTTCAGTATGGTCTTGGCAACAGTGCTTGCTGAGATGTCCTTGATAGGCACAGCAGTGGGCCATCATGAGAAGCGGTCCACCACCGTCAATAGATATTGGTAGTCCTGACACATTGGCATTGGTCCAACCAGGTCGATGTGTAAGTGGGAGAACCGTGCGTCAGGGTTGCTGAAGGTGCCAATAGGAGATTTTGTGTGCCGGTGGATTTTACACTGTTGGCATTTTAGACACGTAGAGACCCATTCGCGGATGTCTGTGTTCATGTTGGGCCAGACGAAGCGTTCAGCAATGAGTTTGACAGTCGCATGTTTACTCGGGTGTGACAATCCGTGCAAGTGTCAAAATACTTGTTTTCGTAATGCCGGGGGGACGTAGGGCCTTGGGTTGGCCTGGCTGATGTCGCAGTACAGTCTTCCGTCACTGAGAGGTACTGGGAACTCCTGAAGTTTCAGGGAGGTGTTCATTTTCACCTCTTGTAATGTTGAGTCGGATTTTTGTTCTTTTGCGATTAAATCCTGACTCAGAACATCGTTATCCAGAGCGTGGATATCTGTCCGGGATAAAGTGTCTGCGACCGTGTTATCCTTCCCCTTGACGTGACGTATGTCGGTGGAAAACTGTGACAAGTAATCGAGATGTCGAATTTCCCGAGCCGTGTACTTGTCGGAGTTAGTTCTCATTGCTGTCGTCAGCGGTTTGTGGTCCGTGTAGATCACGAAGTCTCTGCCTTCTAGGAGGTATCTAAAATGCTTGACGGCCAAGTATATGGCCAGCAACTTCTCTGTGCTGGTGAAAGCTTGGCTGAAAAGAATGCGATTGGTTTGCGTTGGGAGTCGTATTCCTGTTCAACTACGGCTCCTACTCCGGCGTCTGATGCGTCAGTAGACTACAGTATCTCCTAAAAAACAGCCTAGTTGGCTGGGGGTGTGAAATACACTGACTGCATCTCTACTGTGAGGTAAGCTCCCCTTTAATAAGTGTCCTGGATATGATACTTCGCCATCTGATAGTGAGACTCGAGGTCTGGAACTTTGAGGAATCAAGAGTACTCTTTCATTGGCATTACTCCCAGGTCTGACCTGGAGTGGTATTACCTGTTAGAGTCCCATCTATGGGTCAAATAGAAATATTTAATCATTTGCTATACTTGAAATTATTTAACTGTGTGAAAACAAATGACAGATGTTAAATTGAATTATTAGTATTGCATGGCAATACTTGCAACCATTTAATTGTGTGTAATTAAATGAATAATGTTGAATAGAATTATTAGTGTTAAATGGAAATACTTGAAATCATTTAACTGTGCGCAAACAAATGAGCTCTGGCCAGTTTTAAAATATTGTTGGATCCAAATTATTCATTTACAAATCATATGTTTAATATATATATATATGTAAAAATTGAATTTGGCATTCAATAACCTTTAAGGGTTGATATACCTTAAAACCCAACCAACCAACTGTCAAAAAAGATTTTTGATAATTCTTATTCAGATTTATTAGAATAGACTTAAACTCTTAAAACTCCAGAATTTGAAAAACACTTGTGTAATTTATGCTGATTGTCATTTCCCATGATCCTCTTACATTTTAACTTGTAGTTAATTTTAAATCTTTATAATCTAGCAGGTGGAGCTTTTTTAAAAGCATGACTCTTTATTTTACCAGAATGTATTTGTCTATACCTGTTTCTTTCAATATTAATATCTGTACCTGAAATTTTGCTGATAGACTTATTATAAGGACATTGTCATATGCGTTATCTTATGTAAAAAAAACACTTCATATAGTATGTCATACTTAAAGTACTGATAGTGACAATTTTTCTTTTTTGTATAAAAAACCTTGAACCCTTGTTCTGGCTAGTGTTGACAAGATTTTTTTAGTACTCCAACAGCTGTGGATGTTTTATGAAGGAACCTTCTTAATGTTCATTTATCTGGATAGAATCCCTAAAAATATAATCAACACAAAGTAAGAAACAAACAAAAATGTGAAAAAATTTCGATAAATAACAATAAGAAAACAACACTGAAAGTTTTTTTGTTGTTGTCAAGAATTAAAAAAGAATATTTTTATCACATTTATGTGTAGAGATTTTAACAACTTTCCTCTCAGTATATTTTTTATCTTTTCTTTAAAAAAAGGAAATGAAATTACCATATTGTTCTCTTCTCTTTCTGTTGAGCATTTTATCCGCAAATTTGTCGAGTAGCAATGACTTAGATGGAGATCTAGTGAAATTATGTTACAAAATGATGAATTTACACCTTCATTCAAGAATGATAAATGGGACAAAAGACATTTTGGACACAGATGAGAACATTAGTCCAATTTTAAAGATGTGTCATCATATGAAAAATATTTCTTATTCTTTGGAATTGCTTGATAAAAATCCCTTGGAGCTAATACTATATCTCAAGGTATGTAAATGCTAAAAATCAATTCTTTTATATATTCACAGTTTCTTTTATGTTTTTGTATCTTTTTTTTTTCTTGACATTCGTTTATTTATGACAGATCTATTTAAAAATAAATTATTTAAAGAAAAAAATTTCAATAAAATAAAACAATATTGTTTATTAGTGTACATATTTCTGAGTGTGTATGTGTTTGTAAGTTTGTATGTGAGTATTTGCACGTGGTTGCTTCTTTCTGTTTATGTGTGAGTGTGTTTGAGTGTTTGTGATGGTTTTCTTTCCTTTATTTTATTGTTTTTAATGGGATATCAACCAATTTTTAATGGGATATCAACCAATTTTTAATGGGGGTATAAAACAATTTTTAATGGGATATCAACCAATTTTTAATGGGATATCAAAAAATTTTGAACTCACTTATGATGTTGCAGTCCAGCATTTTAGTTACTGCATCATGGGGACTCCTCCAAGTGTGTGTGAACATTTGTGTGAGTATGTATGTGAGTTTGTGTGTGTGTGTGTGTGTGTGTCTTTGTGTAAAGTTGTGCGTGAGTGTGGGTATTTGTATGTGTGTGTTTTTTTGTGTTTAGTTTTAAGTGTATGTCTTTGAGTGTATATGTGTGTTTCTTAATATGTAAATGTTAGAGTGTGTGTAAGCATATACGCTTTATGTGCGAATATCTAGCCGTGTAAAAATAGAAATTGTCTAATATCAGCCATGTCTGACACAAGACATATTCTAAGTGTCTGTTAAATATTGATTTCTCTTTAATAAAATAAATCTGTATATTAAATACTGCACCATGTCATCATGAGAGAGATAGATAGATAGATATGAACGGACTGTAATAAATAAGTAAAAAAGTAAAGTTGGTGACTGTAGTCAAGGACAACCCAAAGGTTCCCTTTTCAATAGCTACTACACCAAGGTGTAGGGAAGGATGCTACTCCTTTCCTTGGATTGCTCCACTTTACCCTTGAAACGTACCTTATAATGCTAAATGTTAAGCAAGGAGATATCAAGTACCATTTTTTGAGTCTTTGATATGACTCGATCTGGGATTGAACACTGGTCTCCCTGGCCATTGATGAAAACTCAACCCAATAGGCCAGTGGGCTAGTATAAATATGTATGAGTAACTATAGATAGATTGATAGATACAAAGGTGAGTGAAAAGTTTTACAATATTTTGGTACATACTACTTTATGGTGCATCATGTGACTAAAGCAATTCAAACTATGGAAGGTACCTGCTGTGGTTGATAATATTGTGGTAGTTAATGTACTGACATGAACATTGCTTCACATCATGTATTATTTGAAGGCTGCACAGATGAAGGGAAGCATAATCAGTTTTGGGAACTTATACTTTACAAGTTCAAACTTGGCTATAATGCCATGGAAGCAACCAAAAACTTTTGTTATGTGAAAGGTGAAGGCACATTTGATCATAATAGAGTAACTAGATGATTCAAGAAATTTTACTCAGATTGTTAACAACCTTGATGATCAGATATGGTCAGGTAGGTCTAAAACCATGGATTCCAAGGCTGTGGTCCAATCCATTAATGCAAATCAAGGGAGTAGCACTCAAAGAGTATCAAGTGAGTATCAGGTATTTCATAATTCAGTGTACTTGGTCATGTTCATAATCTTGGCAAAAACATCTCAAGTTGTTGAATTATGTATTACATTACCAAAATATTGCAAAACTTTTAACTCACCCAAGCAGATATGAATAAAATAAAGGAGAGAGATGGATCCCTTCATGGGAAACCATGACAACTATAGCGTTTCGGGAAATTGTTAATTTCTCTAACACTATATTTTTTAGGCAACACAAATGAATGACGAAACTTTTCTTTAACAACACAACAAAGAAAGTTTTTTATTTGCAGCATTGAATATGGTTTGCTTTTGGTGCTGCAAGACTTGTGGAGTTTAGGCTTGTTAGTGTTGGAGACGAAATGGCGTAGCGAGATGTTGAGGTGGCAGCGTGTGTTGTTGGACGTGTGAGGGATTGTGTTTAGAGTCACCGTGTAGTTTTGTATCTGGTATTTGGGGGAGAGTCTGCGTTGTCTCCATGTAGTCGAGAGTGGAGTTACGCTCAGAGCGACATAGCCAATTTTTGCGGTGACACAAAGTTGGGCCTGTGCGAAGCATGTTGTATGTTTCTAATTTATGTTCGACTGGGATTCCTCGTAAAGAATCCATAAATTAGATGGTTCCCACCGTGAGTGTCCATGTTGCTGCTGCTGGTGTTAAAACCACAGTGAGATATCTACACTAGGCGGCTTTTCTAGCAAAAAAGCATCGCTAAGTAGGGACGGCCAGAGGAACGTCTGTCCTGGTCGCCGTCTCAAGCCAAAGAAACTGGGTTTGGCCGCTCACCCGTTTTGCAAGCCGGAAATGAAGGTCCGGGCTGAATAGGATAAGTCATCCTGATTGGATGAAATTAAGTGTCAAAATAAATTGAGCGCCAAACCAAAATACGAGATTTTCCTCTTCTCTACACAACTAATATCTCATCACTGACTTGACATGATGACCAACAAAGAAGAGAGTATTTGAGTAAGTATAATGGCAAACCATTCTCCCTTAACTATCTCACAACCCAGGCAATAGAAATAAAAACTGTTACACTCATTGTCAACCTTGTCAATGAATATAAACAGTTTTATATAGTTTCTTAATAAAAGAGACAAATTCAATTTATGTTTTGCCATTCAAAATAAGTATTTCTAGTTCTCCTGTATTCTTATCTGATTTAATAATTATTTGTTTGATCCCAGTGAAATGGTTTCAAGTATTGCTAACATTAATAGTTCAATTTTCACACAGTTAAAAGTTTTTAAGTATTGTCATTTAGAATAAGTATTTCTAGTTCTCATGTATTCTTATCTAATTTAATACTAATCATTTGTTTGCTCACGGATATACGGTTTCAATGCTATTCAACACTAATTCTATTCAACATGACTTATTTGTTTGCACACAGTTTAATGATTCCAAGTATTGCTATGTATCAATAACAATTCAATTAAACATCAGTCATTTGTTTACACAGTTAAATGATGAAATATTTCTATTTCAAACAATTCAATTTAGCATAAGTTCTTTGTTTGCACTCAGTTTAAGTGTCAAACAGTTCTATTTGACCCATAGATAGGACCTTATCAGGTGTTACCACTCAGTGGACTTGGGAGTGATGGCAATGATGGGGGTGGGGTACTTCACATTCCCCAAATCTCCAGGACTGGAGTATCACCATCAGATGTCATATCCAGGACACTTGTTGGAGGTGTCTTACAGATGCAGTCAGTATATTTTACAGCCCCAGCCAACTGGGCTAAAAAAGTGTATGGGATATGGGGCGTTATTTGGTGATATCAAAAACAGTTTATAAATGTCATAAACATCTCTCCAGTCATTTAATTACCTAACCTTGACTGGAGAAGTGTTTACCTCCCTTTAATGTAGATTGATCTAGTCTCTCCCACTTAAAATGTAAAGACTTGAATCTTTGTCTCTCTCCAGCATGTCCTGCCATGGGGGGATGTGACAAAAGGTCAATTTTTTAAGCAAGTTTGAATTCAGAGTTTTCTTCCTCCTTGATCAATAGCTTTACCAAGGTTAGAAAGCCCAGTCTACCCTACTATTTACTCACAGCTGGATTCATATTTTTCCCTTGAGTATTAGTGCTATGTAAAATGCAAACAGCCTTTTCTGGGATTTGTGATGATGTATGACTAATAGTTCTAAGTAACTTATTCATTTTAATAGCCCAGTTGGCTGGGGCTATAGAATATACTAATCACACCTCTGCAGAGAGTAAGACCCTCTCCCAAAGAGTGTCCTAGATATGACACAAAACCATCCAAGGTGTGACTCCAGTCTTGGAGCTTTAGCGAATGTGGAGTACTCTCAGATCCACTTTGACCTGGAGTGGTAGCACCTTATAGAGTCCCATCTATGGATCAAATAGAACTGTTTGACAATTGAACTGTGTGCAAACAAATGACTGATGTTTAATTGAATTGTTAGTATTACATAGTAATACTTGGAGCCATCTACCTGTGTGCAAATAAAATTATTAGTGTTGAATACTTGAAACTGTTTAAATGTACATAAAATAGAATTATTGGTATTACATAGCAATACTTGTAACCATTTGACTGTGCAAAAAAATGTTATTTACAAAATGTGTTTACAAATCATAGTAAAATTAAAATTGGCGACCATAGTCGAGGGCGACCAGAAGGCTCCCTTTTCAATAGCTACTATGCTGCAGTGTAGGGTAGGGCGCTACTCCTTTTTCAGGGTTGCTCCACTTTACCCTTGATATGTACCTTATATTTATGAGTGATAAGCAAGTAGGTATCAAGTACCATTTTTAAAGTCTTTGGTATGATGCGACCTGGGATTGAACCCAGGTCTCCCGGATCATTGGTGAACACTCTACCCACTAGGCCAATGAGCCGGTTTACAAATCATACATATTCATATATATGTATAAATAAGATTTGGTATTAAATAACCTATGAGGGTTGATATGCCATAAAACCCAAGAAATCATTAACCTATTGATTTTCACTTAACAAAAATGCCTTTGTATTTTTTTGTGTTGGCAATAGGTTCCAAATTTTTTCTATTTTATTTTTATACTTTTTTTTTTTGAGGCAATGGTGACTAAAAATCTGATGGAGACCAATGCTCAATGCATTTTAGATGTTGGTTCTTTTTGGACAAAGTTAAAAAACGGACCAAATGACTGGCCATTAAAAAGTAAGTATTAGGTTTTTTTGTTTTTTTTTTTGCATCTTATGTTTTTGATTCATTTTGATAGAATTTTTTTGTCTTAATGTGCTTACATCATGTGACTTAGCCCACATCATTTGCCTGTGTTGGTTGGTTGGTTTTATGGCATATCAATTTTTTTCGGGTCATTTATCGCTGAATTAAGGCATTTTGATAAAAGTTTCAAACAATTCAATTTAGCATAAGTAAACTGTTTATTACTATTTAACCCATAGATAGGACCCTATCAGGTGCAACCACTCTGGGGCCAGAGTAAACCTAGGAGCAAAGGCAATAAAGGATACTCCACATTTCCCAAAGCTCCAGCATTACTGGAACCTCACCATCAGATTATTTAGTGTCATATCCAGGGCACTTGTTGGAGGAGTCTTACCCTTCTGCTGAGATGCAGTTGGTGTATTCTGCAGTCCCAGCTGACTGGGCCAACCTGTGTTGAATTATCTGCTTTTGTCTGCAGGAGGAATGTTCTTAATGAAAATGTAACATCATGTTTGATACTCATTAGTTGATGACTAACTTCGGTTTAGTTAAAGAAGAAACTTCATGTTTTTTTCTTAGAAAAATAATCTCATCTTTTTTAGTTTGTATGTGTTATCTTTTAAATGTTGACTTCTTGAAAAACTCCTAAGAGTAAAATAAATTCATCTAATCACCAGAAGTACTGGAGAGAGTCCCGATTTCAACTCACCTATGAAGTCATCACTTGAAACCTTTTCAGTTTTCTCATGGGTGTGTCTTTTTTTATGACTACGTAGGGCGTACTTGACAATCTCTCAAGTTTGAGACTGTGACCTTCTTACCTTCATACTTCAAGTCTGCACTCTATGACCTTTCTGCCTCTGAACCCAGGTCGACTCTTTATTTCCAAGTTTGACACAAAGCCTTTTGTTTCAAGCACCTCTCTCATACATTATATGATAAGAAGACTTGGAAAATGGCATGAAGGTTGTTCTCTTTCACTTGGTGTTGCATTCTGGTTAGTGAACGCTTGTAATATTAAATAAAGGACAAACCACGATATGTGAGGAAATAGAGTTATATTCTCAGGAAAAAATATATACAATAGAGAGACTATTAGTTGACAAGAACATAGGATTAGTGAATACAAAATACGGATATAGTCCAACGATAGTATTGGCTTCCATTATAAGAAGCGGCTCTTCACCGTCTAGTCTGATGGTATTAGTAGCTACTGCTATATATGGCAGATGGACTAGTTCATTGTGTGGAGAAAGGTGGGTGATACCCAACATTTGGCATGCTGTGGGGGAAAAGCATGAGTTTTTGCCCATCAGTAGATGCTCCCTTCAGGGGACCAGAACTCTCGTGCCTTTGGTACAATCACAATGCTGCTTTGTGCCGTTAGAACTATGACTGACTCAGGAATTCTGATCAGAAACATATATAACCAAAAAGACGTTATTTTCAAATACAGGGTCAGGCAAAATGATCTGACACATTTGTAGGTTTAATAAAAGACAAGTAAAGTAAAGAAACAAAAAGTGTTTTTATTTTCGAAAAGTACATATAATGCCATTCTGTTTCATTAGGTTTGGAAAATTAAATCAGTCAAATGGGATCCGTTATTGTCTACACACTGTCGAAGGGGTTCACGAAAGTTGTCTATAACTCAGCAGGTCATTTCATGTGGAATGGCAGTAATTTCTTGACGAATTGCATCTTTAAGTTGTTCAATAGATTGAGGGCGATTACTGTATACTTTTGACTTGAGGTATGCCCAGAGAAAAAAATTGCATGGATTTAAATCAGGTGAACGGGCGGGCCAATCGATGTCACCACGCAATGAGATCAAATGACCAGGGAACATCTCCATCAAAATCGGATCCCATTTGACTGATTTAATTTTCAAAACCTAATGAAACAGAATGGGATTATATGTACTTTTTGTAAATAAAAACACTTTTTTGTTTCTTTACTTTATTTGTCTTTAATTAAACCTACAAATGTGTCAGATCATTTTGCCTGTAGATGGAATGAGATAAACTTATGAGATAAACTTTATTTCTATTACACACATATTCTTTTTTTGTATCTCTATTTCTATATGGTTACATGAATAATAAAGTAGGAGGGAGTGATATAACAGCTATCATGGTCGCAAATGGGATTGGTGACCTGAATTCAAAACCCTGGATGAGGCTGTTTTTCTTTTGCTTTGTCTTAATGCCCTTGAAAAGGGCATGAATGCATCTCTTCCCTCCTCTTACCTAAGAGTAAATAGTAGAGCAAACTGATTTCTCTCACTTTATAAGTAGGCAAATCAATCTAGGAGGAAGTAAAACTGAATTTAACACTATAAGCTGGAGGTCCTAAAGCAGTCTGACACCCTTGTTCTGGCAAACTGTTCAATCTTATTCTGGCAGTGTTCCACCTCATTCTGACTAACTGTTCAACGTTGTTCTTGCAAACTGTTCAACCTTGTTTGGGTAAATGCCTGCAGGGACATTGATACCAAGTTGTATTAAATCTTGCCCTTTGGACAAACATTGGTGTTGTGAAAAGTCGAGACATGCAGCATGGACAACTACTGGTCTTCTATACAACTTTGCCTTGGACTGTTCCACTATCTGGTTCCATTGTTATGTGAGATTAACAAATGCCATAACTATTAAAAGAATTAAAGTTCTTATATAAACTGTCTCTTGGATTTATTTGGGAATAGAACTTAATCTTAACACTTCTTTTTTCTGACATTATGAGATTCTGGATCTTTACCTTGATTACAACCCAGGCCTGAGCAAGATTGTATGGAAAGCTAACAGTTGTCTATTCTGCTGGTCTCCCTTCTTCGTAATGCTAATGTTATCCAATGGAAGTGCCTGGCACTATAAAACTTGGCATCAGTGTCACTACAGGAGTTGCCAGAATGTGGTTGAACAATGTTGGACTAGCTGAGGGGCTGCAACTCTTTGTTTTGCCTCTTCACTATGGCAAATTACATATCTATACTGATTGGAGGTTTGAATTCAGAGTTTTCCTTCTCCTAGAACAGCATTCCTTACCAAAGCTTGAGAAATCAGTCTATTTTACTATTTTACCTATCTTTCAGGAAAGAAGGATTAAGGCCTTTCCTACTAAAAATGCTCTGCTAGCCAAGCTCATTAACCATTACACAAGGTGTGTATCCTAGGCCCTGTTGACAGGGTCTAGGATACATACCCTTGGGTCCACTCTGACTGGAAGTGGTAGTATCTGTTATTTATGGGTCAAATAGATATATTTTAGATCATGTATAAAATGATTATAAACCTTATTAATACGTTGCCTGTTAAAACATTGATGTTCCAACTTGACTTTTTGACTCTGATTCCCAAGTTGTAGCCGAGGAGTTGGAGTTGGAAAGAATTTTGGATTATTGGAGTCAGTAAAAGTGACTGGACTCCAACTCCTTCCAAATATATATATATATATATATATATATATATATATATATATATATATATTAAGTTATAAGTTTATTCCTGCCTATGAAGAGAGCAGTTTATGACCTTCGAAAATCTAAATATACTACCTCACTAAATTATATGCTACTAAAATTTGAATATTCATCAAGTGAAACAACTTTAATAACTAACTATCCCACCAATTCATAGACAAATTCTTACAATCTTGTGCAGAAATATTTTAAAAAATTTTCCCTGTAAAATTCTGCCAAAAATGCTAAAAAATTTCCACTTTACCTATTGTTTTTTTTCTATTCCGAAATGTTAGCATACAAAATTCAAAAACACCATCAGATTCAATTGCTCAGTTGATTGTTTTGTTTGACGGTGTATCAACCCTTTTCGGGTCATTTAACACTGAATTAAGTCATTTTGATAAAACTTTCAAACAATTCAGTTGAGTATAAGTACAGTTTTTTGTTTACACACAGTTAAATGTCAAAACAGTTCTGTTTCAAACAATTCAGTTAAGTGTAATTACAGAGTTTAGTTCTATTTGACACATAGATAGGACCCTGTCAGGTACTACCACTCCAGGCCAGAGTGGACCTAGGAGTAATGGCAATGAAGAGTACTCCACAATCCCCAAAGCTCCAGCATTACTAAAGTCTCACCATCAGATTGTTTAGTGTCATATCTAGGACACTCATTGGGAGAGTCTTACCCCTCCGCAGAAAGGCAGTTGGTGTATTCTGCAGCCCCATCTGATTGTGCCACATCATATTTAGGATGATATCACATCTATAAAAATAGCTTAAGAAGGCATTTGTAGTGTAATGGTTATTGTTGTTAGAAATGAACATGGCAATTGGAGTTCAAATCTTGGACAAGGCTGTTTGCATTTTCACATTACATTAATACTCTTGGGAAAGATATGATGCCAACTATTTCCTCTTCAGTTATGAGTAACTAGTAGTAGACTTGACTCTTTAAACTTATAATGGCTGCCGGTCTAGGAGAAGAAAAACTCTGAATTCAAAGCTGTTAAGCTCCACATTAAAAAATTGACCTTGTGTTGCATCCTGGTCTTGTGGAAGGGTTGGGTAAATATAAGTAGATTTTCCAATCTGTATTCCCTCATTAATATGACTTCAATATAATATAAATACAATATAAAATTGTTATATGACAATAAGTTTTGATCTCTAACTTATACTCACACGGATTTGTTTTTTCTCATATTTTATGTTATTGCCACTGTTTGTAAAATTTGCTTTAATATGTCAGCAAAAGATTTTCCATTAAAGATATTAATCACCTAAAGACATTATCAGAGAAACAAACATTATGATGTCTACTACTTAAACATAAAAATGCTCATCACCTTAAGACACTATCAGAGAAACAAACATTATGATGTCTACTACTTAAACATAAAAATGCTCATCACCTTAAGACATTATCAGAGAAACAAACATTATGATGTCTACTACTTAAACATAAAAATGCTCATCACCTAAAGACATTATCAGAGAAACAAACATTATGATGTCTACTACTTAAACATAAAAATGCTCATCACCTTAAGACACTACCAGAGAAACAAACATTATGATGTCTACTACTTAAACATAAAAATGCTCATCACCTAAAGACATTATCAGAGAAACAAACATTATGATGTCTACTACTTAAACATAAAAATGCTCATCACCTAAAGACATTATCAGAGAAACAAACATTATGATGTCTACTACTTAAACATAAAAATGCTCATCACCTTAAGACACTATCAGAGAAACAATCATTATGATGTCTACTACTTAAACATAAAAATGCTCATCACCTAAAGACATTATCAGAGAAACAAACATTATGATGTCTACTACTTAAACAGAAAAATGCTCATCACCTTAAGACACTACCAGAGAAACAAACATTATGATGTCTACTACTTAAACATAAAAATGCTCATCACCTTAAGACACTATCAGAGAAACAAACATTATGATGTCTACTACTTAAACATAAAAATGCTCATCACCTTAAGACACTATCAGAGAAACAAACATTATGATGTCTACTAATTAAACAGAAAAATGCTCATCACCTAAAGACATTATCAGAGAAACAAACATTATGATGTCTACTACTTAAACATAAAAATGCTCATCACCTAAAGACACTATCAGAGAAACAAACATTATGATGAGAATTAATTTTTATTTATTTATTTATTGCGGACTTTTCCCCCTCATCTGATGAGGGGGAAAAGTACGTAATAAATAAATAAATAAAAATTAATTCTCAGATTAAAAAGCCTCATCCCAAAAATGATTCCAATTAAGGACAATATACAAACATTATGATGTCTACTACTTAAACATAAAAATGCTCATCACCTAAAGACACTATCAGAGAAACAAACATTATGATGTCTACTAGTAAGTAAAGTTAGCGACCATAGTCGAGGGTGACCCGAAGGCTCCCTTTTCGATAGCTACTACACCAAGGTGTAGGGGAGGGCGCTACTCCATTCCCTGGATTGCTCCACTTTACCCTTGAACCGTACCTTATAATGCTGAGTGTTAAGCAAGGTGGTATCAAGTTCCATTTTTAAAGTCTTTGGTATGACTCGACCTGGGATTGAACCCAGGTCTCCCGGGCCATCTACTACTTAAACATAAAAATGCTCATCAACTAAAGACACTATCAGAGAAACAAACATTATGATGTCTATTATTTAAGCGTAAAAATATTCATCATCTAAAGGTACAATCATCATCATCTGAAGGCACTATCAGAGAAACAAACATTATTATGTCTATTATTTAAGCATAAAATTATAACTTCACCAAAAGCACTATTGGAGAAACAAACATTATGATGTCTACTATTTATGCATAAAAACAACTGAAACCAACAGTATGAAATCAATGCATAATTTTTCAATGTTTCATTTCGAAAATTATCAAAAAAGTATTCCACATTAATTGTCTTGGTAGTTCTGGGGTTTAAATAGGAAACTTTTCCATATCATTTTCTGATAGTGTCTTTGAGAGATTTACATTTTTGTGGGGATACTTTTCAGTTGATAATTCAAAGTAAATTTTCCAGACAAAAATATTTGCAGACAATGATAAGAATTGATAGTTAAAGGAGGTGGAGTCAGAGCCAGAGTCAAGTTATAAAAAATCAAGTAGTCAGGGTTTTTTTTTTTTTACTGACTCCACATATCTGATTACCACTAAGTATGAAATGCTTACCTATTTAAAATGATTATGAAGTAAAATTTTTTCTTATATAGAATTGGAAACCATAATTATAAAACTGAATTTGTCATAAAATAACTTAACAAGGGTTGACATGCCATAAAACAAACCCACAAACCAATGAACCCAACATTTTTCTAAATCAAATTAACTTTGATGTTAGGTAACCCAACAAGGATTGACATGTCATAAACAAACCAACCAACCAACCAACCAACCTTATCTAATTTACTCAGCCAACTCTCATGATGTTTACAATACATTAAGAATCTTCAGACTGTCATTTCCAGGGTAGAAAATATCTTTGTTAAAAACTAAAATCTGTCAAATTCATTTTCCCCTTTCTTAGATTTCACTCTGGCTTGCAATGATTCTGTTAGGCATAGACCATTTCAGAGACCACTGTGGTGTTACATCTTTTCTCTGTCACTGTCCCTTTTTCCTATCATGTGATAGTGCATCAACCAATCATCTAGTTCCCTTGGTGAAAAAGTGGAGTTCTTATGTCTCTTACTGTGTGTTTTCTATCACATGATACTACACCTAGCCTACAATGGTTTTCTTGTTAACGATGGTCGACACCTCTGCTACCTTTAGGGGTCATATTATAGATCACATATCACTTGTCATGTTGCACTTTGTTGCACAACCTATTACCTAACAATTGTTTTGAATCTCTATTCAAATGGAAGGACCTGTGGAGCAATGGTTACTATCATAAAATATGGACATAGTAACCTGGGTTCATATCCTTGGATAAGGCTGTTTGAATTTCACATTGGGCTCATACCCTTGGGAAAGGCATGAATCTAACAATTCCCTTTTCAGCTATGGGTAAGTAGTAGAGCAGACTGGGCTCTTTAACCTTGGTATGGCAACTGATCTAGGAGGGAAAAATCTCTAAATTCAGACCTGTTCAACTCTGCTTTAAAAAAATTGACCTTGTATTACATCTTGCTCATGTGGAGGGGTTGAGTTAATGCATATAGTATTTACTATTAGAGTAAGACAATACATTTTAAAATTCTGAGAACAATATTATTAAAACAAGCACCTGAAAAAGACCAGAGGATACAATATCTGAAATGCTGTGATTACAACAAAATTTGTTGGCGACCTTAGTTGAGGGTGACCTGAAGGCTCCCTTTTCAATAGCTACTACACCAAGGTGTAGGGGAGGGTGCTACTCCTTTCCCTGTATTGCTTCACTTTACCCTTGATCTGTACCTTATAATGCTGAGTGTTAAGCAAGGTGGCATCAAGTACCATTTTTTTGAGTCTTTGGTATGACTCAACCTGAGATTGAACACCAGTCTCCAGGAACATTTGCAAACACTCTACTCATCATGCCAAGATATCAATTAATCAGTTTATGATAAATCCTTTGGTATAGATTTTGATATATAATACTATCTTCAACTGTATACAAGAGGTTACTGAAAAGTTCTCAACCCAGCCAAGAAGAGAATAACCTAGAGCCATGAGATATATGAGGATATAAAATCTATAGTTGTAATTTGGTCTTTTCAAAGACTAAATTCTAATTATATAATTTATATTCCTCCTCTATATAATTTATATTTCCTTCCCCAGAAATTACAGTCTTACATTGTAATGTAAACATCATGATCTTATTTACCCAACCCCTCCGCTCAGGCAGGATATGACACAAGGTCAATTTTTAAGCGGAGTTTAACAGGTTTGAATTCAGAGTTTTCCTTCTCCTAGACTAGTTGCCTCACCAAAGCTGAAGAACCTAGTCTGTAAACATCATGATAGCTGGCTTAAAAAATTGAATAAAGTTGATGGGTTGGGAGGTTGGTTTTACAGCATGTCCACCCTTATTGGGTTGCCTAACATCAAAGTCAGTTTCTTCTGGAAAAAATATTTGTTTAGTTGCTTGGTTTTATGTCTTAACCCTTGTTGGGTTACCTAACACACAATCCAGCACACACATTGTTTTTCCTATTTCATTAATTATTCTAAAAATATTAATAAAAGTTATAAAAAAAATCATTCCTTTCTGGGCCCAGAACTTTTTCATATTTGTGTAAATAAAACTTTTGTTATTATAAATTCTATCATCTCTTTAATCCTATCATTCTTTTGTTATTATAAATTTATACATATAAATTTTATATTAAAAATTTATTATAAATCCTATCATTCTTTTGTTATAATAAATTTATACATATAAATTTTATATTAAAAATTTATTATAAATCCTATCATTCTTTTGTTATTATAAATTTATACATATAAATTTTATATTAAAAATTTATTATAAATCCTATCATTCTTTTGTTATTATAAATTTATATATATAAATTTTATATTATAAATTTATTATAAATCCTATCATTCTTTATTATAAATCCTATCATTCTTTTGTTATTATAAATTTATACATATAAATTTTATATTAAAAATTTATTATAAATCCTATCATTCTTTTGTTATTATAAATTTATATATATAAATCTTATATTATAAATTTATTATAAATCCTATCATTCTTTATTATAAATCCTATCATTCGTTTGTTATTATAAATTTATACATATAAATTTTATATTAAAAATTTATTATAAATCCTATCATTCTTTTGTTATTATAAATTTATACATATAAATTTTATATTAAAAATTTATTATAAATCCTATTATTCTTTTGTTATTATAAATTTATACATATAAATTTTATATTATAAATTTATTATAAATCCTATCATTCTTTTGTTATTATAAATTTATACATATAAATTTTATATTATAAATTTATTATAAATCCTATCATTCTTTATTATAAATCCTATCATTCTTTTGTTATTATAAATTTATACATATAAATTTTATATTAAAAATTTATTATAAATCCTATCATTCTTTTGTTATTATAAATTTATACATATAAATTTTATATTAAAAATTCATTATAAATCCTGTCATTCTTTTGTTATTATAAATTTATATATATAAATTTTATATTATAAATTTATTATAAATCCTATCATTCTTTATTATAAATCCTATCATTCTTTTGTTATTATAAATTTATACATATAAATTTTATATTAAAAATTTATTATAAATCCTATCATTCTTTTGTTATTATAAATTTATACATATGAATTTTATATTAAAAATTTATTATAAATCCTATTATTCTTTTGTTATTATAAATTTATACATATAAATTTTATATTATAAATTTATTATAAATCCTATCATTCTTTATTATAAATCCTATCATTCTTTTGTTATTATAAATTTATATATATAAATTTTATATTATAAATTTATTATAAATCCTATCATTCTTTATTATAAATCCTATCATTCTTTTGTTATTATAAATTCATATATATCAATTTTATATTATAAATTTATTATAAATCCTATCATTCTTTATTATACATCCTATCATTCTTTTGTTATTATAAATTTATATATATAAATTTTATATTATAAATTTATTATAAATCCTATCATTCTTTATTATAAATCCTATCATTCTTTTGTTATTATAAATTCATATATATCAATTTTATATTATAAACTTATTATAAATCCTATCATTCTTTATTATAAATCCTATCATTCTTTTGTTATTATAAATTTATACATATAAATTTTATATTAAAAATTTATTATAAATCCTATCATTCTTTTGTTATTATAAATTTATACATATACATTTTATATTAAAAATTTATTATAAATCCTATCATTCTTTTGTTATTATAAATTTATACATATAAATTTTATATTAAAAATTTATTATAAATCCTATCATTCTTTTGTTATTATAAATTTATATATATAAATTTTATATTATAAATTTATTATAAATCCTATCATTCTTTATTATAAATCCTATCATTCTTTTGTTATTATAAATTTATACATATAAATTTTATATTAAAAATTTATTATAAATCCTATCATTCTTTTGTTATTATAAATTTATACATATAAATTTTATATTAAAAATTTATTATAAATCCTATCATTCTTTTGTTATTATAAATTTATATATATAAATTTTATATTATAAATTTATTATAAATCCTATCATTCTTTATTATAAATCCTATCATTCTTTTGTTATAATAAATTCATACATATAAATTTTATATTAAAAATTTATTATAAATCCTATCATTCTTTTGTTATTATAAATTTATACATATAAATTTTATATTAAAAATTGATTATAAATCCTATTATTCTTTTGTTATTATAAATTTATACATATAAATTTTATATTATAAATTTATTATAAATCCTATCATTCTTTATTATAAATCCTATCATTCTTTTGTTATTATAAATTTATACATATAAATTTTATATTAAAAATTTATTATAAATCCTATCATTCTTTTGTTATTATAAATTTATACATATAAATTTTATATTAAAAATTTATTATAAATCCTATCATTCTTTTGTTATTATAAATTTATACATATAAATTTTATATTATAAATTTATTATAAATCCTATCATTCTTTATTATAAATCCTATCATTCTTTTGTTATTATAAATTTATATATATAAATTTTATATTATAAACTTATTATAAATCCTATCATTCTTTATTATAAATCCTATCATTCTTTTGTTATTTTAAATTTATATATATAAATTTTATATTATAAATTTATTATAAATCCTATCATTCTTTATTATAAATCCTATCATTCTTTTGTTATTATAAATTTATATATATAAATTTTATATTATAAATTTATTATAAATCCTATCATTCTTTATTATAAATCCTATCATTCTTTTGTTATTATAAATTTATACATATAAATTTTATATTAAAAATTTATTATAAATCCTATCATTCTTTTGTTATTATAAATTTATACATATAAATTTTATATTAAAAATTTATTATAAATCCTATCATTCTTTTGTTATTATAAATTTATATATATAAATTTTATATTATAAATTTATTATAAATCCTATCATTCTTTATTATAAATCCTATCATTCTTTTGTTATAATAAATTCATACATATAAATTTTATATTAAAAATTTATTATAAATCCTATCATTCTTTTGTTATTATAAATTTATACATATAAATTTTATATTAAAAATTGATTATAAATCCTATTATTCTTTTGTTATTATAAATTTATACATATAAATTTTATATTATAAATTTATTATAAATCCTATCATTCTTTATTATAAATCCTATCATTCTTTTGTTATTATAAATTTATACATATAAATTTTATATTAAAAATTTATTATAAATCCTATCATTCTTTTGTTATTATAAATTTATACATATAAATTTTATATTAAAAATTTATTATAAATCCTATCATTCTTTTGTTATTATAAATTTATACATATAAATTTTATATTAAAAATTTATTATAAATCCTATCATTCTTTTGTTATTATAAATTTATATATATAAATTTTATATTATAAATTTATTATAAATCCTATCATTCTTTATTATAAATCCTATGATTCTTTTGTTATTATAAATTTATACATATAAATTTTATATTAAAAATTTATTATAAATCCTATCATTCTTTTGTTATTATAAATTTATACATATAAATTTTATATTAAAAATTTATTATAAATCCTATCATTCTTTTGTTATTATAAATTTATACATATAAATTTTATATTATAAATTTATTATAAATCCTATCATTCTTTATTATAAATCCTATCATTCTTTTGTTATTATAAATTTATATATATAAATTTTATATTATAAACTTATTATAAATCCTATCATTCTTTATTATAAATCCTATCATTCTTTTGTTATTATAAATTTATATATATAAATTTTATATTATAAATTTATTATAAATCCTATCATTCTTTATTATAAATCCTATCATTCTTTTGTTATTATAAATTTATACATATAAATTTTATATTAAAAATTTATTATAAATCCTATCATTCTTTTGTTATTATAAATTTATACATATAAATTTTATATTAAAAATTTATTATAAATCCTATCATTCTTTTGTTATTATAAATTTATACATATAAATTTTATATTAAAAATTTATTATAAATCCTATCATTCTTTTGTTATTATAAATTTATATATATAAATTTTTTATTATAAATTTATTATAAATCCTATCATTCTTTATTATAAATCCTATCATTCTTTTGTTATTATAAATTTATACATATAAATTTTATATTAAAAATTTATTATAAATCCTATCATTCTTTTGTTATTATAAATTTATACATATAAATTTTATATTAAAAATTTATTATAAATCCTATCATTCTTTTGTTATTATAAATTTATACATATAAATTTTATATTATAAATTTATTATAAATCCTATCATTCTTTATTATAAATCCTATCATTCTTTTGTTATTATAAATTTATATATATAAATTTTATATTATAAACTTATTATAAATCCTATCATTCTTTATTATAAATCCTATCATTCTTTTGTTATTATAAATTTATATATATAAATTTTATATTATAAATTTATTATAAATCCTATCATTCTTTATTATAAATCCTATCATTCTTTTGTTATTATAAATTTATACATATAAATTTTATATTAAAAATTTATTATAAATCCTATCATTCTTTTGTTATTATAAATTTATACATATAAATTTTATATTAAAAATTTATTATAAATCCTATCATTCTTTTGTTATTATAAATTTATACATATAAATTTTATATTAAAAATTTATTATAAATCCTATCATTCTTTTGTTATTATAAATTTATATATATAAATTTTATATTATAAATTTATTATAAATCCTATCATTCTTTATTATAAATCCTATCATTCTTTTGTTATTATAAATTTATACATATAAATTTTATATTAAAATTTTATTATAAATCCTATCATTCTTTTGTTATTATAAATTTATACATATAAATTTTATATTAAAAATTTATTATAAATCCTATCATTCTTTTGTTATTATAAATTTATATATATAAATTTTATATTATAAATTTTTTATAAATCCTATCATTCTTTATTATAAATCCTATCATTCTTTTGTTATTATAAATTTATACATATAAATTTTATATTAAAAATTTATTATAAATCCTATCATTCTTTTGTTATTATAAATTTATACATATAAATTTTATATTAAAAATTTATTATAAATCCTATCATTCTTTTGTTATTATAAATTTATATATATAAATTTTATATTATAAATTTATTATAAATCCTATCATTATTATAAATCCTATCATTCTTTTGTTATTATAAATTTATACATATAAATTTTATATTAAAAATTTATTATAAATCCTATCATTCTTTTGTTATTATAAATTTATACATATAAATTTTATATTAAAAATTTATTATAAATCCTATCATTCTTTTGTTATTATAAATTTATACATATAAATTTTATATTATAAATTTATTATAAATCCTATCATTCTTTATTATAAATCCTATCATTCTTTTGTTATTATAAATTTATATATATAAATTTTATATTATAAATTTATTATAAATCCTATCATTCTTTATTATAAATCCTATCATTCTTTTGTTATTATAAATTCTATCATTCTTTACTATTTTCATTTCACTTAGTCTTGCACAAGTCTACTTTTCTTGAATTGAATATTTACAATAACAAGGGATTTATTCTTGTTATAAATTTTATTATCTAAAATGTTTGTTCCAGAAGTAATGCCTCCTATTTATTTCTACAGACACTACAACAGATAGAAAGAACACAATAACATTATTGAATAGAGCAAGTTTACAGTTACAAAACGCTATTTTAAATATTTATATTTTTTATATTATTATATATTATTATATATTTTCATGTTATTATATATTATTATATTATTTTATATTATCATGTTGATTATTATTTTTTATATTATTTTTATATTTTTTATCTTATATTTATATTTAAAATTTTTCAAATATTTTTAATCATAGTCACCACCATTAGCTCTACCTTTTTTTCCAACTATGCTGATAAAAAAAAAATTTTTTTTCACAGTATCAATGATAACACGAGTGATAGGGAAATTTTGTCCACATAATCTATCATTCCTTGGCCTGTGTCAAAAAGATTAGCTAATGAAGGCATTTTATTTGGATGTGTTGAACATGGCATGTCATTTATATTGGTTTTGCCATTGCTAAAACGCTTGCCCACTAACTTCACTGTTTGGTCTTCATAAACATTCATTATCAGTGAACCAAGATTTTATCACATGGAGGAATTCAATGACATACTTCTGCTTTCAGGTCAGATGCCATTTTGCCAGACTGACACTCAGCTGCTATCAGTAACAAGGCAAAGAAAATTGTGGATTGTTAGCTGTAAGGTTCAACCTCTACTGCCATACCACCAGTATCTGCCTCTGATGTCATGCAACAACATAATGAAATAGGAGGCATTACTTTCAGAGCAACCTTCTAATGAGTGTGGCATTCAGGTTCTTGTTCATTGCTGCCAAAATGTAGAGACAATGTGGAAAAATTTTGTTTTCAAGCTGAAAAATTGTTCTAATTTGCATATGTTCTTTGTGTCTGTTGTAGTGTCTATGGGCATAAAAAGGTCGCTTTACTTTCAGAATTTCCCTCCTTAGAGTGTGGCTTAATGTTCTACAAGGAATTGTTGAAGTAGTTTATTTTTTAGCTAAATATTCTTGTTCTTGACAGTGTTGGATGCAAGTGGTAAACCATTATCTGGAATACTCAAGGGGGCCACACACTGGCCTGGAGATTTCTATCAATGTACCAGTATCAATACACCATCTGAACCAGGGAAAATTAGCAAAGACAACCCTTTGATTCAAGGCCAGTATTGTACAATGCATATTGCAATACCGAAATATTTGAAAGAAATCCTCATTCCAGTAAGTGCTTTTTATCTAATATTGATAGAATTTATTTTCTTGAGAAGATCATTAATTTTAAGATTTATTTTTGGAAAATGTTTGGCTCATATTTTGGATTATTTTTTATCCTTTAATAATTATAGTGTAGACACAGTATCAGTGTCTCTTGATGACTGCCAGTCCAGGTGAGAAACTGACTGTCTCCAAGCGCCATTGACAATGTCTATACAATCCTTACTTATACTCTACCTCCAATTTTCACCACTTTTTGTTTGTGAAAATAGCAACTCTATTCAGCTCATTGGTCTAGTGGGTAGAGTGTTTGCTAGTAGTCTGGGAGACCTGGGTTCAATCCCAGGTCGTGTCATACCAAAGACTTTAAAAATGGTACTTAACACTCAGCAATATAAGGTATGTATCAAGGGTAAAGTGGAGCAATCCAGGGATATTGTGTTTTGTTGATAAATTTCTAGAAGTGTATATAATTTAAAGAATTCAGTTAATGCACTGAATTTCAGGTGTGCCCACTGAAGTATAAAGGAAAAAAAATAGGAGACTTGTTAACAAGGCTGCTTGGGCTGGTGTTAAGGACACAGACTTCATGTTTGGCAGCTTGCTGCTGAGAGAGGAACGGATACCTCTTGAGCACAAAGGCCCGTAAAGAAGAGTGCAGAAGACCCTTGTGCCCAAGAAGAAGTATCTGTTCCTCTTCCAGCAGGAAGTTGCAGAACATGAGACCTGCATCCTTACCACCAGCCAAAGCAGACTTATATACAGGTCTCCCGTTTTCTCCTTTATACTTCAATTTAATGGCAAATAAATGTTTACATGACTTCTACACAAAAGAGTAGTAACAAGAGAGGTTAACAAAAAGGGATCAAAGGGAGATAAGTTCATAGGTCAGAGGTGAGGAAGAGTTTAGAATACAACACTCACCATTGTGAGCCATAACTAATCTGTCTTGATTTTAAATATGTAGGGAAAATCATGACTTACCTGACTAGCATGTGGCTGCGTTCTGTACGGTTCAGTCGCTTAACAAAAAAAAGCTAAAATGGCGACACACAGTCGCTTTTGTATTTGTTTATCTCGCGTGAAATAACGCAGACTCTCGGCACTCCTATGCAAATGAGACAGTCAGGTGTTATAAAAAGAGCCGTGGAAGGAATGGGAAGTAGTTGAAAGAAGGCATATTGTGAGGATAGACACGTGCAACAGAATTGTCTGAGTCAGTGATGTTATTGAAATCAACTTTCAAACTACAATATACCATTTCACCTTTCTTTTAACAATTTAGCCCATTTGTAAACATTTTAAACTAAAACATCTTTTTCTGTACACATCACATATTCTTTTATAAATTTAATGTAGTTTGTACTTCCCAGTCACCAAAGATTTGTTGACAGACTTCTGTTCAAGCCTGGACCACTGATTTCCTGCCATTTTGAATAGCCTCAAAACAAATATTTTTGCAAGATCAAAATAATTTTTGCTATAATCCAATTCCAAATAATGCGGAGATTACATTTATGGAAAAAAACTAGAAAAAATGTATTTTGCTTTGGTCAAAAAATTCTCCTTATATATATATATATATATATACATATATATGGAAAAAACAATGTATTCAAAGGATGTATTTATTTATACAATCTTTTAATAATATGTTTTTTTCATATTTTTATTTTTACATACTGTCAAGTTTATTTGCATTTTTCTGTAATACACACACACACACACAGAGACACACACATATATATATATATATGACAGTTTGGTTTATATATTCATTGATGACAAATGTTAAAATGACAAGTCCTGCACAAGATTTTATGGAAGACTGTCTATTGCCTATGCAGCAGGTATCTCTTCTTCACTATACTGATGTTTTCTAAGATCCTATTCAACTTGGTATTAGTGTCATTGCAAGAGCTTCTAGAACAAAGTTGAACAGAGTGTCCAAATGCCTTAGGGATTTTGACTCTTGCTTTTAAATTTAGAGTTTTTCCTTTTCCTAGAGCAATTGTTCTACCAAGGTGAGAGAGTCCAGTTTGTCTTACTATTCTACACATAACTTGGAGCAGAAGAGATGGATTCTGGCCATTCCCAAGAGTGTTAGTGTGAAGTGAAACACAAACAACTTTGTCCAGAATTAGAACTTGGCTTATCAACTGCATTTTTTTTGTTGATAACCATTATACCATTTAAGCTTCCTATATATATATGTGTGTGTGAGCTTTCCCCTACTTCTCCATCAGTGTCCCACATGTATTGTTGGTCTAATTTGGATGGTTTTCGAGATGAGTGGTCTCATGTGGACCCCTTTACACATATGAGCAAGGGTAAACTGACCAGCTAGAACCTATCTGCAACAGCTCTGTACTAATATTGAATGTAACATGAAAGACTTGCCAAGAGCGATGACTGATAGGGATGATAGGGTCAGGGAAATCTGTGCTAGCAGCACCTCATGATGATGATGATGATGATATATATGTAATTGTGTAAATATTAAAGTATTTATTAAATCTTCCCAATATCACATTACACAAACTGTTGGTCTCTTCATTCTCAAATTAGAGTCAGGAAAACAAAACAAATGCAAATAACATTGTGGTTTTGAAAAGCCTTTCCTCTCAGCTGTCCAAAGTTCAAGCAAAGTTATTTAATCATTATCTACAACAGTAGTTTCTAACCGTTTTTAGTCCATACTCCACCTGGGCAGCTAATATAATTTAATGACCTCTTCTTGTTACATATCCTTTTTCTTATCCTCTTTTCCACCTGCTGGAAAGCTGGCAGTGAATCCCCATTGTTACCAAACTTTTTCATAGATTAAAGATCGAAAAGGGACAGGCAAGAAAAGTTATCAGTTTCATGATGTAAATGGTGATAAACTTAAGAAGATACATACTTTGAATTCGTGAAACTGCTTGCCTCATTAGACCCACATTGTACTTAGTGGGTCAATGAGCAGCACAGACCAGCAGGGTTTGAGTCTCAGTTCATTCCCAACCTTCCCCTCCCATTGTCCCCACTTTAATCAGCCTTCGGGCTTTTGACCTTGTGTCAAGCCTTGTCTGGTGGGAGGCAGCGACAAATATCATACTGTGAATACAGTTATATATAAATGTTATATACATTTAATCAGAATACTTAGATAAACATTAGGATTAGTATACAGGCGTTTATTGAACTCGGGAACCTACACGGAACTTCGATCTACATCCTTTATTGAATCCACCGGGGTTGCCTGTTCTGTTCGAAGATCCGTGTAGGTTCCCGAGTTCGACAAACACCTGAAGAAGGCTGGATGACATATCGGCCGAAACGTTGTGGAAATAAAAATAAAGATGAAGACTATTGTCAGAAAACCCTTAATGATAAAAAATCATCAAGCTTCGTCTTAGAAATTCAGACCACTAACCCAAGAAATATTGTGAATTAAACAAATGATACATCTGAATATTTGAAAATTGAATCAGTTTAGCCATAATGTAATGCAGTTCTCAGTTCAGGAATGATTTTTGCTCTTCTCAAAATTATCAAAATTCCAGATTGCCATTCTTCAGAATGCTTTTGCTGTTAGCTCAATTGTTCTGTGAAAATTATGGTAAAAATCCTCTACTTAGTGCAATACTCAACTACACAAGAACCCACATTATGCCTTTCATGAACCCTGATGGTTTTGAAAATGCCCATGAAGGTTTGTCTAACTCTCTACTGTATTGATAACCAAAATTCTTCCCTAAATTTAACCTTCTATAACTTGTTGCTCATTTTATTTATTTTGAACTATAAACCATTGATTCCTAACCATTTTTTTTCTCTCTGTCCTATTCTATTTACCAACCCCTCCGCTCGGGCATGATATGACACAAGGTCAATTTTCAAGCGGAGTTTAACAGGTTTGAATTCAGAGCTTTCCTTCTCCTAGACTAGTTGCCTAACCAAGGCTGAAGAACCTAGTCTGTCCTACTATTTATCCATAGCTGGAGGGAGAATAATTGGAATCATACCTTTCCCAAGGGTATTAGTGCAATGTGAAATGCAATCAGTCTCGTCCAGGATTTGAACTCGTGTCGCCATGTTCATTTCCTAGGACGATAACAATTACACCACGGGTACCTCTCTATACCCCAGCTCAACAGCTAAAATAATGGAATATTTCCCTCCCCCATATATTTCTGTCCCTCCCTATATCCTAGTAGAAAAGTGACAATGTACATATTATTAACAATTTTTTCCACAAATTGTCCTAGGTTTAAATTGTTAGTATCAGATAGTTCAGTGTCATATACTGGAAACTTTTTGGGTGGGGTGGAAGTCTTACTCTTCTTCAGAAACACAGATGGCATATTTTAGAACCCCAGTTAACTGGGCTGGAATACATTTGAATATTTTAAGAATGAATCAGTAAAGACCTGACCAAATTCATTTTGAATCACGGAATGCTTTTTGCTCTTCTCCTTAAATATCAAAATTGTCCTGTGTGTGAAGTGAGTGCCCTTGTCGAAAGGAAAACTACATTAGAAGATCTTAGAAGATTTCTTGTATCCTCAGTTAAAAGAAATTTTGTGAGTGTTCAAGTAATTGGTAATACTCATAACAATTTAAATATTTTTGTGATACATAAAAATTTACGATTTTTAAAAAATTAATTATTTATTGATTCTCTCTTTCATTATCATTTTTTTTTTTCAGGACCACCTGAATTTTGCTATTACAAAAATAGTTGACTCCTTGGAAATAAAATGGGACTTCTGCTCCACTCAACATTGCAGCACTAAAGAACATAAACATATTTTGGAACCGATTTTTGGTTTGTAAAACAATATATGTACTATAAAATTACTTTTTAAAATTTAAGACATTAAAAATTAAATTGAATATAATTTAGAAGATACAACATCACATATTTAAATACCCTGATGGAGATTTCTTGTTAAAACCGAAGCATCTCATGTTGGCAAATAACTCAACTATAGATAAAGTCATCCTCTAAATATCTTTTTTTCATATCCATACATGAGTATTCGCCAATGATCCAGGAGACCTGGATTCAATCCCAGGTCGCGTCATACCAAAGACTTTAAAAATGGTACTTGATACCTCCTTGCTTAACACTCAGCAATATAAGGTATGTTTCGAGGGTAAAGTGGAGCAATCTAGGGAAAGAAGTAGCGCCCTCCCCTACACCTTGGTGTAGTAACTATTGAAAAGGGAGCCTTCTGGTCGCCCTCAACTACGGTCGCCAACTTTACTTTATATTATATTATATTATATTATATTATATATAATACTATAGAAGAGAGCTGTCTGTATGTGCATGCATAGTTTTTAGGTTTAAAAAATCACTGAATTGATTTTCATCTTATTTGTTACACATATACTGCTGGTTTCTGGGCCTGTTTTGGGGAAAAAATTTGATTCCTGCCCACCACAATTTTATGACTGTCATACTGAAAAGAAACAGAGAATAATATTAACTTTAAATTACAATGTTCATGTTTTTTAAAAATCTATCTGATCTTTTTTTAAATTTCTTCGACACCTGAAAAAAAAGATCTTCAAACTAGAAAACTTGCAAATAATAATACTTAGTAGTAAGTCCATGTTGATAATTTCAAAAAGATTCACACACTATTTCAAAATTCAAAGAATTTGAACTTAAGATTAATATTAATTCAGTAAATACTGATATTGAATTGATATTAATACAGAAATATCTTATATTAATTCAGACAAATCTTATTTGAATATTTATTTGGTTTTTGTATTTGTGGTAATTATATGATAGTGCATTATATTATATTCACATTGTATATTCTATTCTATTCTATTATATTACATTATATTGCATTATATCATATTTACATTATATATTATATTATATTATATTGCATTATGTTATATTCATATTATATATTCTGTTATATTATAGTATATTATATTATATTGCATTATATCATATTTACATTATATATTATATTATATTGCATTATGTTATATTCATATTATATATTCTGTTATATTATAGTATATTATATTATATTGTATTATATCATATTTACATTATATATTATATTATATTGCATTATATTATATTGCATTATATCATATTTACATTATATATTATATTATATTGCATTATATCATATTTGAATTATATTATATTATATCATATATTACGTATATTGCTTTATATCACATTTACATTATATATTATATCATATTATATCATATTATATTATATTGCATTATATCACATTTACATTATATATTATATTATATTATATTATATTACATTATATAATATTATATTATGTTATATTTTTGGTATAAATTTTCGATAATTTAAAGCTATATATATATATATATATATATATATATATATATATATATATATATATATATATATATATATATATATATAATCATGAATTTAAAGAATTTGTTACCATTTCTTTCCTTTAGACCAGCCTATTGGCCTAATGGTAGAGTTCAATCTCAGGTTGATCATACCAAAGACTCAAAAAATGGTACTTGATACCTTCTTGCTTAACTCTCAGCATTATAAGGTACGTTTCAAGGGTAAAGTGGAGCATCTTAGGGAGAGGAGTAGCTCCCTCTCTACACTTTGGTGTAGTAGCTATTGAAAAGGGAGCTTTTGGCTTGCCCTCAACTACGGTCGCCAACTTTACTTACTTTTTTACTATCCTTTAATACTTGTGACTCTAACCACAGTGGGGAAGTTCCTATAGCCTAGTGGTTAAGATGTTGGAGTGCGACACCATAGTAAGAGTTTGAACTCTAGTATATTCACTTTTGAACTAATACCCTCGGGAAAGATATGGACTTCCTTATCCTCCAGCTATGGTTTAAATAGTACTACTACAGTTCTTTCACAAGGAGGGCTTTGACATTAAATAACCTATGAAGGGAGACATGCCATTAAACAAAAACCCCAAACCAATCTAATCTCAGCCCTGAAGGTAAAAAGTGCTGAGGAGGAACAAGTTTTATTCTCTAATCTCAACCCTAAGGTCAAAAAGCTATATATATTCTCTAATCTCAACCCTAAGGTCAAAAAGCTATATAAGTAAAGTTGGCGACCATAGTTGAGGGTGACCAGAAGGCTCTCTTTTTAACAGGTACTACACCAAGGTGTTGGGGAGGATGCTACTCCTTTCCCTGGATTGCTCTACTTTACCCTTGATACATACCTTATATTGCTGAGTGTTAAGCAAGCAAGTATCAAGTCCCATTTTTAAAGTCTTTGGTATGACATGACCTGGGATTGAACCTTGATCTTCCAGATCATTGGCGAACAATAATAAATTGGTTGTGGAAGGCTGCACTTAAGCTACAGGATCTGCACCACTAGCTCAGAAGTAATCCTCATGGTATAGTTTGCTGAGTTGGCTGCAGAAGGTTACCCCCCACCCCGCCAACAAGTGTCCTGGATATGACACTAAACTATTTGATGGTGAGGCTTCAGTAATGCTGGAGCTTTGGGGAATGCGGAGTGCCCTTTCATTGCCATCATTCCCAGCTCCATTTTAGCTTGGAGTGGTAGCACCTGATAAGGGTTCAATCTATGGGTGAAATGGAACTAAACTACATACTTATGCTAAATTGAATTGCTTGAAATATAACTGTTTTAACACTTAAACTGCATACTTATGCTAAACTCAATTAACTGAAATAAAACTATTTTGAGATTTAAATGTGTGTAAACAAAAACTATACTTATACTAAACTGAATTGTTTGAATTAGAACTGTTTGACTAAACTGAATTGCTTGAAATAGAAATGTTTTTGACAATTAAAATCTGTACTCATGTTAAACTGAATTGTTTCAAATAGAACTGATTATTTGTATAAAAATGAATTTGGCGTTAAATAACCTACAAAGGTTGATATTTCATAAAACCCAAACACCCAACCACTGATTTACATATAACTTTTTTTGTTTTATCTGTCTGAATTTTTGAGATGAGGCTTGATGTGCAATATTTTTTCAGATTGTTGTCCTGATCTTTATTGTTGTTAGTTGTAACACAATGTTTCGGCCACTATATTCTCCAGCCTTTCTCAGGTGTCCTTTGTTTATCTAGGCATAGAAATAATTCAACCTAGGAAACAGTCCAACTTTTAAAATTTTAGTGGCCAAAACATTAATACAATCAATAAATATGAAGACAACAGTATTATATATTGTATCATATATGACACTAAACAATCTGATAGTGAGATTCCAGTGATGCTGGAGCTTGGAGGAATGTGGAGCATCCCTTCATTGTCATTGCTCCCAGGTCCAATCTGTTCCGGATTGGTAGCACCTGATAGGGCTCTATCTATGGGTTAAATAGAACTAAACTGCATACTTATGCTAAACTGAATTGTTTGAAATGGAACTGTACTTACTCTAAACTGAATTGTTTAATATAGAAGTGTTTTGACATTTAACTGTGTGTAAACAAAATCTGTATTTATATTAAACTGAATTAGGTGAATTAGAACTGTTTGAATAAATTGAATAGCTTGAAATAGAAATGTTTTTGACTATTAAACTGTGTACTCATGCTAAACTAAATTTTTCAAAATAGAACTTACTATTTACATAAAAATGGATTGGGCATTAAATAACCTAAAAAGGTTGATATGCCATAAAACCCAACCAACCAACCAACCAACCAACCACACACAAAATTTTTCTATTTTGCTTTGTATTTAACAGACCTGATCAATAAAACTTATGGAATTGAACTAACGAATGTTACATGTAAAAAACCATTGCCTGTATTGAAAGACAAAGCAGCTATTGGAACATTGTAAGTCTAAAATTTTCCTTATTCCTTCTTTTATCTAATTGACCTGGGTATGATACTAAACTGCATTGAGAGGTGAGGCTCCTGTTCTGTTGCTTTGGGGAGTGAGAAGCTACTCTTTCATTATTCCCTGGTCCATTCTGATTTGGAATGGTAGTTGAAAAGTATGAATATTAGATTTAAAAAAAGAATAGTTGAAAATTAATTGTATTAGAGAGAAATACTTGAAACTATATAACTGTGTGCAAATAATTTGCAATTGATAGGATTACTTGAATCCATATAACTGTGTACAAACAAATGATTATTATTGGATGGGAATAGTTATTTGAAATCATATAATTGTGTTTAAATTATTAGCATTAGGGGAAGTCCTTATGGCGTAGTGAATAATATACTGGAGGTGCCCGTGGTGTAATGGAAGTGCCCGTGGTGTAATAGTTATCGTCATAGGAAATGGACACGGCGACACGAATTCAAATCCTGGACGAGACTGATTGCAATTCACATAGCACTAATACCCTTGGGAAAGGTATGAATCCAATTATTCTCCCTCCAGCTATGGGTAAATAGTAGGACAAACTAGGTTCTTCAGCCTTGGTGAGGCAACTAGTCTAGGAGAAGGAAAACTCTGAATTCAAACCTGTTAAACTCCGCTTAAAAAATTGACCTTGTGTCATATCCTGCCCAAGCGGAGGGGTTGGGTAAATAGGATAATATACTGGACGGCAACATTGTAATAAGCAAGTTTGAACTCCAGTCATGCTATTACATTCACTTTCATACTAATACTCTTGGAAAGGGTATGAACTGACTTGTATTCCGCACCAACAGCTATGAGTTAAATAGTGTCATTGCTGTTCATCTAGAAGGATAGCTTTGGCATTAAATAACCCATGAAGGTTTAAATGTCATTAAACAAAAAACAAACAAAAATTGTTGTTAGATAAAATTAAATAATCTAACAAGGGTTGACTTGTAATAAAACCAACCAACCAGTCAACGTTTATTTGAATTATAACTACTTAGCATTCATAATATATACTTTGTATTTTTTCAAAATGAGTCATTTTTATACTTAGTTTCCTAATATAAAAAATGCTTTATACATGAATTCGCTTATTATTGATGGAAATTTTTGTCAAAATTTAAGGTTTTAAATAAGTATGCAGTGTTCTTAAAATGTGTTATGATTATCCTAATTTTTTGCGATAATGATATAGTGCTATCTAAAATCATCACCTTCAAAAAATAAGCTTCTCATATGACTAAGGGACACAAAATCTCAAAACTCAATGATAAACTTATTATCTTTTATGGTAAGGTTAAATAGAAAACAAAATAATTCTTCTCTTAATTTTGAATTCCTGACAATATTTTACTTTATGCAACAATATTTTCATTTGTAGTTTAAATTGTTATAATTCAGATAGCCATTCTGGTCTTCAGTTCAAAGATTCAAGTGTTCTTCATACAAAAGTTATGTCTTGCTGGTAGAATCTGTAAAACTAATTTAGTGTATGAGGATGATTGTCACTGATCTTCATCCTCTCTTTAATTGGCTTAGTTCTCTCTTAGTCCTCTCTTTGATTATTTCTCTCTTAGTCCTCTCTTTGATTGGCTTATTTCTCTCTTAGTCCTCTCTTTGATTGGTTTATTTCTCTCTTAGTCCTTTGATTATTTCTTTCTTAGTCCTCTCTTTGATTGGCTTATTTCTCTCTTAGTCCTCTCTTTGATTGGTTTATTTCTCTCTTAGTCCTCTCTTTGATTGGTTTATTTCTCTCTTAGTCCTTTGATTATTTCTCTCTTAGTCCTCTCTTTGATTGGCTTATTTCTCTCTTAGTCCTCTCTTTGATTGGTTTATTTCTCTCTTAGTCCTTTGATTATTTCTCTCTTAGTCCTCTCTTTGATTGGCTTATTTCTCTCTTAGTCCTCTCTTTGATTGGTTTATTTCTCTCTTAGTCCTCTCTTTGATTATTTCTCTCTTAGTCCTCTCTTTGATTGGCTTATTTCTCTCTTAGTCCTCTCTTTGATTGGTTTATTTCTCTCTTAGTCCTCTCTTTGATTATTTCTCTCTTAGTCCTCTCTTTGATTGGCTTATTTCTCTCTTAGTCCTCTCTTTGATTGGTTTATTTCTCTCTTAGTCCTCTCTTTGATTATTTCTCTCTTAGTCCTCTCTTTGATTGGCTTATTTCTCTCTTAGTCCTCTCTTTGATTGGTTTATTTCTCTCTTAGTCCTCTCTTTGATTATTTCTCTCTTAGTCCTCTCTTTGATTGGCTTATTTCTCTCTTAGTCCTCTCTTTGATTGGTTTATTTCTCTCTTAGTCCTTTGATTATTTCTTTCCTAGTCCTCTCTTTGATTGGCTTATTTCTCTCTTAGTCCTCTCTTTGATTGGTTTATTTCTCTCTTAGTCCTTTGATTATTTCTCTCTTAGTCCTCTCTTTGATTGGCTTATTTCTCTCTTAGTCCTCTCTTTAATTGGCTTAGTTCTCTCTTAGTCCTCTCTTTGATTGGTTTATTTCTCTCTAAGTCCTCTCTTTGATTGGCTTATTTCTTTCCTAGTCCTCTCTTTGATTGGCTTATTTCTCTCTTAGTCCTCTCTTTAGCTAATTTACTGCTACTGCTGACTGTTTAGTCTATAAATAGGATGAACGAATCTCATGTTTTATACCCTTAACAAGTCCAACATAAATAACAATTGTAAGCATAATAAAAATGTTTTTCCTTTCCTACTTTTTAAAGTTTCATAACAATTGACATTCCTAATTATGTTGCCATGACAACCTCATTGACTAACACTCCGAATATTTTTCCTAAAATTTATTTGACCCAACCACCTGGTCTGCTGCCTGCATACTTCTCACTGTATTGTGCCTACTTTGTTGTACTGTGTTGCTGTACAACAATGTTAAACTCACATTCCTGCTTTCTGTAGATGCATATAATAGTACACAAGCCCAGGAGAAAGTGGTGACACATTCATGAAGAAAAAGAAAGATCAAACAAATTTGAATGAATAGACAGGGCGAGGGGATGCTGGGACCTTTCTCTAGCTATGCATTCTACACTTAGCCCTCTGCATATATATATGCATATATATATATATATATATCCAACTATGGCCAACTTGCAACTACACACACTCATGCACACACATCTAACCTTAAATCTAGATATTAAAGATATTTCCAAATTATTATGTAATATCAAAGATATTTCCAAATATCAAATATATTAAAGATATTTCCAAATATTAAAGATATTTCCAAATTATTATTGGATATTAAACATATTTCTAAATATTAAAGATATTAAAGATTTTTCCAAATTATTATCTGATGAAGTGTTAAATATCATAATACGTATATAAACACTCCATCAGATTCGTTTTCACATCTTCACTTTAAAACTCAATATGATATCCTGGTTAAGATGTACCATAAAATGTGGTCTACAAGTTGATCTGGCATATAAGTCAACCTCAAGATTTTTAGCTCAAAATTCTAGGTTAGATCTGTACTTGCTGTATAGAGTAACCCCAAACATATAGTAGACTACTGGTCGGCCAAAACTTAGCCAGTTGGCCCAACTAATGATTGGCTAAGATAACTCATGGCTAAAGCATATAATGAAGCCAAACTACTTACTTGGATTTTTATATATATACTTTAAATATACGCCATAATACATTTAGCGCTGGAGGGTGCTTGGTTCCTTTGGGAGTTTTAGGTCTTCCAACATCATACTCCCCTCACCCAGCAGACCCTATCAGAGATTATTAGTCTCTGATACGCCCTCCAGTTCACACAACATAGGAAAAAAAGAAAAAATATTAAATTAGCTTTTATTCATTTGAAAGATTATAGACTGCTCATCTGCGCCTCTGGTTGGTTGTTGCAAACAACCAATCAAATATGCAGATCTGTTTATTTTAGTGATCTGCGAGGACATTAGCACTTTTTTTAACATATGCATTGTTTGAAATCACTCACCTACACAACTCTTGTCTTCTTGTCCAGTACTCAGCTCTCACTGGACTAGGGTGTCTGGTTTTGTGAGTTTTTTTTTACTCTTTTTTTTTTATTTCCTTGCTCTCTCCCCGCCCTCTCTCTATATATATGCATATATATATATATTGTAGGAAATTTTCAAGTTTAGTTTTATATCACTTGGTAAATTATAGTGAACCTAAAAAATTCATCATTGAAACCAGAATTACATCATCCATGTATGAAACATGCAAACCTTACACATTAGAGCTTATATTCATATGAATTTGCAATCTATTGTACCGATAAACAACATACTATAGTTGATTTAGTGCTATATTGTTCTAGATAATGTTTACAGTCAGTACATCAGCTTTTGGAAACTGTGTAATATAGTGTTAATACTTAATTTGTTTTAGAATTGTATTATTTTATATTAATTTCTGTCTTAATTTGTTAAGTATGTTCACCAAACACGAGTTTAACTTATAAATATTTGTGGCAGTCTGCTGGAGTTATGGTAAGTGACATGTATCGATTGTTAGGAGCGCTTTTCTACTAGTTGACCAATTTCCAAGGTTTGGATTTTATCTCAGCTGCATAAATCAATAAATATTTTTTCAGTTGTAAAAGATTGATTTGTACTGATTTGTATTCCTTGATTTGTATGCTGCAATTTATAGTAATAGTTGTTTATTGTAATTTTTACCAGAGTCTAAAATAAGTGTAAGTGGGTGACCTTAGTCGAGGGTGACCCTAAGGCTCCCTTTTCAATAGCTACTACACTGAGATGTAGGGGAGGGCACTACTCCATTTCCTGAATTACTCCACCTTACCCTTACCTTATAATGCTGAGTGTTAAGCAAGGAGACAACAATTACCATTTTTTGAGTCTTTGGTACAACTCAACCTGGGATTGAACCCTGGCTTCTTGGACCATTGGTGAATACTCTACTCATTTGTCCAATGACCTGGTTGTGGTATTAAACAACTGTAAAACGCAGTCTTATCTCTAATTTCTTCATACCGTCAATACTCCCTACTATATCTCTCTACATAAAGCAACCAAATTATACAACAGTGAGGTTATTATCCCTGATTGGCCATAACTATGACTGCCATGTAAATCGGTTGCCAACACTCCTAACAAGCTATTACTAAGGGAAATAACTCTCATTCACTAAGGGGAATAACTCTCTTACTTAGAAGAATAACTCTCACTCACTATTCACAGTCTCATTGGGTGCTCCATTCATTTCGGCCTTGTGCCAAATCTAAGCAAAAAGCTTTGTAAATTACTATTCACAGACGGAGATGAATATATCTAAAAGAATTTATCGAGTACCCAGGTTGCAAAAATATGGTTAATTTAGTAGAGGCCTGTGTTTTCTATAAAGAGTCTATTTTCAATTCAATGTACGTTAATGTTTCTAATTTGCTTGTTATTTGTAAGATGAGCAGTTCTTAGTTATAGGGCTCAACACACCCCAATGCTCAAATAACTAACAAAAAATTAAGAATGAATAAATTAAGATAAGAATTTTACAAAATATAAAAAGAATTGAAATGACCATACTTCTAGGAATGTTGACCAGTGATCAAATACAATTATGGATACCTAAACAATATCAAATAATTGATAAACAAAGGAGAGTATGTCATCTTTGAGATACTTGGATATATAGAAGACTCCAAAGTATCTTCAATGTAGTTTGAAACTGAAAATATATAGCGCCCTCCCCTACACCTCGGTGTAGTATCTATTGAAAAGGGAGCTTTCAGGTCACCCATGACTACGATTGCCAACTTTACTATAGTGTATTGTATAATGAATTGTATAGATGAGTGGTATTGTGTTGTGTTGTGTCAGAGAGAATTGAATTCATCTGACTAGGTTTAACAATTGTCAGGGTTAGTAGTGCTTGTGATGTTGATTTCAGTAGGTCTCAATTGCAGTCTTAATTCCACTGTTCACTCTCACAAAATTTATTTCCATCCCGTATTTTCAGTTTCTGGTGTAGAAAATCATTCAAGAGCTGAACATTTAAATTTTCCTGGATGGAAATAAATTTATAATCCGGAATTAACCGGTCTTTGGTCTTTTTTCTTAAAGAAATATTGCTCTGTAATAAATTACATTGAGCTCTCTACCAGGAAAATTTAAATGTTCAGCTCTTGAATCATTTTCTTGTCCTAAATGAAAATGTGTCTCTTTTATCAAAGTTTTGTATTAAACTAAGAAATGAGATTCTCAACTAAATCAATTTTTAGATATTCATAACATAACAAAAATAAAAATAAGTTCTTGTAAACAATAATTATCAAAATGGTATTCATGTTAATTTTGAAGCAGCAAAACTGCAGCCTTTCATACAAAATGTTACATGCAATCACCAGCATTTTCCTTCTCAACTACTTATTTAGATGGAGCCTCTAGCCAAAACATCTGCATCTAACTCATGTAAAACTCAATTTGATCGTTAAAATCCTACTGCCATTACTAAGTGGGGGATTATTAGAATATATGAATCAGAAATTATATGTTTATGATTATTTGTTTTATTTCACCATTATATGCCGTTAAATATATGAAATTTAAGATTGCACTATGTGCAACCTGTATCAGTAATAAGATACGAGTTATCTTCCCTTTAACCTAGAGGTTAATTCCATGTTGATGAAAAAAATGCATTTAAAAAAATTTCTTATTTCTATAAACTAAACAAATTATATTATTTCTTTTTATTTTAGTTATTCTTTTTATTTCATTTACACCTTTAGATATGACCGATTTTTTAACACCTTCTTTTAACTGAATTTTGAAAAATATAAAAAGTTTGTTTTTAACCTTGTTCTTGGTTTTATAATAAGAAAATAGCCCCAAAATTAGGATTTAAAGAAAGAGTATGAATTATAAATGATAAAATAAGATTTAAATTCTTCTAATAAGTAAAATTTGATTTTATATTCAATTTCTTCTATTTTCCAAATATTGCTTCCATTTATATTGCTATATAATTTTTTAAAAGTAATATTAAAGTAATATTAAAATTAGTTCACCCAAGTATTTATTAAAATCTATAAAAAATGTTTGCTGCAACAAATTTTCTTTTCAGCTTAAAAAAGAATAATGAAAGGGAAGGAGGGTTTGTTTTTTTAATTTTCAGAAAAATTGTGGTTCTGGGGTTGAATATAATTTTGATAGGGTGAATAAAAGCTAAGAGTTCCACAAGTAGGTTGGAGTTACTATTTACTAGGAGTTTCTATAAACTAAAGTTCCTGGAAATCAGTCTATTACCATAACCTAGGGATCTTGAGTTCAAGTCTCATTGGGTGCCCCATTCATATCGCCTTGTGCCACATCTAAGCAAAATGCTTAGTAAATTACTACCATAACCTAGGGATCTACAAAAAATGTGTTTTTATCAAATTTCAATTTCAAATCTCAACAACAAAAAAAAGTTTAACCCATATTTTTTTCTCTTTATTAACCACATTAAGATTAAGCTATGAAAATGAATAAAGTAAAAGGAGATATAAGATTTCTTTTGAAGACAAAATGTTTTTTATTGTCATTCACCTTTCATTTTGATAATTTGACTCACTTAATCAAGTTGCGACTGAATAATTTTTACATCTTTAAAGATAATTCCCTTGAGAATTAGTTTTTGTTTGCATTTTTTATAATAATTTCTCTATTTGTTTGTATGGATGCCTTATTTTTGAAGTTCAAAAACCAGTAAAATAAGGTACAATGTTGCTCTTTTGGGTATTTTTTTTAGTTCATTCATTTCCATTGAATTTTATTGCATATTGTTCTTCTAAAGTGTCCTCGCGTACAGACTGCATTTTTGAAATTCACCAGCTGTGACAATCAGGCTTTAGTAGGGTGTATTCCAATTGCTGTTGTAGCTGTTGTTTTGAACCTGAAATCATAAAAATTAGTCAGTCATCTCATAAGATGTATAGCAATAATATACTGAATTTTTAAGAGTGTACAACAATTTTGAATGCCTGTACAAAAAAGTTTGGAAACCTATTGAATGCACCACATATATATATATATATGTATGTGTGTGTGTGTATTTGTATGTGTGTGTGTATCTATATACATATTGGTTGGGTAGCTGATTTGTTGAAATGGGTTATTTAATGCCAAATCCCGATTATATATATATATATATATATATATATATATATATATATATATATGATTTGGAAGTAAATAATTTGGAGGTATCTTTATTTTAAAGTGAAGTATTAGAGCTCATTTGTTTACATACAATCAAATGGTTTCAAGTATTCCTATTTAACACAAATAATTCTATTTAATATTAATCCTTTGTTTTCACACAGTTAAATGGTTTCAAGTATCAAGTTTCAAGCATTTGTAATTTTATCTATCAAGCTTTCCTATATAATATGAATAATTTTTTACATAACGTTGTATAGTTTCTAATATACAATAATAACAATTCTTAGTAAATAACACTGGCCTACATTAAAATTTTCTTTTCCAAAGGTCAAAAGTTTATCAGGTGACATATAATCACCATTTTATGCTGAATTCAAAAATACCATTCATAGTGTTTGCTTAGGTCTTGTTTTTAAGATGTGCTTGAATACTTCTCAACAAGTTGTACATAATAATAACACTTATTCAAAAGCCTGTCCACTCTACTTGTCATAGCTGATCATGGGTGCCTGATATTTAGTATAGCATATAATGTTGTATGTGTACCTAACTACTGTGTACCACCCTACTTGCTAACACTCACATAACTAGAAGAGGCAGGGCTTCTTCCTCAGCTTCAAATGATTTTAATTTGCTGTATGAGATCACCTTTTTTGATGGCTGTTTTTCCATATGTATGAATTTATTTTTCTCTCTTCCATCAAGTCCAACATGCTACATTTCCCTAAATGACTTATTGCATAACTAAGCAAATTATTTGCTTTTACTATGATTATCAATGATTTGTTAATATCTGAACCAACTTATTTTGAATTTCAATCAGGCTAATGTTTTATTCTTCTTATATGTATAGTTCTAATAGAGTGTAAACATGATTGATTTTACTGTTCTTCATCTATGCTTTTCTTTATGATGTTTTATATTTAACAATTGTTTTATGATTAAAGAAAAGAAACTTTCCACTTTTGCTTTGATAAGATTACTAATAGAGAACTGATGTTAATCCATCAGTAATCTTACATCTACTAATAGAATTATAGTAATATACAGATAATGACATTCTAAAGTGTCACAACACACAGTTTGAAAAACTCTACCTTTGGCATATACTCATTCTTATAATTTTAAAATTCTTGCAGGGCTCTCATAGGTATCATATGTGTCTTCTTATTCATTGGAACTTTGTATGATATACTCTGCTGCCCCAAAAGCCTTGAAATCAATGAAAAAAAAATTATTTCGGATGATATATACCTTGATATACAGTATCCCAGTCATCGCAACAATGCTTATGAAATGGACGCTGTCTCTTACGTTTCAAGTATAAATTCTTTCAACAACCAAACTAAAGACGAAGACCAAACAGAAGATATACCCAACTTGACTCAGGTCATTGAAAGTCAATCAGTCAATAAGGCTGAAAATAACACAATCCACAGAAAGAGAGCACAGGCCCCAGTAGCCCCAACACAAGCATTATCCCAACTGGAAATACCTAATCCACCAGACCAAGATGTTCCTGCTCATTATGTTAATAATGCAATTGCTGATTTAAATTCTAATCAAAATGCAAACAGTTTTGATATTAATGGTCAGATCCCAAGTATATACACTACAACAGAATGTGATATTTTCAAGGAGACGGCATCATCAAGTAAGTTAATATTAAATTTTTTCAATTCCAAATATTGTATGTATAATGAGTTTGATCCTCACAAGGTGCTACCCTCTAACATCACATCTACACTAAAACCTCTGAAAGACAACTGGATATAATTTTAGGAACCTTTACCCTAAAAATTACTTTAATAACCCTCACCCTAAAAATTACTTTAATAACCCTTACTCAGAAATTACTTTAAGAACCTTTACCCTAAAAATTACTTTAAGAGCCCTCACACTAAAAATTACTTTCAGAAACCTCACCCTAAAAATTACTTTAAGGACCATTACCCTAAAAATTATTTTAAGAACCTTTATCCTAAAAATTAGTTTAAGAACCCTCACCCTAAAAATTACTTTAAGAACCCTTACTCAGGAATTACTTTAAGAACCTTTATCCTAAAAATTACTTTCAGAACCCTCACCCCCAAAATTATTTAAGAACCCATACTCGGAAATTACTTTAAGAACCCTTACCCTCAGAATTTCTTTAAGAACCTTTACCCTAAAAATTGCTTTAATAACCTTTACCCTAAAAATTACCATAATAACCCTTACCCTAAAAATTGCTTTAATAACCTTTAGCCTAAAAATTACTTTAAGAATCCTTACCCTAAAAATTACTATAATAACCCTCACCCTAAAAATTACTTTAAGAACCTTTACCCTAAAAATTAGTTTAAGAACCCTCACCCTAAAAATTACTTTAAGAATCCTTACCCAGAAATTAATTTAAGAACACTTACCATAAAAAACTTTTATAACTTAAACCACACCTAAAAATTACATTTTAAGTCCTTAATCCTCATAATTCATTCTTTTTTATATTTACAATATCAAAATATCTTTAAATGGTTCATTGTTTAAAAACATTTATTATTATTCATTTGATTGGTTTTTCTACTCAATAAGATATTTTAAAAAAACAGTAAAAATTATTTTTAAATTTGAAAATATTTTTTAAAAAGTAAGCTTCTCATTATCAATGAAATATGATTAAAAACTTTTAATTTTCATCTACACGCAAATACTAATCCTAGCATCAGTTGGTTTATCAGTCTTTAAATGTAAATAATCTCCACATAATTTCACTTAGAAGTTTATTAACCAAATGCTTATATCTGTTATAAAAAAAAAATTGTTATGAGATAAAAATATCATACATAATAGTAATAAGTATTAATTCATAGTGTTAATAAAAGCATTATGTTTATAAGTCCCGAAAATTCTCGCCCAATTGGCTGGGGCTGCAGAATACATTGACTGCATCTCTGCTGAGGGGTAAGAACTCCACCACCACCATCAATGAGTGTCCAGGATATGACACTAAACAATCTAATGCTGAGGCTCCCGTAATGCTGGAGCTTTGAGGAATGCAGAGTACCCCTTTATAGCCATCGCTCCCGGGTCCACTCTGGCCCTGGAGTGGTAGCATCTGATAGGGCCCTATCTATGGCTCAACTAGAACTAAACAGTGTACCTATGCTGAATTGAATTATTTGAACTAGAACTGTTTTGAAATTTAACTGTGTGTAAACAAAATACTTTACTTATGCTAAACTGAATTGTTTGAAATAGAACTGTTTTTGACATTTAACCTGCGTACTTATATTGAACTGAACTGTTTAAAATAGAACTGTTTATATGTATAAAAATGGATTTGGCATTAGATAACCTCCAATGGTTGATATGCCATAAAACCAAACCAAACCAAACCAAAATGACTTAATTCAGTGTTAAATGACCGGAAAAGGGGTGATACATTGTAAAACAAAACAACCAAACAAAAATTCACTCAGAATTATCCAGCAGGACATATCATATCACATATATAGGTGTTTGGTTAATGAAATTCAAAGTGAAATCATCTGAAGATTGCAGGTTCAGTCCTAACTACAAGTAAAGATAACAAAAAAATACTTACTATAACTTAACACTTGTACCCAGTAATGGTTAATGGAATTAGAACAATCTACTCCTGTGGATTAAATAAAGGGTTTGGTTTGAATTTTTGTGTAGATTGCTAGGTTAGACAAGAAAAACCTAAAGAAGGCTGAAGGATGCATTGGCTAAAATGTTGTAAATATAAGTGTAAATGAAGACAATTATCTAATACTGTGTAAATGATAAAAATTATAAAGCTACATATAAGAAATTTAGACAAATACGACAACAAAATTAATCAAATATAAAATTGAATTTGAGATCAACTCAAATTAGAATATTCATATATATATATATGTATAGAGGCATATATATATATATATATATATATATATATATATATAAGGAAACTCTTATATATAACTCTGTCAGTATGTGTGTGTTTATGTGTGATATTATGGTTATGGAATTGGCACGCGAAATTCAAATCCTGACTGAGGTTATTTGCATCCAATTTTAAATTATGCCATTAAAAAAAGCATGAAAACCTCTTTTTCTGGCTTAGCTAAAGGTAAAATAGTTGGGCAGATTGGACTCTCTAACCTTATTGGGATAACCAGTTTATGAAAATAACTATCCTAGATTTAAATCCCATGCCAATATATCATAGACCAGTGTGGTAGAATAAGGCACATTACTCCCTCTGTCTTACCAACCAGACAAATGAAGAAAATATATTTGTGTGTGTTTAACACTCATTAGGTTGCTGTTTTTTTTTTTTAATATTATTGTTTTCCTGTCAAATAGAATGTATGAGTGCTGTTGTATAGCTACATACATATACATAATACAATTGTACGTATACATATACAAATATATGCGGAAACAATCAACCGATAATATACGAACTTCAATGAACGAACGAACACACTTTTTTATAAAAATATATCTCTCACACTTTATTCTCAAAAGGGTTGATGTTGGTTGTGTGTGAGAGATGTGCTGGAGACAGGGACAGACTGCTATATTGACCCAGCAGTACTTCTTTCTCATCTTGGCTGGGTTGCTCAACCGTGGGTCACTGAGGATCCAAAACCCTCTGTCTGCCACTGGCTCTCAATTTGGCATCTTGTCTCCAACTGACTGTTTTTCAAAATACCCAAATTCTCAGCCCATAGTTTCCGGGCATGACGTCATTCACACTCCAGTCTCATTTCCTATCTGGGGTTTATTATGACAATTGTGATTGTCATATCCTCTGCGCACAAGCGTAGACTGTACCCAATGTTTGTGCACCTGAACCAAGAGCTGAATAGTTCAAAGTCCAACCAAACTAAATGATAAGATATAATTTACGAAAAATGATTAATATAAAAAAATCATTCCGTAATTATATAACAGTGCTTAACAGTTCAGTTAGGTTGGTTGGTTATGTTTTATGGTATATCAACCATTGTGGGTTATTTAATGCCAAATCATGTTTATACATGTTTAGTTTAGTTTGGTTTGGTTTGGTTTCGTTGTTTTGTTTTATGCTGTATCAACCTTTTTTGGATTATTTAACGCCAAATTAAATTTCAAACAATTCAGTTTAGTATAAGTATAGTTTTTTGTTTACACACAGTTAAATGTCAAAACAGTTCAAGTAAATGTCAAAACAGTTCTATTTCAAACAATTCAGTTTAGCATAAGTATGCAGTTTCAAAATCAAAAACAGTTTTATTTCAAACAATTCAGTTTAGCATGAGTATGCAGTTTCAATATCAAAAACAGTTTTATTTCAAACAATTCAGTTTAGCATAAGTATGCAGTTTCAAAATCAAAAACAGTTTTATTTCAAACAATTCAGTTTAGCATAAGTATGCAGTTTCAAAATCAAAAACAGTTTTATTTCAAACAATTCAGTTTAGCATAAGTATGCAGTTTCAAAATCAAAAACAGTTTTATTTCAAACAATTCAGTTTAGCATGAGTAAACAGTTTAGTTCTATTTGACTGCTTTGATATTTAAACGGTGTACTTATGCTATACTGAATTAGGACTATTTTGACATTTAACTGTGTGTAGACAAAAACTATATTTATACTAAACTGAATTGTTTGAATTAGAACTGTTTGACTAAACTGAATAGTTTGAAATAGAAATGTTTTTGACAATACAGCAGTGTACTCATGCTAAACAGAATTGTTTGAAATAGAACTGATTATTTGTATAAAAATGGATTTGGCATTAAATAACCTACAAAGGTTGATATGCCATAAAACCCAACCAACCAACCAGCCCAGTTGGCTGAGGCTGTAGAATACATCAACTGTATCTCTGCTGAAGGGTAAGACCCTACCCTCAGCAACTGTCCTGTGTATGACACTAAACCATCTGATGGTGAGGTCCCAGTCCTGGAACTTTGGGAAATGCTGAGAATTCCTTCACTGCCATTACACTCAGATCCACTTTGACCCAGAGTTGTTGTAATTGTTAAGTCAAATAGAACTGTTTAACAATTGAACCATTGAATTGTTAGTGTTAGATCGCAATACTTGAAACCATTTAACTGTGTGTCAATAAAGCTATTAGTATTACCAAGCAATACTTGAAGCCATTTAACTGTGTGCAAACAAATGATTAATGTTAACTAGAATTATTAGTGTTAGATAGTAATACTTGAAGCCATTTAACTGTGTGCAAGCGAATAAGTTCTGGCTTATTTTAAAATTGTTACCTATTAACTATTTGTTTACAAATCATAAATATCTAATATATATATAAACAGGATTTGACATTAAATAATCTACAAGGGTGAATATGCCATAATATATATATATATATATATATATATATATATATATATATATGTACAAATAGGATCTGATATTAAATAACCTTGGGTGTCCTTGTGGTATAATAGTTAAAGCGCTGGACTGTGGAATTGTATTATTAAGGGTTTTCGGACTATTGTCTTCATCTTTATTGTTATTTCCACAACGTTTCGGCCGATATGTCCTCCAGCCTTCTTCAGGTGTTTGTTGAACTCGGGAAACTTCACGGAACTTCAAACTACGTCCTTTATTGAAACCACAGGGGTCGCCTGTTCTGATTCCGTTAGCCATAACCAGGTACAAGTGTTAAGTATTCTGTCCTGTATTTTTACTTGTCTGTAGTGAGGATTGAACCTGCAACCTCCAGATGATTGTCTCCTTAGAAGCTTAGGGAACCAATGCCATGCTATAACCCTTACGGTTAATTGGAATTGTAGTAAGCGAGTTTGAATTCTAGTTGCTCAATTATGTTCACTTTCAAACAATACCCTTGGGAAAGGTATGAACCCCCTTATCTTCGTAGCTATGGGTTAAATAGTACTACTACTGTCCTTCCAGAAGGATGGATTTGGCATTAAATAACTCAAGAAGGTTGAGATGCCATGAAACAACAAACAAACAAACATTAACTAATTTACAAGGATTATTATGCCATAATATGTATAAAGAGGATTTGACATTAAATAACCTACAAGGGTTGATATGCGATAAAATCCTATGAAACCAAATTTCATAAATTTAATATATATGTATAAACAGAATTTGGCATTAAATAACCTACAAGGGTTGGCAGGTCATGATATATGTATATGTATAAATAGAATTTGGCATTGAATAACCTACAATGATTGATACGCTATAAAACCCACTTAAACCAAATCTTATATATTTGATCTACATGTATAAACAGGATTTGACATTAAATAGTCTACAAGGGTTGATATGCTATAAAACCCAATGAAACTAAATCTTTTATATATATATATATATATATATATATATATATATATATATATATATATATATAAAGACGATTTGACATTAAATAGTATATGAGGGTTGATATGCTATAAAACCCAATAAAACTAAATCTTATGTATAAAGAGGATGTGGCATTGAATAACCCACAATGGTTGAGATGCCATAAAAACCAAGCAATCAGCCATTATTAGCTGTATTTTCTTACTGAACCGTAACAGTTTATTACAAAGAAATACAAAAGAAATACCACTAAATGTTTATATTATGACTGATTTGTATTTTTCTTTTTTTTCTTTTTTTTACAGAACAGAATAGCCCATCAATCAGTCCTATACAAAAAAGTTATATATCAATATAATACTTACATACACCATCCATTTTAGATTAAGTTTTAGTCATTTCCCACTGAGTGAGTCCACATGGCATCATGGCTAATGTACTGGACTGTGGTCTCAAAGTAAGCAAGTTCAAACTTCACTTTCGTACTAATCCTATTTACCAACCCCTCCGCTCGGGCAGGATATGACCCAATGTCAATTTATAAGTGGGGTTTAACAGGTTTGAATACAGAGTTTTCCTTTTCCTAGACTAGTTGCCTTACCAAGGCTGAAGAACCCAGTCTGTCCTACTATTTACCCATAGCTGGAGGGAGAATAATTGGATTCATACCTTTCACAAGGGTATTAGTGCTATGTGAAATGCAATCAGTCTCATCTAGGATTTGAACTCGAGTCGCCGTGTCCATTTCCTATGACGATAACCATTACACCACGGGCACTTCCATACTAATAACCCTTGGTAAAGATATAAACCCCTTTATCTGCCAGCTATTGGTTAAATAGCATTATCACTGTTCTTTTATAAGGGTTGCTTTAACATTAAATAACCCATGAAGGTTGATTGGCCATTAAACAAAGAGACCAAACCAATGATTTTGTCTATTTATTTTATTGAATATTCTCTATGAGTATCAAATTAAATGTTTTGTTATGGCTTATTCAGAATAGCATTATTTGTTTATTTCATAATGAAGAAATGAATTTTTGTTAATTTAACATTCATCTTTTGCATCTAACAAAATAAATGATTTCCAGTGTTTAGATTACCCTGATATTAAATTGTCTTCATAATTGTTTCACAAAATTTTTTTCCATCTTTTCTGCAGAAAAAGGATTTCGATCTTTTTTGCTGGCTTTTTCCATACGACGTAATGCTTACTGGTTGTTAAGCACAGAACATCCTGTTGAAGTATTGTCTTGTCTGAATGGAATCCGTTTCATGAGTATGGCGTGGATAATTCTTGGACACACCTATCAAATTGCATCTGAGGATTATATTAGTAAGTTGTTTTTTTTTTATAAATATTTTGTTCTTTCACTTTTTAGATAAAAATCCATCAATGGTAATCAATATTTTTGATTAGTATTATTCTTCATCTTCCTAATTTTACTTGCTTTATCGATCATTATTATTAATAATTTTGACTAGTATTATCCTTTATTTTCCCAATTCTAGTTACTTTGTCAATCATTATTATTAATAATTTTCCCTAATATTATCCTTCATCGTGCTTATTTAAGTTGCTTCATCAATCATTATTAATAACTTTGATTAGTATTATCCTTCATTTTCCTGATTCTAGTAGCTTTTTTTCATGATGCATTTGGGTCATCACCTGAGATATTAATCTAACTAGTTGTTTAATATCATCTACAAATTGTCTTATATCTGATTTAATATCAGTTGGTAATTCACTTATGAATATCAAAAACAAGCAAAGGCTTAGTACGGATCCTTGAGGAACACCATAGAGTATATTCTGTGTTTTAGGATAATTGTTACCAATCTTTACTTTCATAGTTCTGTCAGTTAAAAAATTTCTTACAATATTTACTATTTTTCTTAGAAATACCTAAATTTTTTTTCTCTATAGAATAATGTGATTCTGTATCAAATGCCTTGTTAAAATCTAAATATATAATATCTGGATTATCCCTTTCCATAAAATACTAATTCATAATATCTACACTTGGAGGTGCCCGTGGTGTAATGGTTATCGTCGTAGGAAATGGACACGTCGACACGAGTTCAAATCCTGGACGAGACTGATTGCATTTCACATAGCACTAATACCCTTGGAAAAGGTATGATTCTAATTATTCTCCCTCCAGCTATGGGTAAATAGTAGGGCAGACTGGATTCTTCAGCCTTCGTGAGGCAACTAATCTAGGCGAAGGAAAACTCTGAATTCAACCTGTTAAACTCTGCTTAAAAATTGACCTTGTGTCATGTCCTACCTGAGTGGAGGGGTTGGTAAATATGATAATATTAACACTTTTCAAAATATTTGATAATATTGATTAACTATTGATAAAACTGGCCCAGTTGGCTGGGGCTGTAGAATACACCAACTGCATCTCTGCACAGGGGTAAGACTCCACCAACAAGTGTCTAGGATATGACACTAAACAGTCTGATGGTGAGGCTCCAGCGATGCTGGGAGCTTTGGGGAAGGCGGAGTACCCCCTCATTGCCATTGCTCCCTGGTGTACTCTGGCCCTGGAGTGGTAGTACCTGATAGGGTCCTATTGATGGGTCGAATAGAACTGTTTGACATATAAACTGAGTTCAAACAAATGACTTATGCTAAATTGAAGTGTTTGAAATAGAACTGTTTGATCATTTGACTGTGTGTAAGCAAATGACTGATGTTTAATTAAATTGTTAGTGATACATAGCAATATTTGGAACCCTTTCACTTTGTTGGCATGCTAAACTGAATTGTTTGAAATAGAACTGTTTGATCATTTAATTGTATGTAATCAAATGACGAATTTTTAATTGAATTGTTGGTGTTAAATAGCAATACTTGAAAAATTTAACTGTGTGCAAATAAATGATTTATAGTAAATAGAATTATTCGTATTTGTTTGAAATATATGTGCAACCATTTAATTGTGTGAAAAAAAATGAATTCAGGCTTGTTTTAAAATGTTATCTACAAAATGAGTTTTAAAATCATATTATTTAATATATATGAATAAAAAGGATTTAGCATTAAATGACCTCCAATGGTTAATATGCCATAAAACTAAACCAAACCAAATCATATATATTTAATATATATGTATAAAGAGGATTTGGTATGAAATAACCTACAATGGTTGATATGCCATAAAACCTAACCAAACCAAATCATATATATTTAATATATATGTATAAAGAGGATTGGGCATTAAATAACCTGCAAGGGTTGATATGCCATAAAAACCAACCAAAGCAAATCATATATATTTAATATATATATATAAAGAGGATTTGGCATGAAATAACCTACAATGGTTGATATGCCATAAAACCTAACCAAACCAAATCATATGTATTTAATATATATATATAAAGAGGATTTGGCATTAAATAATCTACAAATGTTGATATGCCATAAAACCAAACCGAACCAAACATTGACAAAACTGTTGATTACAATTTATATCATCCCCTATGAAATTTGATTTGTGATTTATAATCAATTTTTCAAAAATCTTATGCTTTAGAGAAAATGGTTGGTAATTACTTTTTAAATGTATCAAACCTTTTTTATGTAGTGACATTACAATTGCTGTTTTCCAAATATATGGAATCATTTTATATTCTATACATTTCTCAAACAATTTACTTTCATACTTACAACCAATTTGGATAATAATAGTTTTATGTCTTTAGCTCTTATTATTAACTAATAATAAGAGCTAAGTACCTTCCTCATAACTTTCCTGCAGGGGAGCAAACTCTTCAAAAAAAATTAACAGACTGAAAAAATATTACTTGTACATCTGCTGTTTCAACTGGTGTGTTTATTAATTCACTTGCCTAATTACTTTTTATTTTACTAATGATTTTGTGAATTTTAGTTTTTGATTTTACATATTTGAATAATAGTTTACAAATATTTTTGATGATTTTAACAATTTTATTTTCATGTTTTAATTGTTCATTTACTTCCAATTTTTCATATTCATTTTGTTTACTAGAAACATTTTGATAGTTTTAAATATTTGGTATAATTTTAAATTCTTTCTAAGTTTTATCTTTTTTTTTTTTTTACAAGGCAGCGGATTCCTATTCCGGGGTAATTTTTCTAGTAGATCTTCTTGTTTAGAGAATTTTATGATAACTTCAAGAAGATTTTTTTATTGATTTTATTTTTCTATTTATATCTTCCCCCATTTCATTAATGTCAAGAGTATTAGACTTGTAATTCCAATTAATTATGTCTCTTCTCTGATACTAACTCTTCTGTAAGTTGAGATCAGTTTCTCTGTCTTCTGTTTATGAAATCAAAATTCAGTTTCACTTTAACATCTATTTCAGTATATTAGGATCAGGTTTACCCAAGGATACTATTAAACTTACGTTTCCTATTAAATAATCATTATTTGAAAAAACCTGATCCAGTTTAGCTTTATATAATCTATTTGCCACTAGTTTGCATCTTGTATCCTCTTCTATAAACCAAATACAGTCCTTTTGTTTTGAACAAATCTACATATTTGTTTTATATTTTAAAATATTGATTGATTTAGTTTACAGGAAACATAACCAAACCATTTACCCAATCTACTTTAAGTAAATAGAAATCTCTGACCACTAAGTTTTTTCAGATTTATCAGAAAATACCTCACTCAATTGTTCTAGCAGTTTATAATCATTTTCTTTACTTAAATTTTAATTTTGTCTGCCAAAGAAGTTCTGCTAATGACTGCTAGATGGCATTATCAAAGCAGTATCTAAGAAAGAAACATGAAGATTTCATCCTCTTTCTTCACATAATAGTCAAGAAGCAGGGACCTGTACTAGTGTCTCTCTGAGTTGTTGTCCCTTGCAAGTCTGAAGTCATATTGAAAACAATGCTACAAAATAGTACACTGTATATAATGTCTTAAGCTTACTTGCTCACAGGCTGGTATATTTCATACCACACAGCCAACAACTTAGGAAAACTTCTCAAAACTGTAAGCCTCTTAAAATGTTTGGTTGGGCTATGAGTCTAAGCCTATTTGACTCGTAGATGGGATCCTAACAAGTACTACCACTCTGGATCAAGGGATCTGGTTTGATTGTGTTTTATGGCATATCAACCATTGTAGGTTATGTAATGCCAAATTCTGTTTATACATATATATTAAATATATATGATTTGCTTTGGTTTAGTTTTATGGCATATCAACCATTGTAGATTATTTAATGCCAAATTCTTTTTATACATATATCAAATATATACGATTTGGTTTGTTTTGGTTTGATTTTATGGCATATGAACTATAGAAGGTTATTTAATGCTAAATTCTCTTCATACATATATATTAAATATATAGGATTTGTAAACCCTTTTTTGATAACATTTTTAAACAAACCTGAGCTCATCTTTTTTGCACACAGTTAAATGGTTTCAAGTATTGCTATGTATCTCTAACAATTCAATTAAACATCAGTCATTTGTTTACACACAGTTAAATGATCAAACAGTTCTATTTCAAACAAATCAATTTAGCATAAGTCATTTGTTCGGACTCATTTTAAAATGTCAAACAGTTTTATTTGATGTTTACATAGGACCCTATCAGGAGCTACCACTCTGGGGACAGAGTGGACATGGGAGCAATGGTAATGAAGGAGTACTCTGCATTCCCCAAAGCTGCAGCATTACTTGAGCCTCAGCATTAGATTGTTTAGTGTCATATCTAGGACACTCATTTGGGGGGGGGGGTTGTCTTACACCTGTGAACAGATGCAGTCGGTGTATGCTACAGCCCCAGCCAACCGGGCTAGTGGATCTGGGAGTAATAGCAAAAAAAAATGGTGTCTCCACACTTTGTAGAGCTCCAGAAGTAAAGCATCACTACTGGATGCAATTTAGTATTATAACGAGGACACTCTCTAACAAAGGTCTGGTTTGGTTTGGTTTGTTGGGTTTTATGGCATATCAACTTTTGTAGGTTATTTAACGCCAAATCCATTTTTATGTAAATAATCTGTTCTATTTAAAACAATTCAGTTTAGCATAAGTACACAGTTTAATTGTCAAAAATATTTCCATTTCAAACTATTCAAGCAGTTATATGTAACAATTCAGTTAAATGTAAATACAGTTTTAATGTTGAAAAACACTTCTATTTCAAATAATTCAGTTAAGCATAAGAACGCATTTCAAATGTAAGTATGGTTTAATTGTCAAAAACATTTCTATTTCAAGTTATTCAGTTTACTCAAACAATTCATTTTAGCATAAGTCTGCTGTTAATTCTATTTGACCCATAGATAGGGCCCTATCAGTTGCTACCACTCCGGGCCAGAATGGATCTGGGAGCAATGGCAGTAAAGGGGTACTCTGCATTCCCCAAAGCTCCAGCATTGCTGGAACCTGACCATCAGATTGTTTAGTGTCATAAACAGGACACTCGTTGGGGGGTTCTTACCCCTCTGTAGAGAAGCAGTCGGTGTATTCTACAGCCCCAGCCGACTGGGCAAAACAAAGGTCTGCTAATCCAGCTTATTACCCATTACACCATAAGGGATGCTTAACTGGTTGACTGACATTGATTAATTTGTTAGATGAAAACATTGATTTTTTTTTTATCTTAATATTAAATACATAGAAATGATGTTACAAACCTGTTGAAATGTTTCTTAAAATTGCTAAAATTCTTAAAATTTGCAGAAAATATGGTTGATGGAATTGATTTACATCAAAGTTTTACATTTCAAGCTGTACTAGCGGCACCTTTTGCAGTGGATACTTTCTTCTTGCTCAGGTAATATTTTTCATCATCATCATCATCATCATCTTGTTATGCCAACAACACGGATATCCCTGACCCTCTCTCTATTCTTATTAAATGTATAGTACTGGTAACAATGATAATTTTTACAAATGAGATATTGAATGTCTTTTTATCAAGCTTAAATTTTATAGCATAATTATTGAAAGGAGCTGATCTGAATATGTAAATGAAATAGTGTCAGCCTGCATCATATGAAATGCCTGGGATTTGACACTATCAATTCAAATCACACATTATTAAATTTCACTTCTCGACTTATGAACATTAACTAGAAAGCTATAAATACAAGAAGAAACTTATAGCAATGTAGAACTTTCTTCTGGCAATCCTACATTCTAGCAGAAAGACAAAAAAGCCTGATGGCATTCTAAAGAATGACTTAAGTGCTTTGAGTTAGTTTTAATGATGCCTAGGCTCTGAAACCATGTCTGATCATAGGATGTTCATCCAGTGAAGGTCCTGTTTTTATCGCAGCACAAGAATAAAATTATTTGTGTGTACTAGTCCAAAAACTTTGTACAGTCCTGTGTTTTATCAAAAGCTGCCAATCAAAATATCTCAGGACAACTGATCAAAAATGATTAAGAAGTGGCACTGACTCATCTAGACATTGTCTAGACATTATCAATTTATAATATGATGGTCATTCAATAAATGAGGTGAATTTTGCCTTATGAGTTGGTTACAGGAAGCACCATTGACAGATGCATCTTTTTCAAAGAATTCAATTGTGATTATGCCATTTCATGTCCCAGAACCATGTCAGCCTGACCTTCTTTATTGACTCTTGTGCTCAGAATATTTTCTTTAATAGAGAATCAGTACGTTTCCCAAATGAAAATATATGTGTGTGTGTGTGTGTGTGTGTGTGTGTGTGTGTGTGTGTGTGTGTGTGTGTGTGTGTGTGTGTGTGTACATATATAAGAAGCAATGAAATAAATTGGACAGAATATATGTAGAAAAAGGAAAACAAACAAAATATATATATTGGTGTAATTTGATGATTTATTTATTGTTTATTTTTTTATTTATTTTATACCAACGTGCTTCAACCTCAAAATTTTTGACTCCAAAAACATTCCATTAAAATTATTTTAAGTGTGAGAAATAAAATAATCCTTACATATAAATCTTCATATCAGCTGGAAATCATCATCAGAGCAAAAGAATTTTTCTTATGAAATGTTTCTTATGTTATTATTGAGTGTTTATTCAGCAGCAAATAAATGAATTGATACTTTGTTTAATTCTAACAATTTATTAACCAACACGTGAAACAATGAATAACAATATTCAGTCATTCCTGTGTATAAAGTTGAGTTTAAGGGACTTACCGGCATGCTGAAGAAGATATCTGGTATCTTAGGGTTGTCTCTCTAAGAGCTTTTAATGTCACTGGCTCACTGAACGCACGGTGTAATCTATCTGACTGTGCCAAGACCTCTGGGCTCATCATGTGATTAGTATATCCAATCACAGAGAGCCTCTCCCTCACTCACTCCATACACAGGAATTATCATTTTACTGACCCAACATTATGAATGGTTCTTAACTGTGTATATATATATATATATATGTAGGATGTGGTTGTGGTGTAATGGTTATTGTCATAGGAAATGCCCACAGTGACCCGAGTTCAAACCTGAACAAGGCTGTTTGCATTTCATATAGCGTTAATAGCATTGGGAAATGTATGTATCCAACTATTCTCCCTTTTGCTATGAGTAGATAGGAGGGCAGACAGGGCTCTTTAATCGTGGTATGGCAATCAGTCTAGGAGAAGGAAAACTCTGAATTGAAACCTCTTAAACTCCACATGAAATGTTGACCTTGTGTCCTTAATCATTGTTGAAAGATTTTTGCTTATTAATTCAAATATATATAGATATGTATATATACACAAAGGTTATTCAATAAATAAGGCGAATGTTGCCTAAGGAGTTGGCAGTAGAAAGCACTGTTTACAAGAAAATCAATTGTGATGGATCTTTTCATGTCCTAGAAGTTTGTCAGTGTGACCTTCTTGATTAACAGCTGTGCCTGGAATGGTTCCTTTACCAGAGAGTCAGTATGCTTCCATTCCATGGACTGTCTTTTTTGACTCATAGTGGCAAACCCATGTTTAGCCCATTTCTAAAGATCTTTTTGCATTAAAACCTGTTTCTCCATATATATCACTCATTCTTCTGTAAATTTCACACATTTTGCTCTTCTCAGTCACCAAACATTTGATGACGGAACTCTATTCAAGTCTGGAGCATTCTGTTTTATTTGCTACAATTTTGAATAGCCTCAAAAGAAATATTTTTGTGAGATTTAGATAATTTTTGCTATAAACTAATTCCAAACAAGGCAGAGATAACAATTATGGAAAAGAAAAATTCTGAAAAAGAAATACATCTTTCTTTTTTCAAAAAAATTCCCTTTGTTTATTGAATGACCATCATACGAGTTGCTCAGCTTAGTGGATATCTTTGTTTAACTTTTAAGTTTTTAAATCAAAAAGATATCAAACTTGAGTCTCTTTGCTTTTTGATCATACTATATATATATATATATATATATATATATATCTCTGACAGGCATTACTTTCAGTACTTACTTTTAGTACATATATTTATATATATATACATGCACTGGCCCTTTGGTCAAATGGGTAAAGTGTTCGCTTGGCCTGGGAGACTGGGGTTCAATCCCAGGTCAAGTCAAACCAGAGACTCAGAAATATGAAATATGTGTATTTATTTCAACCCTCCACATAAGCAGGGTGTTGCTCACGATCATTTTATATATATATATATATATATATGTATATATGAATATATTTTTTCCTGCTACCTTCATATATATATATATATATAAAAAATAAAGTATGTACTGAAAGTAATGCCTGTCAGATCTGAATTTGATTATTATAGTATATGTGTAGAATAGAATAAATCTTTGTCTACAACATGGTACTATTCAGAATAGATGGTGATGCTGCCTTCTTTTAACCCACTTTATCAAATCCAGTTTGGGAAATCTTTTCCATGTACTCTATCATCTGGCATTTGTTGTCTGTGTTTACCCAACACCCTCTGCCATAAGCAGGATATGTATGACTCAAGGTCAGTTTTTAATCAGAGTAAAGCTATTTTAAATTCAGAGTTTTCCTTCTTCTGGACTGGTTGCCTAACCAAAGCTAAAGAATCCAGCCTGCCCTGCTATTTTCTCATTGCTAGTGGAAGGGTAACAGATGAATTCATGCCTTTACCAAAGGCATTTGTGCAAAGTGAAACTAAAACTACTTTGTACTGGATTCGAACTTGGGTCCCTGATTCTATTTCCTATGACTCTAACCATCGAGCATCTGTTATCAATAGCCTCCAGCTATACCATTTTTCTTCAATTCTTCTTTAAACTTTTTCATATCCTGGAAGCAACCCATGCAACAACAGCTGTACAGCTACTTACCTCCCATATTTAAAACTATCCGAGTAAGATGAACGAGACATAGGAGACTCTGCGGGAGAAGCAAGGTCATATTCATAAGTGACTTTCTGCTATGGACCCTTTCACATGGTTATGCTAGTGTTAGCCAACCTGCAAGAACTTATCTATAACAGTTCTGCATGGACACAAAATGCAGTCTGGAGTACCTGCCAGGAACAATGGATGATAAGGACGGTTGGTTGATTAGTTGGGTTTTATGGTATATCAACCTTTGTAGGTTATTTAACACCAAATCAATTTTTATGCAGATAGTCAGTTCTATTTCAAACAATTTAATTTAGCATGAGTGCACGGTTTAATTGTCAAAAACATTTCTATTTCAAGCGATTCAGTTTATTCAAACAGTTCTAATTCAGCTAAGTCAGTTTAGTATAAGTGCAGATTTTGTTTACACACAGTTAAATGTCAAAATAGTTTTATATTAAACAATTCAATTTAGTGTAAGTAGAGTTTCAATGTCAAAAACAGTTCCATTTCAAACAATTCAGTTTAGCATAAGTACGGTGTATTATTATTTAATAAAACATGCTTAAATGAATGACTGCTGCCTAACTACACACACACACACACACATATATATATATATATATATATACTGGCCCTTTGGTCAAATGGGTAAAGTGTTCGCCAATGGCCTGGGAGACTGGGGTTCAATCCCAGGTCAAGTCATACCAGAGACTCAGAAATATAAAATATGTGCATTTATTTCAATCCTACACATAAACAGGATGTGGCTCACAATCATTTTTTAAGCAGTTTTAACAGATTTAAATTCAAATCTTTCCTTCTCCCAAACCAGTTACCATACCCAAATTAAAGAGATCAGTCTGCCCTACTATTTTACCCATAGCTATAGGAAGAACAGTTGTATTCATACCTTTCCCAAGGGTATCAGTGCTGTATGATATGCAAACAGCCTTGTCCAGGATTTGAACTTGGGTCACTATGTACATTTCTAACTACGTTAACCATTACACCATGAGCGCCTCTAGAATAAAATAATCCCAGATATGTGGACATGTTATTAATTCAAACTAGTCAATCCCTTATGGCATAGAAATGTCACATTTTAATGGTGGCCAGGCATTACTTTCTGTGCAAAGCCAGGTTACTTTGAAAAAGAAGTAATTTAGTTTGTATGACACTTGACTGTTTCTTTTGTAATAATTTTTCTTGCCTTCTGGTTAGTGAACGCTTGTAATATTAAATAAAGGACAAACCATGATATGAGAGGAAATAGAGATATATTCTCAGGAAAAAGTATATACAATAGAGAGACTATTAGTAGACAAGAACATAGGATTAGTGAATACAGAATAAAGATATAGTCCAACGATAGTATTGGCTTCTGTTATTACGGTAGCAAGTAAGGTGATCTAGTGTGTTCTCCGGTCTCCAACGCTCTAATACTATTCCTATAAGAAGCTGCTCTTCCCCTTCTAGTCTGCCCAGGTGTTAGTAGCTACTGCTATATATGACAGATGGACTAGTTCATTGTGTGGAGAAAAGTGGGTGATACCCAACAGAAGTGATGATTGGCAAAAATTTAGCTCGTAGGACTGTTTCTTTTGTAATAATTTGGATAATGAAAAAATCAAAACTTTGTACAATTGGTTTAATTCTTTTGGTTTTATTTCAGTGGAACTCTGGTGACTTATTTATTTTTGGATGATTATTATTGCCGGGGAATTCTTGGAATAAAGAATATGCTACTCATTTATGTGCGGCGCTACATCAGGTAAACACTACATGCTTTTATTATATTTTGTATATATATATATATATATATATATTGGAGGTGCCCGTGATGTAATGGTTATTGTCGTAGGAAATGGACATGGTGACACGAGTTCAAATCCTGGATGAGACTGATTGCATTTCACATAGCACTAATACCCTTGGGAAAGTTATGAATCCAATTATTCTCCCTCCAGCTATGGGTAAATAGTAGGACAGACTAGGTTCTTCAGCCTTGGTGAGGCAACTAGTCTAGGAGAAGGAAAACTCTGTATTCAAACCTGTTAAACTCCACTTAAAAATTGACCTTGTGTCATATCCTGCCTGAACAGTGGGGTTGGTAAATATATATATATATATTTTCAGGATGTCCTAAAAAATTCGACATTATTTCACAGACCAATAATTTTGGCAATTCTTGTTGAAATAACCTCATGGAAAGTGAATATAAAAACTTCATTTTTCAACAAGATGGGGCTCCACCCGACTGGAAGAAGACATTATGTGCTTATCTCAATGAGACTCTATCAAAGAAATGGATTGGGCATGGTAAAGATGAAGACAGTTTCATGATGAAATGACTGCTGTGGTCATTGGACCTGTCCTCCGTTGGATTTCTTTTTACAGAGATATGTGTAGGGAGTGGTCTATATTGTGCTCTCTTCCTGCTAGCATTGATGAACTCGAGCAGAAAATCATTTCTGCACTTGATAATGTTACCAGAGAGATTCTATAGCATGTTCGGCAAAAACTCAACTACTGACTTGACGTGTGCCATGACACAAGCAGTGAACATATTTAGAAATCAGTCCCAGAATAAAATTATGATGTTCATCACTTAAACTGTTCAATTTCATTGAGCTATACTTAGTAGTTTTCAAGATAATTGCTTTTAAAATGATGTCAAATTTTTGGAGACACCCTGTATATATACGTGGTACATTCAATAGGTTTCCAGACTTTTTTTGTACAGGCATGTAAAATTGTCATAGACTCTTGAAAATTTAGTATGTTATTGCTATACATTTTATGAGATGGCTGACCAAATTTTATGATTTTAGGTTCAAAGGAACAGCAGGAATTTGAATACACCCTACTAAAGTCTGATTGTCACAGCTGGTGAATTTCAAAAATGTAATCTGGACTTTAGAAGAATGATATGCAATAAAATTTTGCTTTAAACTTGGAAAAAATGCCATGCAATGAAAGCTGGATCTACTGCTAGAACCCAGAAACCAAGAGACAGAGTTCCCAGTGGAAGCATGCTGGTTCTCCCAGACCCAAGAAGGCCAGACAGAGCAAATCCACCCACAAACTTTTGATGATCCCTTTTTTTGACAGCACTGGCATGATCTACATGCACTGGGTTCCCACTGGACAGAGTCAACAAGGAATATCATGTTGAGGTTTTAAGGGAGTTCAGAAAGAGATTCCTAGGGAAGAGGCCAGCACTCTTCAAATCAGGTCAGTGGCATTTCTACCAGGACAATGCATCAGTCTACAACTCCATCCTTGTCACAGACTATTTGACTAAGATTGGCATCAAGACAGTTCCTCACCCTGCCTATAGTCCAGACCTTGCTCCCTGTAACTTTTGCTTATTCCCTAAGCTCAGAGGCTGTCGTTATGAGACAATTGAGAAGATGAAAGAGGCTATGACGAAGGTCATTGACACAATCACACAAAAAGTTGTTGGAATGGTACAAGTGCATTGCAGCTGGAGGAGATTACTTTGAAGGAGACTAGAGTTTCATGTGTGTACTATCAATAAAAGTGCCCATATGAAAAAAGTCAGGAAACTTATTTAATGATCCTCGTAAGTCTTTTTAAGACATTAATTAAATAGGACAGACATCAAGGGTGACCAGAAGGCTCCTTTTCAATAGGTGTAGGGGAAGGCGCTACTCCTTTCCCTGGATTGATCCACTTTACCCTTGATACGTACCTTATATTGTTGAGTGTTAAACAAGGACATATCAAGTACCATTTTTTAAAGTCTTTGGTATGACGTGACCTGGGATTGAACCCAGGTCTCCCAGATCATAGGTGAACACTCTACCCACAAGGCCAATGAGCCAGTTTGTTTTAACATAATAAAAGGTTACTGAATGCGAAATATCCAAAATGGAAAATGGAAATGAAATGGAAATCTTTATAACATTAACAAGATACAATATTCAACAGCAGTGCAAAGAAAGTAAACCACTGCTCATAGTATACTACTTAATCATCATGTTAACACCTTTCACAATAGTGTCCATTGTATTTATCATTGAAAAAATTCATGATTGACCCTGGTGTATATTATTTTTCTCTATCAAAGTTTTTTTTTTTAATTTCAGACTTACACCCTGTTATGCAGTGATTCTCATGTTTTACACCTGCCTGCTTCCAAATCTGCTTGATGGACCTTATTGGAAGTTTGATTTTAGTGAAACCTGTCACCACCGCTGGTGGACAAACTTACTCTACATCAACAACATCTACAAACTAAAACATGGGGTAATCTTGTTATTTTACTTTTGCAATCAGTACTGATGTTTTATTGTTATTCATGTATGACCGGCCCAGTTGGCTTGGGCTGTAGAATACACCGACAGCAACTCTGCAGAGGGTTCAAATTTCCCCAGCAAGTGTCCTGGATATGATGCTAAACAATCTGATGATGAGGCTCCAATAGTGTTGGAGTACCCTTTTTGCCATCGCTCCCAGGTCCACTCTGATCTGGTATGGCTTGATAGGGTCCTGTCTATGGGTCAAACTGCATACTTATTCTTAACTAATTGGTTGGTTGGTTGGTTGTTTTGTTTTACGGCGTATCAATCCTTTTCGGGTCATTTATTGCCAAATTAAATTTCAAACAATTCATTTTAGTATAAGTATAGTTTTTCTTTACAAACAGTTAAATGTCAAAACTGTTCTATTTCAAGGAATTCTGTTTAGGATAAGTACACAGTTTAATTCTATTTGACCCATAGATAGGACCCTATTAGGTGCTACCAGTTCGGGCCAGAGTGGACTTGGGAGTGATGGCAATGAAGGGGTACTCCACATTCCCCAAAGCTCCGGCATTACTTGTACCTCACCATCAGATTGCTTAATGTCTTATCTAGGACACTCATTGGGGGAGTCTTACCCCTGTGCAGAGAAGCAGTCAATGTATTCTACAGCCCCAGCCAACTGGGTAATATGCTTAACAGAATTGTTTGAAATAGATCCATTTTTGACATTTAAACTGTGTACTTATGCTAAACTGAATTGTTTGAAATAGAATTGTTTTTAATGTATAAAAATAGATTTGACATTAAATAACCAACAATGGTTGGTATAAAACCAAACCAAACCAAACCTATTCATATACTAGAGTTGTTCAAAAAGTTCTAAGTCATCCTCAGATTTTAGATTTGTTTCATACATTTTTTGTATAGGAATCACCTGTATAAAAATTAAGATAGAAATCTTAATTAACTTTTCTGGTTTTATAAGAAATAATAGTGCATTATCACAACAAAAATATTGAGCTATGGCTCTTCTTTCTGCCTGAGGTTTAAAACTTTTTAACATCATTGTATAATATAAACAGCCACCTCTACTTACTGTAAGATTGTGAATCTTTGATTTTTGAGAAATCCTTGAACATTTATTATAAGTATGCTGGTTTCACTAATCTAAATCTTAATTAGTTTTCCTTTATGCTGTTTTTTATTTACTTTTATTTTTATATAATTTTATTTCTCTGTATGTCCTGGACTTGGTATCCAGCAAATGATATGTGGTTTATTATTATTGAAAAGAAATTTTTATTCATTTTTTATTTTTTCCTTATTTTATTTCAGTGTAATTTTGTGACTTGGTATTTGTCATATGATATATGGCTTATAATTGTTTTATTTAAATAGAGAGTCAGAGAGTGACTTAGTCAGATGGTCACATGTTGGACCTAAGACGAGCTCCCATGAAGAGATATACTTGGATAGACACAGTTAGAAAGAATCAAAGAGTGACTTAGTCAGATGGTCACATGTTGAACCTAAGACCAGCTCCCATGAAGACATATACTTGGATAGACACAGTTAGAGAGTCAGAGAGTGACTTAGTCAGATGGTCACATGTTGGACCTAAGACCAGCTCCCATGAAGAGATATACTTGGATAGACACAGTTAGAGAGTCAAAGAGTGACTTAGTCAGATGGTCACATTTTGGGCCTAAGACCAGCTCCCATGAAGAGATATACTTGGATAGACACAGTTAGAGAGTCAGAGAGTGACTTAGTCAGACGGTCACATGTTGGACCTAAGACCAGCTCCCATGAAGAGATATACTTGGATAGACACAGTTAGAAAGAATCAAAGAGTGACTTAGTCAGATGGTCACATTTTGGGCCTAAGACCAGCTCCCATGAAGAGATATACTTGGATAGACACAGTTAGAAAGAATCAAAGAGTGACTTAGTCAGATGGTCACATTTTGGGCCTAAAACCAGCTCCCATGAAGAGATATACTTGGATAGACACAGTTTTGGAGGTGCCTGTGGTGTAATGGTTATCGTCATAGGAAATAGACACGGCGACATGAGTTCAAATCTCAGACCAGGCTAATTACATTTCACAAAACACTAGTACCCTTGGGAAAGGTATGAATTCAATTACTCTCCCTTCAGCTATGGGTAAATAGGAGGATAGACTGGGTTCTTCAGCCATGGTGAGGCAACTAGTCTAGGAGAAGAAAAACTCTGAATTCAAACTTGTTAAACTCCACTTAGAAATTGACCTTGTGTCATATCCTGCCTGAGCAGAGGGGTTAGTAAATATGGATAGACATAGAAAGAATCAAAGAGTGAATTAGTTTGATGGTCACATTTTGGGCCGAAGACCAGCTCCTTTGAATAGATATACTTGGATAGACACAGAAAGTCAGAGAGTTACTTAGTCAGAAGACTTGGTATTTGGCAAATGACATGCAGTTTTTTATTATTTTATCTATTTCTTATTTTTTTATTATTTTATTTTAGTGTATGTCTTGGACTTGGTATTTGGCAAATGACATGCAGTTTTTTATTATTTTATCTATTCCTTATTTTTTTATTATTTTATTTCAGTGTATGTCTTGGACTTGGTATTTGGCAAATGACATGCAGTTTTTTATTATTTCCCCTATTATTCTTTGCCAGTTCATCCTGTAAGTACATATTTCCAATTTTTCCTTACAAATAATAAACTTTATTTCATTCTTAATTACATCAACCAAATTTGTTAAATAAGGATTGAATTAACAGTTTATCTTATTAATCTAATTTTTAGTGCCTTATACTCAATTGTGAATATAAGAATTTGCAATACAAATATATCTTATTAATTTAATTTTGCCTATATTTTTAGCAGAATTGTTGCATCTATTTTAGAAATCTACAGTTCTGTGATATGATACAAAAATTCATGAACCTATTATTTGCATAAACCCCAAAACTCCATATTTGTCCACTAAGTCTTCCATTTTGCTCTACCAGTCTTTCTGCTGTAATTAGTACAGGGTGTTTCTCAATTTTTGAAACAAAATGATTGGCTACAAAAAGAACCACAAATGATAAAGTAATGAAATTTACATTTATTGAAAGGTAATAGGATAACATTTTCAGAGATTTAATCACTTACTCGCAAACATGAACCAAAAATGACAAGAGGAACCCTAGAGTACATGCTCCAGATGTCTGTTGTTCAACTGAAGGCACTGCTGAATGCAGAATACAAAGTTATTGATAACACATGCACATTTTTTCTGAGTGCTCAGAGGCACAGATGGTGAGGAACCCATTGCCCTACTATCTTCACAAGCACCATAAAGAGAAATAAACAAAAAAAGGTTCTATGCTTAAAATGTTTGTTGTTTTTATGTCTGCTTCTTCTTCATTCACTTAGAAGATTTGCCATCATCCCTTCCCCCAAAATAGCATGCCTGTAAACTGTTGTATTTCACCTGATCAACTTAACAGCTACCCTCATGCCACAATTATATATTGTCTGTCCCTCTATAGTGTCATGTTTTATTTGATACTAAACAATTCAATAAGCAATTCAAATCTACCTCCCCTGACTAGTGTAACTTGACTTGCTCCAGGAATGAGGCCAACAGCATTAATTTGCTGTTGCCTTTGACCCAAGCAGGCATTGTCCAGCAAAGGCAGATTTGATGCCAAAAGGCCCCTGGCTTTGGTTGGGCCACCTTCAGGTGGGCAAGCTGCATCATTGACGCCTTTGTCACCCTAGAACTGGACCTCATTGTCCAGTTTAAGCTATAATCAGGCATTCGTGCCTGAACCCATGTTTAGGTCCATGTCCAGCTAGGCTCATCTAGCTCACATTGCACTAAGTGGGCCAATGACCAGCAAAGTCCAGCAGGGCTCGAGCCTCAGCTCGTGCCCGAACTTCCCCTCATCTAATCCCTACTTTAAGCCAACCTTCAGGTTATTGATCTTGTGTCAAGTCCTGTCTGGTGGGAGGCTGAAAAAAATAAAGCCTTGACTAGTGGAACATTAGAGCATTCAGTTTGTTATTGCATTGATAGCCTGTGACACTTGTTGAGATTGAAGAAGTTTAACTGTAAACATACTTTACATGATGAGATGCAGGTCATGATTATAATCACATATATGTGATTGGATAGAAACAGTTAAAAGGTCAGAGAGTGAATTAGTGTGAAGGACATATTTTAGAGTTAAAACCTGCTTCCATGAGGAGATATACTTGGATAGAGACAGTTTAAAGGTCAGAGAGTGAATTAGTATGAAGGACATATTTTAGAGTTAAAACCTGCTTCCATAAGGAGATATACTTGGATAGAGACAGTTAAAAGGTCAGAGTGTGAATTAGTATGAAGGACATATTTTAGAGTTAAAACCTGCTTCCATAAGGAGATATACTTGGATAGAGACAGTTAAAAGGTCAGAGAGTGAATTAGTATGAAGGACATATTTTAGAGTTAAAACCTGCTTCCGTGAGGAGATATACTTGGATAGAGACAGTTAAAAGGTCAGAGGGTGAATTAGTGTGAAGGACATATTTTAGAGTTAAAACCTGCTTCCGTGAGGAGATATACTTGGATAGAGACAGTTAAAAGGCCAGAGAGTGAATTAGTGTGAAGGACAAGATATACTTGGATAGAGACAGTTAAAAGGTCAGAGAGTGAATTAGTGTGAAGGACATATTTTAGAGTTCATGCCTGTTTCTCTGGAGAACACTTACCTTGCAATGAAAATTTCTTAATTTACAAGTTCCCATTACGTTTTTTTCGTTTTTTGGGTTTTTTTAAATCTGTATTATTGTTTTTTTTGTCTTTCAGGCTTCCATCTTTTGCATTCTTGACTATCATTATGATGTTTTGTGCTTACATCATTTCCAGTGTAATTCTTTGGCAAAGAGTCTTAGACCCAAATATACAGTAAGGTGACTTTTAACTATTGAAAACCTAATTATTTTTGCACTTCAGTTTTATAATATTCAACATATTATTCAACCGTGGTAAAAAGCTATCACAATAGTTGTATCATATAAGGTAACTAAAAATACTTGTACTATTTTCAATTTTCTCTTTTCACAGAGCCAAGCTATAACAAAATTATAAGAAAACTAATGAGTTGGTTCTGAATTCTCTGCATTTCTGACCTTGCGCTCAACTAAGTTTATTTTTAGTAAATGACAATCTGTCAGTATTTCATCATCATCATCATGTCGCGCCACCAGCGCGGATATCCCTGACCCTCTCTCTCCATTTCTCCCTATCATTCATCGCCTCCGGCAGGTCTTCAAGGTTACATCCTGTGTCCTCACATAGTTGCTGTATGTAAGTTCGTGCTGGTCGTCCTACTTTTGCACATCCATATGTGGGGGTCCACAGGAGTACATCGCTTATGAGCTTGTTCTTGCTTCTCCAGCAGTGTCCCGTGTGTCTGGTTCTTCTAACTTGTATAGTTTTCATGATGGGGGCCAAGTGTCCGTATAGTTGGAGTCTCGTGGGGTGTTGTCTCCAGGACTTGTTTAATACTGCTCTCAACATTCTTGTGTAATTTCCATCTAGTTTCCTCTCCAGCCGCTTCGTTAGCGTCCATGTGGTGCATCCATATAGCAGTATCGACACAACCGCTGCCTGGAAGAAACTGCGTTTCATTTTATCAGTTAGGTCCGACTTCCATATGATCGAGAGCCTATCGATAGCTGTCCATGCCTTCGTCAGTCGTGTGTCGATGTCTTTTTCGGTTGATGGGTATAAAATCTATCTACATTATTTAGTACCAGATTACTGACAATAGTAATAAGAAAACATTCTCATTATTTGTGTAGGATGAAAAAGTGGAATGTTCAGAAAATATTGTTATCTTTGATCATTGGGGTTTTTTGTCTAAAGGTTATGAAATAGTAAAATTCTACACATGTACCTATTCAAGTTCTATAGGAAAAAAAATTTCTTGTAATTTTGGCGGGGAGTGGGAGTATATTTAAACTAATTAGACCCTCAAATTCATTACAAAAAAAAAGATAATTATTTTACATTTTATAAGGAGGGCCCACTTTCATATTTTTATTCAATGTAGAATGATCCCCCAATTTCTGGAACAGTTAACGCTGGAAAGGAGAAATAACCAAACTGGTTGAATTATTTTGATTTTTTTCTACTTGGGGAGTGGGAGTGGGGGAGGGTTCCTGAAAGTCAAAATGGAAGATGTTCTGTCCTTGATAGGATTGTACCCAAAAATATGATGAACTGAAACGAATGAGATCCTGCTTATCTAAAACATTATCTGCTAAGCATTCATTTAGAAATCTTAGATTAAACATATATATATATATATATATATATATATATATATAAAGAGAATTTGGCTTTAAATAACCTATGAAGATTGATATGCTATAAAACACAAACAACTGACGAGAAATGGGTGATCATTCTACAATGAATTAGAATGTGAAGATAAACCCCTCTTATAACATGTACAATAATTGTTGATTAGATATAAAATAAATTACAGTGAGTTTGAGGGGCTAATTCAAATCACAGAAAAAAATTATTAGAAGATTTTTTCCCCTGTGGACTTAAACTGGTGCACTTGTAGAATAAGACCAAGCAAATGTCAGTGCAAAACCATTGGATGATTAATCAAAAAATTACTGGAAGATTTTTTTCCCAATGAACTTATATACAAGATTTGGTTTGGTTGGGTTTTATGACATATCAACCATTGTAGGTTATTTTATGCCAAATCCTCTTTATTTATATATATTAAATATACACAATTTGATTTGGTTTGGTTTTATGGCATATAAACCATTTTTGGTTATTTAATGCCAATTCCTATTTATACATATATATTAAATGTATATATGATTTGTAAACACATTTTGTAGATAACATTCTTAGACGAGCCTGAACTCTTTTTTTGCACAGTTAAATGGTTTCAAGTATTTCTATGTTACAGTAACAATTTAACATCAATCATTTGTTTATACAAAGTTTGTTCTATTTGACCTATAGATAGGACCTTATCAGGTGCTACAACTCAGGGCTAGAGTAGACCTGGAAACAATGGCAATGAAGGGGTATTCTGCACTCCCCAAAGCTCCAGCATTACTGGAGCCTCACTATCAGATTTTTCATATCCAGAACACTTGTTGGGAGAGTCTTACTCTTCTGCAGAAATGCAGTTGGTGTGTTCTACAGCCTCAGCCAACTGGGCTAGGTGAAATAATACCACAACTGTTTTTCTAATGAAATCATATATACAAAAAAAAAGTTTGGCATTAAATAACACACAAAGTTTGATATGCTATTCGACAAAATACCCAACCAACCAACCAATGATTCAACAACAGAAGAAGCAAATGCCTTTTCCTCAGAATGGATGTTGAGTATCTCTTCATTAAATGTAACATATTATATTGACAGCTGGTGTTGTATTTGAATTGATTTTTAACTTTTAAGCATCTGGAAAATACCATCATAATGTCACTCAGTTTGAGTGATCTATCGTAAACCCAGAGTCAGTCTGAATTTATGTCAATGATTGGTTAAAATATCACATGATCAGACAACACTAGGAAAATAGTTGAACAAATTAACTGGTTGGCTGAGACCTATCAAAGTGATCAGACATAACTTTCTATCTGTTGTCTGGTCCTCCTGAGCTGGTCAGTCGTCTGAATGAAATATATAAAGTTATATGTGCATCCAAGAAAAGAAGTCTTTGCATTTATTATTCTTTCAAACAAGAGATGTTTATTCTTCACAACGAAACAGTGTGCAAATCTCAGAGAAAGAAAGGATTTGGATAATCATTAACATAAGACAAGGTGGAGGTCAGAGATGATCACAGCCATTAGCCAAAGAAATCTTTACATTTGTTATTTTTTCCAGTGAGAGATGATTATTCTTCACAATGAAGCAGTGTGCAACCCTCAGAGAAAGAAAGGATTTGGATGATTATCAACATAAGACAAGGTGGAGGTCAGAGATAATCACAGCCATTGGCCAAAGAAGAGCAGAGGACTAACACAAACATATCTTGATAACCTCTCTTGGTTATTTCACTAAGTGCTTTGGTTAAGATTTCTTGTCAAGTATCTCAATCAAAGTTTCAATGACATAACTTTTAGTGCCAAATGATAATATTCATCTATTTCTCCTTGAAATCTTCTTCCTGAACTAGCACTCTTGGATATATAGTTTTATTCTTCATCTGAAACTTTCAAAACTTGTGTGTGGTATAAAACTTTTACTATAAGGCATAATTTTTTCTCATGCATTCCTGTGCTGTAGAATACACCAACTGCACCTCTGCACAGGGGTAAGACCTCCACCCCATGAGTGTCCTGGATATGAAACTAAACAATCTGATGGTGAGGTTCCAGTGATGCTGGGGCTTCGGGGAATGCTGAGCACCCCTTCATTGCCATTGCTCTCAGGTTCACTTTGGCCTGGAATGATAGCACCTGATAGGGCCCTATCTATGGGTTAAATAGAATTAAACAGCATACTTGTGCTAAACTGAATTGTTTGAATTACAACTGTTTAACTAAACTGAATAGCTTGAAAAAGAAATGTTTTTCACAATTAAACTGTGTACTTGCATTTTAACTGCATACTTATGCTAAATTGAATTGTTTGAAATGGAACGGTTTTTGACATGGAAACTGTACTTATGCTAAACTGAATTGTTTAATATAGAAGTGTTTTGACATTTAACTGTGTGTAAACAAAATCTATACTTACACTTAACTGAATTGTTTGAACTTGATCTGTTTGAATAAACTGAATAGCTTGAAATAGAAATGTTTTTGACAATTAAACTGTGTACTCATGCTAAACTGAGTTGTTCATAATAGAATTAACTATTTGCATGAAAATGGTAACCAAAGGTTGACATGCCATAAAAACCAACCAACCAACCTGTGCAATAATACAACTAAGAGAAAACACTCCTAACTTGACTTGTTGACTCAAATAATATTAATTATTACATATTAGATTTTAAAAAATGGATTATTACATTTTGTTTGAACTTGTCTACTAGTTTCAAAGAAGTTCACCTACCTAGAAAGCAGTGTCTCATCAACTGAGACTGACATCAACACACAACTAGCAAAGGCATGGACAGCTATCGATTGGCTATCAGTCATATGGAAGCCAGACCTGACCAATAAAATGACACGCAGTTTTTTTCAAGCAGCGGTTGTGTCGATACTGCTGTATGGATGCACTACATGGATGCTAACTAAACATATGGAGAAAAAGCTTGATGGCAACTACACAAGAATGCTGCAAGCAATACTGAACAAGTCCTGGAAGCAGCACCCCCACAGCCACTTACCACACATCATGAAAACTATCCAAGTTAGAAGAACCAGATATGTGGGACACTACGGGAGAAGTAGGAACGAACTCATGTGACATACTCCTGTGGACCCTGCACATGGACAAGTAAAGGCAGGATGTCCAGCAAGGACCTACATACAGGATGTAGCCTTGAAGACCTACCAGAAGCAATGTATGATAGAGAGGGGTGGCTGGAGAGGGTTAGGGATATCCATGCTGATGGCGCAACATGATGATGATGATGATATTTTGATTACTATACAAAGGTTGATATGCCATTAAAACCAACCAACCAACCAACCAACCATCCTGTGCAATGATACAACCTGAAGAAAACTCTCCTAACTTGACATGTTGACTCAAATGATATGGATTACTACATATTAAATTAAAGAATATGGATTATTAGATTTTGTTTACTATACAAATTTAGTAGGGAATCTCCATGGCACAGTGGCTAATCTACTAGACTGTGACATTGTAGTAAGTGAGTTCAAATTCCAGTCATATTATTACATTTACTTTTGAACTCTCTTGGGAAATGCATGAACCCCTTTTTCCCTCCAGTTATTGTTTAAGTAATACTACTACTGTCTGTCTACAAGGATAGCTTTGAATTTAGTTAACCAATGAAGGTTGATATGCCATTAAACAAAAGAAAACAAATCAAACCAAAACAAAAACAGAGAAGTCTCTATGGCGTAAAATAAGATGCAACACATGTGTTGGATTACAGGATAGACCAAGTATAGAGATGAGTATAATATGGTAACCAATAATTAAAAAAAGGGAGATAAAAAAGATTGCATAAGGAACTAAGGTAAAAAAAATTGTTCATAATAGTTATAAGTTGTAATTTATAGTGTCGATAAAACCATTAGGTTTTTAGGTACCAAAAATTCACTCAGGATTATCCATCAAGACATGCAGCTTAATGGATATAGGTGTTTGGTTCATGAAGTGAAATCATCTGTAGGTTACCAGTTCAATCCTGCCTACAGATAAAAATAATAGAGAATACTTACTATAGCTTAACACTTGTACCTGGTTATGATTAATGAAATTAAAATAATTCATCCCCATGGATTAGATAAAGGGTTTGGTTTGAAGTTCTGTGTAGGCTCCTGAGTTTGACAAAAAACACCTGAAGAAGGCTGAAGAACACAGACTGAAATATTTTTGAATATAAACATGAAGACAATAGTCTGAATGCTCTAAATGATAAAAGTACCACTACTGTTCTTCAACAAGGATGGTTTTGTATTAAATAACCCACAAAGGTTGATATGCCATTAAACAAAGAAGCTAAACTAAACGGGGAAGACTCTGTGGTGTAATGGCTAAAGAGCTGGACTGTAGCCTCAAAGTAAGTGAGTTCAAACTCCAGTTGTGCTATTACATTCACTTTTGGCCTAATACTCTTGGGAAAGGTATGAACCCTCTTATCCACCCAACTTTAGATTAAATAGTAGCACTACTGTCCTTCTACCAGTATTGCTTTGGCATTAAATAACCCACAAATGTTGATATGTCATTAAACAAAGAAGCACAATCAAACTAAACCTCCATAAATTTAAACTTTAAACCCCGTATAATTAGTTTGGTTTGGTTTATTTGTTTAATAGCATATCAGCCCTTTAAGGGGTTGACATGCCATTAAATTTAAACTTTAAACCCCGTATAATTAGTTTGGTTTGGTTTATATGTTTAATAGTATATCAGCCCCTTAAGGGGTTGACATGCCATTAAATTTTATGCAAAAATTTGATTAGCTTGTAAATGTTTTAATATATTCATAATTATTTATTGGTTCCATTATAATTATTTTTTAAAATTGCATTTTTTAATTTTTCCGTGCTCGGATGTTATCACATCATTTCTATGTTTATATGAGGTCACACTTAGGTTACTTATAATGATTTGCCCATAATTATATGATTTCAAGTATATTTATCTAATACTAATAATTTTCAGGCAGATTTATTTGACCCCTAGATGAGACCCCCAACAGGTACTACCACTCTGAGTGAGTGAAATTGGGATTAATGGCAATCAAGGGGTAATCCACATTCCTCAAAGCACCAGAACAGGATCCTCACAACCAGATGTAGTTTAGTATCATACTCAGAAGTCTGTTTTTTTTTTTTTTTAGTGGAGAGATCTTACCCCTCTGCAGAGATGCAGTCAGTAAGAGCTTATCTGCAGTATAAATTTAAACTTGAAAAAAACCTGTAAAAAAGAGGTTCATTTTAAAAATGTTATCTACAAATTGTGTTTATAAATCATATATATTTAATATATATGTATAATCAGGATTTGACATTAAATAGCTTACAAAGTTTGATATGCCATACAACCCAACTAACTAATCAACTCTATCACCCCTCTAAACCAATAAAGTTGGGCACTATGACTGTTACAGTCAATTCAAGAAAAATGTAAATGTTATAATTTATGCATAAAGATAATTACATAAATATATAGAGTATAATATTCTAAACAAACTACTTGTATTCAGTATGTTGCTTATATATACAAATGATGTTTATTCATATGTTTATAACTGCTTTGGGCTTATGTAGCACATGACCAAACATAGAACATTACAGTTGTGCCAACCTTGTTGATGGTGGAATAATTTTGCCCATCTTGTATAGAGGCTTATTGGCCCAGTCATCTGGGGCTGCAGAATACACCAACTCACCAATAAGTGTTCTGGATATAACACTAAACAATCTGATGGTGAGGCTCCAGTAATGCTGGAGTTTTGGGGAATGTGGAGTGCCTCTTCATTGCCATCACTCCCAATTCCACTCTGGCCTGAACTGGTGGCACCTGATAATACAGTTTCAGTAGCTCAAGGTGCTACAGCCACTCCTGGCGCTACCAAGCAGCTTTTGCCACTGGACAGGGTATTAAGAGAATTATATATATATATATATATATATATATATACGCCAGATCAATTAAGAGCAGAGACTACATTGGACATTAATCTTTAAAAACAGAGCAGAGACTACATAGAACATTAATCTTTAAAAACGAACAAAAAAAACACGTTTACTTTCGGCCGTTAATGTTATTATGTGTTTACAGTAACCATTTCTTACGTAATCACACGGGAATGGTAGTTCCGTGTGTATTTCCTTCATGCTGAAAACTTCTTGCTTTTGACCAAATCCAACTTGATGCATATTGCGCCGCGGTCTGAAGACAATTTGAGGCAACTTTCAAACTGCGGCCAGTGATTCCTATTTTTGAAAGAAACGAAATGACTGAGTATCCTAGAAAACCACGACAACCAACCTCAGTTGGAATCACATGGCATATCCATACATAGCAATACTTTAAAACATTTGACTGTGTGCAAACAAATGATTGATAGTAAATAGAATTATTTGTATTAGATAGAAATAAATGAAACCATTTAACTGTGTGCAAATAAATGAGTTCAGGCTTGTTTAAGAATGTTATCTACAAAATGTATTAAGAAATCATATATTTGATATATATGTATAAAAAGGATTTGGCATTAAATAGCCTACAATGGTTTATATGCCATAAAACCAAACCAAATCTTATATATTCGATATATATGTATAAAGAGGATTTGGCATTAAATAACCTACAAAGGTTGATATACCATAAAACCCAACCAAACCAAATAATATATATTTAATATATATGTACAAAGAGGATTTGGCCTTAAATAACCTACAATGGTTGATATGCCATAAAACCCAACCAAACCAAATCTTACATATTTAATATAGATGTATAAAGAGGATTTGGCATTAAATAACCTACAATGGTTGACATGCCTTAAAACCCAACCAAACCAAATCTTATATATCTAATAGATATGAATGAATAGGATTTGGCATTAAATAACCTACAATGGTTGATATGCCATAAAACCCAATCCAACAAAATCTTATATATTCAATATATATGTATAAAAAGTATTTGGCCTTAAATAACCTACATTAGTTAATATGCCATAAAACTGACAGGCAGAATATTCAATATCAAAGCCACTAATATATTTCTAGACAGGCAGAGTATTCAGTTGGTATAAGCACGCATAAGAGATGCTCATGATGTAATAGTTCAAATTCTGGATAAGGCTGTCTGCACTCCACATAGTGCTAATGCCCTTGGGAAAGGTATGACTCCAACCATTCTTCCTCCAGCTATGGATAAATTGTAAGGCAGACTGGGTTCTTTAAACTTGGTAGAGCAACCAGTCTAGGAGAAAAACTCTGAATTGGAACCTGTTAAACTCTGCTTAAAGAATTGGCTTTGTGTCACACCCAGCTCATGGGCGAATGGTTTAGTAGATATAGGTATGTACACACAGAGGTCAATGTAAATGTGTGAATATAAATATTACAAACAATAATTCTTACAATTTTACAAGCATGCAAAAACAACACATCACAAAGTAACTCTCACAGAATTTCACTGAACATGTCGGACATAAAAAATGGTAAATATGTAAAATGATTTCAGAATTTTTTTTTAATCAATAAATATTTCATTAATTTAAATAATTTAATTTAATTTGTTTGAAGAATATTTTATAAGGTCAGGATATGTATTTATTAAACAAAAAAGTTTTATATCATGTTTTTACTGCAAAAATGATTTTTTAAAAGCTGTATGGACATCCTCTAAGCAAGGTGATTTTATGATTTTTTCCAGAGTTTTTACTTTATAACCATACATTTTGGTTAACTCTTGAATTATGTTTTAATGTTGAAATGTAGGTATTTTAATAAATCCTATTCTTGAATCTAAATTTGAAATAAGACAATTTTTAAAATTAGATTTTTAATAATTTACTTAATTTGGCATCACTTGTGTGTGATATGGACTGATGGTCAGTTGTTAAGTTTCGGCTCTGCAATCTGTGGTCGCTGGTTCAATCTCCAGTGGTTGAGATCATGGTATACGCTACTGATGAGATCTAATAAGGTCAAAACAGCTGTCCAGTGTTTCTGTATGTCTTGCACAAGTCTTCGGCGGATTTTCTGGTCATGGTAATTCAATTCAGAATATAATTCCTCTACTTAAAAAAAAAAAAGTATAAATTTGGATGAACATCTTTTTAAATTTCAAGTTCAATTCAAATTTTAATCCATGTTTTTTTTTTCTTCTTTTCAATAAATGTTTAAATTATTAAGATAAATTTAGAATACAAACTTTTTAAGAAATTCTTGTAATAATGATTATCTGTATTCACACATCTTTTATTTTATTGTTTTTAGGAGTGATATCTACACAAAACCTTGGTGCCGGATTAGTCCCTTTCTCGTTGGCATTATCCTGGGATATTTCTTGCAACAAAAATCCAGAAAACGAAGTTTTCCCAAGGTTAGAAATCATTAAATCTTTCCTGATTTTTTATTTTTTTATTCTATATTTCATGGACATAAAACACACCAACCAAGACTTTTTTAAATATTTATAGTCATTCTTGGTGATTTTATATACAATTTATTTTCAGTAACACAGCTTTCTGAAATTAGCGCTATTAAAACTTGTTTCAATTGCTTTGATTTGTTTTTACACTTTACAAATAAAAATAAACTTAAAATGTTTCTATCACCTTACATTTTAATACAAAATCCAAAAGAAATTTAATGAAAATATACATAATAGTTAATTCCAATGTATTTATCTATATAATATTGTTCTAAATTAATTATGTAAGAAAATTTATTGTTCATGGTTGGTTGTTTGGGTGTTTAGCTTTTATGGCATATCAACCTTTGTAGGTTATTTAATGCCAAATCCATTTTTATATGATTAAACAGTTCTATTTCAAACAATTCAGTTTAGCATTTATCAAAAAAATTTCTATTTGAAAATTTATCAAAAACATTTCTATTTGAAGCTATTCAATTTATTCAAACAGTTCTAATTCAAACAATTCAACCCAGGACAAGCACAGTCTTTGTTTACACAAAGTTAAATGTCAAAACAGTTCTATTTCAAACAATTCAGTTTATTAGAAGTAGTTTCAATGTCAAAAACAGTTCTATTTCAAGCAATTCAGTTTAGCATAAATATGCAGTTCAGTTCTATTTAACCTATAGATAGGGTGCTACCAGTTCAGGCCTGAGTGGACCTGGGAATGATGGCAATGAAGGAGTGCTTGACATCCCCCCAAAGCTCCAGCATCACTGGAAGCTCACCATCAGATTGTTTAGTGTCATATCCAGGACACTTGTTGGTGGTGGTGGTGGTGGGGGGGTCTTACCCCTCTGCGGAAGTGCAGTTGGTGTATTCTACAGTCCCATCCGACTAGGTAATTATTGTTCATGTGATTTTATATATATATATATATATATATATGTATATATATATATATACATAAAGCAAACAATTCTATACATTCAGTTCATTGACTGAAAGCAATGCATAGACTGCTAATGATAGGTTATTTGATTATATGGAAATCTGATCTCTCCAATAAAATAAAATGGGAATTCTCCCAAGCTGTAGTCATATCAGAACTACTGTTATATTTTGACCTTCGACCCGGCCCCCAAAAATGCTATTCCAAGGTGATACCTGGAAGGAAGTAACACATTCCAATTGCCAATAATTGAAAGAGATCGCGTGGGTGGATTAAGGCTTATGATATGGGACAAGGTGATGGTCTCATTGTGCCATTACAGTCATGCACCGAAAGAGAGTAACCTCTGAACTGCATGACAGTTATTTCCACTTGATGACGATTAAACATCAGATTCAAAGATCCAGTAGGCGATCGTGTGGGCGTTGAGTTATTATTTAACTCAGTTGAGTTCGGGTCCAAGAAGCAGTTGTCAGTAGAATTCCAGACAGTAGAGACCAGATGTGGTAAGGAAGGCCACACCCGACCAAGGGGGCACTCGGAAAACCCCCGAAGCAGTTGCCAGCAGTTGCCCAGAGAGTTAGAGATGAGATGTGGTAGGGAAGGCCACACCCGACCGAGGGGGATCTCGAAAACCCTCGATGCAGTTGCCAGCAGAATTCCAGACAGCTAGAGACCAGATGTGGTAGGGAAGGCCACACCCGACCGAGGGGGCCCTCGGAAAAGCCCCGATGGAGTGGACCCCAAGGCCTCTGGTTGAACATCAGGAGAACAATAAAGACACAACGTGACGGTCATAACAGTGGGGTCAAAATATGAAGTTTATGTTCAGTCTCCAACATCCTCTCACACGCAAACCTTACAAATAAAGTGAGAGGTGAATATAATTCTAAAGAAGTCTTCTTGTGTCTTCCTTCCTGCATATTAATTCTTCATGCGTCTTAATTATGGTGTCGTTGTGATGCTGAATGAAGATGTATATGTATACAACACTACTGTATGGTTGCATCACCTAGACTTTAATAAAAAATTTGGCGAAAAAGCCAAATGAGAACTATACAAGAATGCTACATATTTTTAAACAAATCCTGAAAGGAGCACCCAACAAAACAGTAGCTGCACGGCCACTTACCTCCCATCTCACAAACCATTCAAGTAAGATGAACCAGACTTACTGGGCACTGCCAGATAAGCAAAGATGAACTCTTAAGCAACAATCTCTAATGGACTCCTACACATGGACATGCCAGCGTTGGTTGACTTACATCAGCTCTGTATGAACACAGAACACAAAACACAGAAAATGTGTAAGCATAAGTGAAAAGAGACAGACTCATTGGTGTTCAATAAAACAATTAGGTTTATGAACCACAGACAGAGACATACATCAAATGACCAGGAATAGAACTGTTTTAATTTTGTGGGCACCAGTAAAATGTCTGTCCACCATGTGTCATGGTCGGATTAAAGTCAGTTGTTTTTGTCACGCATGTCTCTGTTCTTTTGGGCCCTACAAATCCCACGATGCACCGTCCTTGGGAGGCAACTTCCTTTTTATCTCTCTGGGGGAATAACTTTGATTTTTTTGTTAAGTCTGATCCCTAACACAAAGCAATCCTTGTAGAAGGATATTAGTTTACGTGTGGGTGGATATTTACAAAATGTTCTTTAGATTGACGTTTGCTGACATTGTTTTAAATAAATTGTAATCCCAGATAAATTATAAAATCTACATTGAAAATATTGTTTGGATAATTTCAGATGAATTTGATATAATTTTGATTGTTGAATTAAAAAAATAAAACATTTTTCTATATCATACAACACTTTACATGGAACAGTTTTATTAGGTTTTGTATATTTTCACACAAATTATAGTTGTTTGGTTAGTTGGTTGGTTGTGTTTTATGGCATATCAATTCTTCTTGGTTATTTAATGCCAAATCCTGTTTATACATATATATATTATATATGATTTGTAAACAAATAGTTTGTAGGTAACATTTTTAAATGAGCCAGAGCTCATTTGTTTGCACACAGTTAAATGGTTTCAAGTATTGCTATTTAACTAATAATTCTATTTGATATCAATAATCCCTAGTAAAAGATTGAACAACTCTATTTGACCCATAGATACAACTCTATCAGGTGCTACCACTCCATACCAGAGTGGACCTGAGAGCAGTGGCAATGAAGGGGTATTCCACATTTCCCAAAGCTTCAGGACCAAAGCCTCATCATCAGATGGTCTAGTGTCATATCCAGGAGAATAGTTTTATTTGATACTTAGATGAAACCCTAACAGATACTACCCCTCCTGGTCAGAGTAGATTTGGGAGCAATGGCAATGAAGTTATATTCTACATTCCCCAAGGACTGGAGCCTTGCTATCAAATGGTATAGTGTCATATTCAGGACACTGATTGGTGAGTGGGTGGTTGGGATATTACTCCTCTGCAGAGATGCAGTCGGTGTATTCTACAGCCCCAGCTGACTGGGTTTAGATGGTTTAGTGTCATATTTGTTGATTTAGAGTGGGTCACTCACTCCTCTGCAGAGATGTGGTTTAGTGTCATATGTAGGATACTTAGATGGTTTAGTGTCATATGTAGGATACTCGTTGATTTAGAGGGGGATCACTTACTCCTCTGCAGAGATGCATTTGGTGTATTCTACAGCCCCAGTTGACTGGGCATAGATGGTTTAGTGGCATATATAGGATACTCGTTGATTTAGAGGGGGATCTCTTACTCCTCTGCAGAGGTGCAGTTGGTGTATTCTACAGCCCCAGTTGACTGGGCTTAGATGGTTTAGTGTCATATCTAGGATACTCATTGGTGAGGGGAGGTGGGTTCACAGCCCCAGCAGACTAGGTTGCTGAAATTTGCGGTAATGTACATGTGCTTGTGACTAAAATTTGGTAATTCCACTTGTCTGGATGAATTCTTTTCTTTTTCTTTCCAGTTTTTCCAGCTTTGTGGTTGGCTTTTAGCTACCAGCACTTGTATTTTTCTTTGCTTTATCAAATACACAATGAACAGAAAAGAAAATCCAATCACATGGTTAGATAGTCAATACACTGCATATGAGGTTGTCTCACATCCTTTGTGGGCATTGGCAATAAGCTGGGTGATTATTATCTGTGCTTCTGGCAATGGAGGTAAGATATGACTAAAAAGTTTCTTATGATAAAATCAACTTTTTTACAAGCAGCACCAAATCAATATGATATAAGTATTTTTTTTAAATTAGAAGCTTTCACAAAATCCAATGTATATAATCCCTTTCTACCTTGTCAGTGTATTTGCATTGTAAAATTCATTTGTCTGTGTATTCCTATAGTAGATTCAATTCCAGAATTATTTTCATACACATCTATAGTAAAAAAAATGATGATAATTTGCTAATATATTTATACAGTAAAAAGTATTTCAGTACATCCCTGTTGTAAAACTCATTTGCAATGTAAAATCCTATAGTAAAATCCTTTTCCAATGTATTTCTATAGAAAAAATCATTTTCCAATGCATTCCTATAGTACAAATCATTTTTCCATGCATTCCTATAGAAAAAATCATTTTTCAATGCATTCCTAAAATAAAAATCACTTTCCAAAGCATTCTTTTAGTAAAAATCATTTCCCAATGTATTCTTATAGTAAAAATCCTTTTTATGTATTTCAATAATACAAATACAATTTTAATGTATTCTTATAGTAAAAATCTTTTGACAATGCATTTCTATAGTAAAAATCATTTTCCAATTCATTTCTATAGTAAAAATCATTTTCCAATGCATTTCTATAGTAAATTCATTTTCATAATTATTTTTAGAACATATAATAATGAAATCATTGTTTGATAATTTTCTATTGTAAAAAGCATTTCTCAATGCATTCTTATTGTAAAAATTATTTTCTGATGCATTCCTGTTGCAAAAATAATTTTTCTATGCATTTCAATAATAAAAATCATTTTTTAATGTATTCTTATAGTAAAAATCATTTGTCAATGCATTTCTATAGTAAAAATCATTTTCCAATGCATTTCTATAGTAAAAATCATTTGTCAATGCATTTCTATAGTAAAAATCATTTTCCAATGCATTTCTATAGTAAATTCATTTTCATAATCATTTTTAGTACATATAATAATAAAATCATTGATAATTTTTCTTTCAGGTATTATCAGTGATATACTTTCCTGGAAATTCTGGATCTTTTTGAGTCGTTTAACTTATTGTGCTTATCTTATTCATCCAATTGTCATCTTGGTTGGTATGAGAATGAGCATGACCCCTCTCTACTTATCAGCTCCAACAAGTGTAAGCAAATATTTTGACTATACCTCTCATTTTATGGGGGTGTCCTCGTGGTGTAATGGTTAAAGCGATGGACTACGGAATCGTAGTACGTGACTTCGTACTCCAGTTGCGCTATTACGTTCGCTTTCGGACAAATACCCTTGGGAAAGGTATGAACCCCCTCATCCTCCCAGCTATGGGTCAAATAGTACCACTACTGTTCTTCTAGGAGAAATGGCTTTGGCATTAAATAACCTAAAAAGAGTTGATATGCCATTAAAACAAAGAAAAAACTCTCATTTTATTTTTTGTCAAAGAAATACAATTTATGGTTGGTTGGTTGGTTTTTCTTTATATCAACCCTAGTTGGGTTCTTTTATGTCTAAGTCAATTTAACAATTATAGTTTCCACAAATGGTATACAAATGTATCAGGGGAGTTCCTGTGGTATCATGGCTAAAGTGCTTGACTCTAGCCTTGAAGTAAGCAAGCTTGCACTCCAGCAGCACTATCATATTCTCTTTTGAACTAATATACTTATGTAACATAATGGCCGAGGGATTTCAGTTTATGCCTTTCGGTTTAGTTGGGCTGAGAGCCTTTTGGCTCGGTGCATGGGTTACTTGGGTGCAACGTTAGTGCAGGTGTTCACGCACGTGTATGCGTGTGGACGGAGCAGACATGTCACTCAGAGATGTCACAATAGCCCGAGATGGGAAACGGGGCTAGCAAGTGTGAATGACATCACGCACTGGAGGCGTGCAGAGGATTTGGGGAATTTGAAGAAAGTTAGTAGAGTTGAGACTAGACACCGGACAAGAAGGGTTGACTTTCGCTTGCTTGCGGAGGCCTTGGGCAAGTGTTGTACGAGATGGGGGGGAGATGAAAAAGCCAGAATAGAAAGATTGTGCCTCTCTCTCCTTATGTCAAAAAACCTTTAAACTCAAAGCAATAATAATTTTAGATATTATCTCAGACAGAACAATTTGACTCATAGAGAAGACCTTAACAGATGCTACTACTCAGAGTTGTTCTAGAACTAATGGCAGCAAAAAAGTGACTCCACACTCCCATGAGCACCAGAACTGGAGTTTCATCATGGAATGGAGCTGAGTGTCATTCCTTGGTTGCCAAAATGCAATAAAAAGAAATATTCTTTATTGTAGAAGATAAAGTCATTCTGGGTGTATAAGGTAATTGAGAAGTAATTACAATAGAGAGAAATTATAGTGAAAGAAAGCTATTCTATTGACATAAAGTTTTGAATGAGTAATATGCTTATTTGCAGTTTAATAGAGTCTCAACTGCAGTTTTACTGTATATTTCCCTTATGATGACCTCATTCAAGATTTTATGAGATATGCTAAGCAGTACCTCAATGAACCCCAACAGATTAGCTTGTTGATGTATATTCCTAATATATACAACTCTTGCAATCAAGTTATAATTTTTGTAGAGGTTGACTTCTCTTCATGAATGGCCATAAGATTAAGCTGAACTCATCTGTCTTTTATCAAGTTTTCTTCTTTGTCCTGTGCAGCACACTCTCCTTGTCAAGCCTGGAGACACGGAATACTTCGACATAGTTGCAGGAGTACTACAAGGAGACACACTAGCCCCGTACCTCTTTATCATCTGTCTAGACTATGTGCTTAGGACTTCGATCGACAAAATCAGAGAAAATGGCTTCCAGCTGACTAAGAGAAGAAGCAAAAGGTACCCCGCAAAAACAATCACGGACGCCGACTACGCTGATGACTTGGCGTTACTAGCGAATACGCCTAATCAAGCAGAGACACTACTGCATAGTCTGGAACGAGCCGCAGCTGGCATTGGCCTCCATGTCAATGCAAACAAAACCGAATATATGTGTTACAACCAAATGGGCAACATTGCCACACTAGATGGAGCCCCTCTGAAACTAGTCGACAAATTCACCTACCTAGGAAGCAGCGTCTCATCAACCGAGAAAGACATCGACACACGACTGACGAAGGCATGGACAGCTATTGATAGGCTCTCGATCATATGGAAGTCGGACCTAACTGATAAAATGAAACGCAGTTTCTTCCAGGCAGCGGTTGTGTCGATACTGCTATATGGATGCACCACATGGACGCTTACGAAGCGGCTGGAAAGGAGGCTGGACGGAAATTATACAAGAATGTTGAGAGCAGTATTAAACAAGTCCTGGCGACAACACCCCACGAGACTCCAACTATACGGACACTTGCCCCCCATCACAAAAACTATACAAGTTCGACGAACCAGACACGCAGGACACTGCTGGAGAAGCAAGGACGAGCTCATAAGCGACGTACTCCTGTGGACCCCCGCACATGGATGTGCAAGAGTGGGACGACCAGCACGAACCTACATACAGCAGCAGTGTGAGGACACGGGATGTAACCTTGAAGACCTGCCGGAGGCGATGAATGATAGGGAGGAATGGCGAGAGACGGTCAGGGATATCCGCGCAGGCGGCGCGACATGATGATGATGATGATGATGTTTAGTTTGGTTTTATGGCATATCAACTCTTGTAGGTTATTTAATGTCAAATCCTGTGTGTATGAATGTATGTGTGTGGGTCTCTGTGTGTGCTTGTGGATAGCCATCAGAGTCAAAAGGATTTTTATCTTCAGCATCTTTGGATAGCATCAAATTGTCTGAAGGATCTCTTTGTGTGGCTGACATGTGGTTGGTTTTTGGTCTTGGCACCAAAATAGACAAAAAGCTGTGCTAGCATAAACTTGCATGAGGGTCCAAGACTGGAAGTAGGGTTGGCAACGACCAAGGACATTGGTCAGTCTAGGACTTGCATTCTGAGACTAGCAGTTTAAGACATGGAGTAAGAGAGTTAAGGCAATTAGGGAGAGAGACACAGGCAGAGAAGGGTCTTGAGCAGTCAAAGAATGGCCATATTGGCAGAGAAGGCAGCACAAGGAAGCAGTGAAGGGATGACCAACGTGAATCCGGATTTTTGGTAGCTGTTGGGAGTTTCACAAGGCATTTACAATTGCCAAACACATTCATACACACAGAATACCAGAAAAATGCCTCAGACCTCACCTTCTTATATTTTGCTGTCTTGAACCTGTTGTTTCGTCTTTTCTTCTTTCCTCCCTCTGTTTTTTTTGTTCGACTTGTGAAATGCCTACTCATCTGGGTGTAAGATTTAACAACAAGGTCCTCAATAGATGATCGAATAGCCAACCTGACATGTGGGTTATTTCATAATATTTGAAATTATGACTTTTTTTTTACATTGGTCACTATTATTTTACATTTACCCACTTGAAGGCATCATCAGTTATCTCATTAAAGTAAGTAAAGTTGGCGACCATAGTTGAGGGTGACACAAAGGCTCCCTCTTCAATAGCTACTACTTTCCCTGGATTGCTCCACTTTACCCTTGATCCTTACCTTATAATGCTGAGTGTTAAGCAAGGCGGCATCAAGTACCATTTTTTTAAGTCTTTGGTATGACTCAACCTGGGATTGAACCTGGTCTCCCAGACCATTGGCAAACACTCTACTCATTAGGCTAAATAGAGGTATCATGATTCTACAAAATAATATCAAGTTTATTAAAATTGGTCTGTCCAAAGAGGTTATAAGTTTGAGATTCTTTCCTATCTCCAAATAATTATTTTGCGTCATTCAAGTAAGGTGTTAAAACTGGCAAGTTTGAGGAAGTGCAAATAAAAATATTTACTAGTAAGATGATTTTATTGTTTAACTGGACCCAAGGCTACAGAAAAATATCAATTAAGTTTAGTTTGGGGTGTAAATAATTTTCTATGTGATTATTGAACTTGAAAATTAGATATTTTTGCATTAATTTGATTTTTCTACCTTTAAGAAAATAATCATTTACTTGATTTTTTTTAATCATTATGGGATTTTGGGACAGAATGATCAAATCCCAATGATACCAAATTTACTGAAATTGGACAATCCAAAAAAAAGTTATTGACTTGAAGGTTTCCTTTCCCTGCAAATCCAAATTTCCTTTTTTCATTTATGGCGGGTGTCTGGTATTGTGAGAATTTGTTTACTGCTGGTAAGATTTTATTTTTGGTACCACAGGACCTAGCGCTTCAAGATAATACCAAGAAAGTTTGATTTTGGTGGGGGGGTGATGTTATTCTATTTTAGCTTAATAATCCTTGTCAAAATTATTAGTAATAACTATATATATATTTTTTTTTCAGATGTATGCTTTCATTGGTAACCTCACAGTGTCATATGGTATATCCTTCATTGTTTCTCTCTTCTTTGAAATACCAATACGAATGATTGAAAAGACGATATCGAACCGTAAATAGGATGAGTTATTGATGAAGCTAGAAGAATCAACAAGCATGTCTGACAGTATAAGAAATTACATACCTGACTGTATAAGATGTTACATACCTGACAGTATAAGAAGTTACATACCTGACTGTATAAGAAGTTACATAGCTGACTGTATAAGATGTTACATAGCTGACTGAATAAGAAGTTACATACCTGACTGAATAAGAAGTTACATACCTGACTGTATAAGATGTTACATACCTGACTGAATAAGAAGTTACATACCTGACAGAATAAGATGTTACATACCTGATAGTATAAGAAGTTACATAGCTGACTGTATAAGAAGTTACATACCTGACTGTATAAGATGTTACATACCTGACTGAATAAGATGTTACATACCTGACTGAATAAGATGTTACATACCTGACTGAATAAGAAGTTACATACCTGACTGTATAAGATGTTACATACCTGACTGAATAAGAAGTTACATACCTGACTGTATAAGATGTTACATACCTGACTGAATAAGAAGTTACATACCTGACTGTATAAGAAGTTACATACCTGACTGTATAAGATGTTACATACCTGACTGAATAAGAAGTTACATACCTGACTGTATAAGATGTTACATACCTGACTGAATAAGAAGTTACATACCTGACTGTATAAGATGTTACATACCTGACTGAATAAGAAGTTACATACCTGACTGTATAAGATGTTACATACCTGACAGAATAAGATGTTACATACCTGACAGTATAAGATGTTACATACCTGACTGAATAAGAAGTTACATACCTGACTGTATAAGATGTTACATACCTGACTGTATAAGATGTTACATACCTGACTGAATAAGATGTTACACACCTGACAGTATAAGAAGTTACATATCTGACTGTATAAGAAGCAATTTTCACCACACATTCCACAGTTAACATTTTTGTTGCAGTAAAAACCATACACACACTGTATTTTGTTCAAAATCAACATTATCCTTTAAAGTGTTGTCATTTTATTTCCTGTCAGTGTATATCTTTAGCAAAAACATTGATTTCTCCATTCTCATATAAACATAATTTGAAATGAATTTCTTCACTAAATGTTGTGGTCTTGAAAGGCCAGAAATGAATAACACAAAGAGATGTAAGGTTTATAGCAGTTTATGTTTATGGAAATACAGACAGTAATAGTTACTGGTAACTGACTAGATTCGCTTGACTCATTTATCGAGTCAGTCACTGTTGGGGAGGGTCCATGCAGTGACATCATGGAGTATATCACCATAACACTAAAAAATCAGTTTTAATACAAATATAAGAAAAGCTAACATTTGTGATCTAGATATATTTCTATTAGAACTGCTAATTACTGTATTTGATGACATACAAGATGCATGGGTGTATAAGATGCACCCCAATTTCAGCAGGGCAAATTAGAAAAACAAAACAAAGTACTAATATTAGACGTGATGAAATTAATATTATGAATATTATCAATGATAACACTTTTAATCTGCCTTTTAAATAAGGACAAGGGATATATGAAAGTTACTCTAAAGTCTAAGCTAATAGGAATTGCCAGGCAACTAATTTTGGCTATCGCAAATTTCAAACCTACATATGGCATATAAGATGTAGGGGAATTTTAAAAGATATTTTTAGTAAAAAAAATGTGTGCCTTATATGCAGTCAAAAAAGATAAATTTGAAATGTATTGCAATTTATGTTAAAATGAAAATGGAAATATCAATGTTTCTGTTCTAGATATACATTGACAGAAAATAAACCTACAATATCCTGAATATGTGGCTCCTTTTTGTCTAGATTATTTAAACAGGTAATACACAGATCTAAACAGGTACAAATTCCAAAATAATAAACAGTAATCAGACCCCATACACATACTGTACCCAGGTCAGTATAGGCAGAATCATTCAAAGTATTATAATTTTATTTTTCATTAACATGTTACGTACAGTAGAAACACAGGCCTTTCCATTCAAGTAGAATATAAATTGCAATGTATCTTTATATTAGATATTATTTTCACTGTATTGCTTTAGTAGAGGTAATTTGTACTGCATTTCTCTTGCAGAAACCATTTGCAGTAGATTCCTTAAATAAAAATCATTTGCCAATTCATTTGTATAGTAAAAATCATTTGTAATGTATATTTATAATAAAAATTAATTACAATGCATTTTATAGTGAAAAAATTTTTTTTTAAAATTACAATTTTATGATAAAACTATTTTCTATACATGTCTGTAGGTATGAAACTATCTATTCTCCCTCCAGCTATGGGTAAATTGTAGGACAGATTGGTCTCTTTAATAGTAGGGTAGATTGGTCTCTTTAATAGCAACTGGTCTAGAAGAAAGAAAACTCTAAATTCAGACCAGTTGTTCTCTGCTTAAAAGTGACCTTGTGTCACATCCTTCTTATGAAAGAAGGTACATATATTCATAGATCACTAAAGTAAAAAATTATTTCTAATATATCTATTTATTATTTTTAATACAGAGATCTAAACCTGCACAAGTTCCAAAATAATAAACAATAATCAGATCCCCATACACATACTGTACCCATATAAATAGACAGCACAATTCAGTGTTGCAATTTTATTTTTCATTGGCATGTTATATACAGTAGAAACACAGGCCTTACATTCCACTATTACTATTAATTGTAATATATCTTTATGTTAAAAATTATTTGTAATACAAATATTCATCGAAAAGAGATATTATCTTTTCTGAATGTGTATGAACCTTATTTGTGATGTATTTCCACTCCAAAATTATTTGTAATACAAATATTCATCGAAAAGAGATATTATCTTTTCTGAATGTGTATGAACCTTATTTGTGATGTATTTCCACTCCAAAATTATTTGTAATACAAATATTCCTCGAAAAGAGACATTATCTTTTCTGGGTGTGAATGAACATTAATTGTGATATATTGCCTTTTAAAAATCATTTGTAATACAAATATCAAATTTCTATGAAATAGAAAGTTTCAAAAGTGTTTTTTTTAAGTATTTAAGATATTGATTACGTTTTCCCATAAAAACTAAATGTGCAGTGTACTGTGCCATAGTTCTCTTAATTCTCCTGTTCAGTGCAGAAACTTGGTATACAAAGTGAACACTCAAAGGTATTATGCCTATATGATACATCACTTGCACAAAATACTAAATGTCAAGTGATAGCAACATATTACAAATTAATTCATGTTAGAGAAATCTAAACTCACTGTCATATATGATATACTCACCCAACACACCCTAAGATGAGCTGGTCACTTGAACAGACTTGAGGACAGCAGACTGCCAAAATAGATGCTGCACTCTCAAATTAGAGAAGTGTCGTGTAAAACAGGTAGACTAAAACTCAGGCATAAAGACATCATCAAAAGAAACTTGGGGGTCATGAACATCTGATTAGACAATTGGCAATAATTGTCAAAAGAATTTTTTTTAAGAATGGAGGAAAAAGACAAGCAGGACATCACCATTGGATAAGATGGACAATTCATAGAAGTAGGAGGAGGCGGAGGAGGATATTACTCCTCACGATATATAATTTTGTCAAAAAACCTCTGAGATTTATTTATAATGAATTCAGCTGCATTAGGTTTCAAACTCTATAGTAATTAAAAAGGCTTGAATTAAGCAAAATGGATTATTGGTCTCGTGGGTAGACCAATGGTCCGGGAGACTGGGGTTCAATCCCAGATCGTGTCATACCAAAGACTGAAAAATGGTACTTGATACCTCCTTGCTTAACACTCAGCAATATAAGGTACGTATCAAAGGTAAAGTGGAGCAATCCAGGGAAAGGAGTAGAGCCCTCCCCTATACCTCGGTGTAGTAGCTATTGAATTGGGAGCCTTCTGGTCGCCCTCAACTACGGTCACCAACTTTACTTTATTGTCATGTAATTGTATTTTTGAAAATATTTTGTAATTTACCACTAACTAAATTGTAGTATCATAAGTAAATGAAATACTGCTATAAAAGCAGTATTGTCCCAAGTAAAGTCAGTCGCTTAGAGTCTGCTACTACTTGAGATAAGACAATGTCTGTTTCCAAAGACAACTTTACTTCATAACATAGACAATCCAACTATAAATGGTACAAGAAATTTGAAACAATAGGATGTTTGTGTATTGTAAAAGTTCTTAGAGACCATCAGTGTCTAAAAAAAATTGGAGTGTGTTCATGCTAATTACCTATGCAGCCCACCTCCAAAAAATCCACAAGTGGGTGTGGGAGGTACTGGGTCAGGAGTTATAAATTTTACATTTAGGCTGTTTAGAAAATTTTGCATGATTAATTCTTTACAAATTGCAGTTATTACAAAGTTCAAGTGACCAAGACAAAACTAGGCATTGTGACTTCTATACAGAAATGCCAAAGAACTGTAAATATGAAGATTTGAACACAATGGAATGTTTGTGTAACGGTAAAAATCCTGGGAGAACATCAATATTCAAAAGCATTTGGAGTATGTTCATGCTAGAAATCTATGCAGACCCCTATCCCAGAAATCTAAATTGTAAAAATAAAAATGGCTTTATGGTGGAGTGTTTAATTTTCAATGACAATTCAACTGTGAATTGCACTAATAAATTTCAAGTGTTTCTTTACAAAACTGTAAATTGAAAGTGTCAATGTCAAAACTATTTATAATTTTATAAAATTTTAAAATTGTCAGTTTACTTTGTAGACATCCTGTATATCTAGAGCAGAAACAATGACCTTTCCATTTCTGTAAATTGAACTGAACTTCACCTTTAAAAGTAAATGTTAACATAAATATAACAAGAGTAGAAACATTGAACTTCTCATTTCTGAAAATTGCAATGAATTTTACCATCAAAAATTAATATTAATCCAAATGTAGAATAGAAACATTGGCCTTTCCAATTTTTGTATAAACATAAACTGCAATGTATCCCTATAATAAAAATCAGTTGTAATAAAAAAAATATATCTGCTATAATGAGGAAATTTCAACCTTCCCAACCATCAGTGTTGCCTTCTACTATCTTGTTGAAAGATAAATTAAAATTAAACAACTTAACTTATTAAAAACAATCCAAATAAGACATTAAAACATTAGCTAAGTTTTTCATTTATTTTAAGTAGTTATTGACTAAAACTTTAAATTAGAATTTCTCATAAACATAATAAAAATGGTCTGCTTTATTAGTTGACAATTAATTTTGATGTGTTCTTGAAACATGAAAAGATTTTCCATGTCTGGGATAATCATGAAAAGATTTATAAATACCTACAAGGTATTAATGTATAACTTTATGTATTTTTTAAATGTATCATACGTTTTATCTTTTATATAAAATAAACATAAAATAATCTGGGTACAGGTAATTAAGTCCTATATTTAAAAAAAAAAAAGGAAAAAAAAAAAGAGCATTCAAATATTGATGTAATATCTATTCACTTTGAAAGATATAATTTGCTTCACAAACTTCATTTAAAAGATTTTTTTTTTCATCTACTTAATAAAGTTGATTATGTCTGTCTTTCTGAGTGTCTGTCTGTGCCTAATAGAGACCCAAGCTGCTGGACATAGAAAGATGTAATTTGGTATAAAAGACCACTTTTCTATCTATGTTATTCTTATTGTATCATGAATTTATAGTTAACAATAATCACCCTAAAAAAATTAGACTGCCAGACAAATTGTTGTGAGTCATTTTTTTTTTCACGTTAACCATCAACTTCCTGTTAACATCAACATATTCTAACTTCAGAAGCTAAGAATGACAAAAAATCTTAGGTTGGTTGGTGTTGTAATCAATGGAATTATTTAATAAATCATTTTTAAATGAAACTTAATCTTATGTGATTTTTAAAGTTTAGTATTATATTTGTCTAATTATTTCAACATTGTTTTTATTTTGATTAGAAAATTCTATTTCTTTATGCAGATTCTTTTCACAACTTGTATAAACAAACTTTATCATAATCACTTTTCAATGATTGCTTTTGGTTTTAATCAAAGAATATTTTTAAAAGCCATTTGAACAATTTCAAGCATAAAACGAAAAATTATTGAATGAAAATGAAAAAAAAAAACATTAGAACATTATAAATATACTATCATTGTATTTTTAAATATTGAAAAACATTCCTTTTAAAAATATGAAGTTTAATATTTTTTTTTTACATTCTTGAATGTAAGTTAATCTTATGCGATTCATAAAGTTTTATATTACATTTCTGTATAACTATTTAAAATTTTTTTTATTTTCATTGACAAATTCTACTTCCATATATGTTGTATCATCGTAAGGAAAAGATACACAGTGAAATAGAGTTAATTATTTATCAACTCAAGTGGTACAGTCCAACTCATATTATAGATCTTGTGCTGTTGGTGTTACATCCGAAGTTGGTCTAACTACTGACCGACGTCCTTTAGAGCTATCTCTCTGGTTCTCTTTCTGCTTTATTTCTTTTGTTATTACAAAAGAAGGCACAAGGCCTTGAAGTTTTTTGGGGGGAGGGAAAGGGAGCAGTCTTGCATTTAACTATATATTCTAAGGGAACCTAGCTAGCTACATTCGCCAACCCATTCAACAGTACAATATATAACCACTCATCCATTGCCATGCACGCTGCAACCACCAAAATACCACATTTGCTCTATGAAAAAGGCCTACCTAAAACACCGAATGAAATATGTGATTTTATTTGCAATTTATGATTTATTTACAATGAATGTATATGACGGGAATGGGAGAAAAACCCTGAAATATACAAAAGGTGAAAACAAAGGAAAAAAATTCCCCATCTGGTTGCCCTCTCTGCTTCTCTTTCTGCTTCTGCTTAAGAGACACGGCATCTTTTATACTCCCGCGATACCAGAAGTCACATGGTACGAGCCACTATACAACAAACAATATATACAATCTTTTTGACTACTTACAATATAAACATATTTCTTCGTAAAAAAAAAACCTCCTTAAAGTGATTATTTTTTATCTTTATTATTTCATCAATGAACAATAACAAAAAATTAAATCAGATAAGATTAAAAACGAATTTGTTTTTACTCTGTCACTTTATTGGAGTGGATCCAAATTTCAATGCTTTCATTTGATATTCTACACATGATGTCACAAATTATAGCTACAGCAAATCTCTTAATAATAATCTTCAAATGACATAAAGCCATGTCGATTATGTTGGTGTGTTAGTCCATAGCACTTGTCCCTCTGTAAGGGACCAGAAACTGAGAATACTGGGTATCTATATGTTGACGTCATATAGTTTGACCTAGAGTAAAAATCAGGGTGTTGATTTTGTACACGGTATATTGACCTGTGTCTCATCAGCTCAGTCACTGATTTACCCAAGGTCTGGAGATTTTTATTCATGGGCCAGTCCTTGTCAGCACATGTCCACTCGTTGATTGCTGAAGTCCCGTGTTGGAATTGCCATGGATGCCAGCCAACCTGACGTGAATCAGCAGGTTTAGGTAGTTCATCTTTTCGAGGGACAGGGTAACCAAAATTATACCATTTATCAAGCCAGTTCTAAAATTTAAAGAAAATTAACAAGCATATATTATGATTAGATATAAGATAGGTCCCAACACTGTAAAAAAAATGTTAAAACAGCATGTTTTTTACCAAAAAAGAATATTGTACCATACTCATATACGGATATGCAGAATGGACATATAATGTTCATATATATATAACATTGAACATAGGAATCTCGAAACACGAAAAACACTTACGACTTCTCAGTTCAGGCACGAAACTTTTTATTACCTTTGAGTTTAAAAGTTTTTTGACATAAGGAGAGAGTGGCTTTTTCATCTGCCCCCCCATCTCATGCGACACCTGCCCAAGGCCTCTGCGAGCAAGCAAAAGTCAACCCTTCTCGTTCGGTGTCTAGTCTCAACTCTACTCACAGACTGTTTCAAAATCTCCCAAAATCCTCCGCGCGCTTCCAGTGCATGACGTCATTTGCACTTGCTAGCCTCGTTTCCCATCTTGGGCTATTGTGACATCTCTGAGTGACATGTCTGCTTCGCCTACGCACGCGCGCTTGAACACCTGCGTAAATGTTGCACCTAAGTAACCCATGTGCTGAGCCGAAAGGTTTTCAGTCTAACTAAACCCAAAGGCATAAAACAAAATCCTTCGGCCATTATATTACAATATCCCTCACCATTAAAATTTACCTAAAACATATATACAAGTGTATATTCACATCTACAATCAAGATAAGACTAATTTTCAGTGATTTACTTCAATTTTTATGGAACAGTTACAGTCAAATCCCATTAACATTAAAAATTGGTTATTAGCCATGAGTAAAAGGTGATATACCAACTTCTTAGTAGTTGAGGAAGGGAAAGAAATATGGTCAATTTGCTGAATTGTAGCTAGCTGAAGATGTAATTTTGGGATTTAATTGTTCTGTGAAAAAAAATTAAGAAAATGACTGAAAAATTGTCTTATCTGTATACAAGAAGGAGCCAGCTCCATTCTAAGTGATAAGCCTCTGAAATTAGTTGACCTGTTCATAAACCTCAGCGGCAATATTTCATCTATTAAAACTGATGTCAACGTATATCTAGCAAAAATATGAACTTCTATTGACAGGTCATCAATCTTAGGGAAATCTGATATTTCTGATAAAATAAAATGAGATTTCTTCCAAGTTGTGGCTATGTCAGTACTGCTGTATGGATGCACTACTGGACACTAACGAAATACATGGAGAAAAAGCTAGATTGGAACTATGTAAGAATGCTATGTGCTATTTTAAACAAATCCTGGAAACACCACCCAAGAAAACAGCAGCTGTACGGCCACTTACCTCCCATCTCACAAACCGTTCAAATAAGACAAACAAGACATTCTTGGCATGACTGGTAGAAGTAAGGATAAACTCATAAGAGAAATTCTTTTATCGATTCATATACGTGGATGCACCGGTGTGGATCGATCAGCAAAACTTTTAGCAAACACTTGATGCCATTAAGAGGACTAGCCAAAAGCAATGGAGAATAGGGATGGATGGCAAGAGAAACTCAGGAAATCCATGCTATCAACATGATTTAATGATGATGATGATGGATTGGGGATTACATAGTGATTTACTAAGCTTTTGCTTAGATGTGGCACAAGTCTGTATGAATGGGGCACCCAGTGAGACTCAAAATCACTCGTGATGGTTTACTAACCATTACCGCACATGAGACGCCCTGATTGGGGATTAAGTATTATACTTGTTTATACTTTTTAGTGATATTTTAGTAATTTAAATAAAATGAATGTAATTTTCAGTGTGAGCTTTTCTGTACAAATATGAAATTCTGTGTCACAGTAACTATGTCCTTTTGTATAAAAAATGCATCATGCTAAATAAATAATAACGATACTCTATCTAAGGAAATCAGATAAAACTGTTACATCTACTACAGTTAAATGGAGATAAGCAACAGAAATAAGATGAAAGAAAAACTAGTCAAAAATTAATAATAACGGCACTATTACATCTACTGTTACTAGATATAGACAGGCAACAGAAATAAGATGAAAGAAAAACTAGTCAAAAATTAATAATAACGACACTATTACATCTACTATTACTAGATATAGACAGGCAACAGAAATAAGATGAAAGAAAAACTAGTCAAAAATTAATAATAACGACACTATTACATCTACTATTACTAGATATAGACAGGCAACAGAAATAAGATGAAAGAAAAACTAGTCAAAAATCAATAATCAATCACTGAAAAATCTAGGGTTCAGTTTGAGGTTCTGTGTTGGCTCCCAAATTCGATATGAAACACCTGATGAAGGCCGAAGAACATATAAGCCAAACTGTTGTGAGTATAACAATAAAGATGAAGATAATAGTCCAAATATTCTAAGTGTTAAAAATCTAAATAACTTAAAACTAATACATCAACTATGAGAAGATACAAATCAAATGAAATAAGAGTGAAAAATCAATGACAATGCTTCTTCTAAAATTTTAAACACTATAATTTGCATATAACGTTTGCATATAAAATTTGTATATAACGTTTACATATAAAATTTGCATATAACGTTTGCATATAAAATTTGCATATAACGTTTGTATATAAAATTTGTATATAACGTTTACATATAAAATTTGTATATAACGTTTACATATAAAATTTGCATATAACGTTTGTATATAAAATTTGCATATAACGTTTACATATAAAATTTGTATATAACGTTTACATATAAAATTTGCATATAACGTTTGCATATAAAATTTGCATATAACGTTTACATATGAAATTTGCATATAACGTTTGCATATAAAATTTTAAACACTATAATGTTTGTATATAACGTTTGCATATAAAATTTGTATATAATGTTTGCATATAACCCTTTTTAAATAAGAATATGTCATCTTACCTGGTGGGAATTTCTACCAGTCCGAGCCGTAAATCTTCCAACAGGGTATCTCCTAAAATCAACAAATGATACATAATTATCAGATTTGGAAATTAAATAGTTGTTTGGTTGGTTATGTTTATGGCATATCAACCCTTGTGGGTTATTTAATACCAAATCCTTTTTATACATATATATGAAATATATATAAGTTGTAACTGAATAGTTTGTAGGTATCATTATTTTTAAATGAGCCATTTATTTGCACACAGTTAAATGGTTTCAAGTATTGCTATCCAACATTAATAGTTTTATTTGCACACCGTTAAAGGATTCCTAATATTGCAATGTACTACTAATTGTTCATTTAACATCAGTCATTTGTTTGCGCACAGTTAAAGGGTTTCAAGTTTAGAAAATTATTACATATATCTATTTGACTCATAGATGGGACCTTAATAGATAAAGTGCACTTGGGAATAATGGAAATGAAAGGGTACTCCACATTCCCCAAACCTCCATGACTGGAGCTTCACCATCAGATTGTTTAGTGTCATATCTAGGACATTTAAGGGGGTGTTCTGACTCCTTTGTCTAGATACAGTCAGTGAATTCTACAGCCACTGCCAAGTGAGCTGTCAGAAATTAAAGGACTTGAACCATTTTACAATTTTTCTAGTATGAAAGGGGGTGTCCTCGTGGTGTAATGGTTAAAGCGATGGACTGTGGAATTGTAGTAAGTGAGTTCATACTCCAGTCGCGCTATTACGTTCACTTTTGGGCAAATACCCTTGAGAAAGGTATGAAGCCTCTTATCCTCCCAGCTATGGGTTAAATAGTACCACTACTGTTCTTCTAGGAGAATGGCTTTGGTATTAAATAACCTACAAAGGTTGATATGCCATTAGATAAAAGAAATCAACCAACTATAATCTAGTATGAAAATAACAAACATTTTTGTTCTTAAACAAATATTTTCATCTGTTGATATAGTCTTGTGTTACTGATGTTGTTATTACAAAGTTTCAGTTAAGCCATTCTTCAGTTTTGTAATCCACAGAGAAAGAATGAATGGATTGGTTTGGAGTGATTTCTTTGTTGAATGGCATATCAACCATCATGGGTTATTTAATGGGAAATCCATCCTTGTAGAAGAACAGTAGTGGTACTATTTAACCAATAACTGCAGGAAAAAGGGGGTTCATGCCTTTCCAAAGGATATAAGTACAAAAGTGAACATAATAGTGTGAATAGAGTTTGAATTTGGTTCCTTTGCTGTTGAAGTCTAACACTTTAACCACAAAGTCATGGAGTCTACTCCCACCCTGCTGGAAAGAATGGAGTCATTATTATAACATATTAGCTTAGCTGGTGACAGAATGCCGGGACGAACTAAGCAGATTCAATGTGGTTGCAGGATAACATCAACAAAGTGGTTTCACAAGAAAGAGAAAAATAAAGGATGATGACGAGAATGTAATTTATTGCCTGAGGATAGAATGACAGATATTTCTGTTTGCAGATAAGATCAACAGATTACCGGAAAAAAAAAATATCTAAGTTCCAATAACCAGCCATAAACAGAAAATACGTGGGACTTGAAAGACAATGTGAGGTCTGTAATTTTGGACTGAAGGAAGAGATCTGCTGGTCACTCAAGCAGACCTGTCAGCTCGCCCGTGTGTGTTCTCCAGCTGCTGCACTACTTCACAAAAAGGGTCCCCGCCACATAAAGATATGTGCAAACTCTCTCTGACTATATTCCTACTTCACACAAACGTCGCTGTCGAAGAATAAAAATACAAATTATATTTTTATATATTTATGAGTTTTTCATTATTTATCTTAAAGTTTAATATGCAACATAATCATTCCAAGATGTATTTCAACAACTGAATTCATTCTTTGTGTTACTGATGTTTTTATAATAGGTTGGTATGAGGACAATCCAACCCTGTGGATGGAATCAAAGGTACAGATTGAAATCCCTAAAAGTGAAAGAAGTGGGGGCTGGATAGTATGCCTTGTCAGAAAGACAGAAAGAAAAGAGTCTCTCATAACTGAACACGTGGAATCAATTTCAAGTGCTGTTGCTGTGTTGTCTTCTTCTTAATAGAAGGTGGACAGCCGAATTTCTACGCTGAAAATGATGGTTCTCATAGCTTCTTCCTATGAATTCCTTTTTGCCTGTAACAATCTTCTCTAGCAGTCCTACACCCAAGCTTGTCTCTTGTCGTGCGTCACCAAAACTCAAAACGCCTCTCTCGCCCCGGTGCATTCAAGCAGGACTTAAATAATCATACTAAAATGCGACATCCGGGTCAATCACACAATGTGGTAATTTACATGCGCGCCAGCGTGTAGGTAGTCCTGATGTCAAACACGATCGGGAGGATATGAGTTCAATCTCCCCAATCGTCATTTCTCTCTTCCTGATCTCATTTTACACGCCAGACAGATTTGTGCATGCTCTGAGCTGCCACATGCATGATTTCTCTTGCCAAAAAAGTTTACCAAATATGACAGATTTGTGGGAAAGACTGAAGGGTAGAATGGTCGAAACTTTATAGCACAATTCGAGTTTAAACATTATAACAAAATAACAACCAAAACAAGTGGATGAAAATCGTAATTCCTTATTTCAGAAAGTGAGACAAAAATTCTTTTTTGTTATTACAGACTTTTTGGTCAGTTTGGTTTCTTTTTTTAATTGCATATCAACCTTTATGGGTTATTTAATACTACAGCCATCCTTATAGAAGAACATTAGTGGTACTATTTGACCCATAACTGGGGGATAAGGAGGTTCATGCCTTTCCCAAAGATGTTTGTTGGAAAGTGAACATAATAGTGCAACTAGAGATCAAACTTACTGTGATGTTGCAGTCCAGCATTTTACCCACTACGCAACAGGGACCTCCCCTTAAATTCTGCGTGTCTTCACAAATATCATTATCGCCTTGTTAGAAAAAAAACTCTCAAAATTAAGAAGTTGAAATGTGTTTAATTAGAAATTAGGTTTTGTTTGAATTCTTTGTTTGTATGGAATTCAACCTTTATTGGTTATTTAATGCCAAAGTGACCCTTGTAGAAGAACAGTAGTGGTAATATCTAGCCCATAGCTGGTGGGTGAGGTAAGAGGGTTTATATCTCTCTGAAGTGTCCAGACTTATTGATTTGTTTACGACAATTGTGTATGACAAATTATGTATGACAATTATGTATAACAATTGGGTTCCTTCTGTTATTAAAAACGTCTCCAATGTATAAAACATAGAATCTCACAAAACAGAACAAAATGAATACGATAATTATAGAATATTCTAGAATCTTCTGAATATGAACAACAAAATTTTCTTTTTGTACATTTAAAATCATCTTTATACAGACACTATAGTAAATAAAAGTAAAGTTGGTGACTGTTGTCCAGGGCAACCCAAGGGCTCCCTTTTCAATAGCTACTACACTAAGGTGTAGGAGAGTGCACTACTCCTTTCCCTGGATTGCTCCACTTTACTCTTGATATGTACCTTATAATGCTGAGTATTAAGCAAGGAGGCATCAAGTACCATTTTTTGAGTCTTTGGTATGACTTGACCTGGGATTGAACCCCAATCTCCTGGGCCATTGGCAAACATTCTACCTATTAGGCCAACGGGCCGGTCATAACCTTAAATCAGTTGACATCCAGGCAGCCCAGTCAGCTAGGACTGAAGAATACATCATCTGCATCTCTGCAATGAGTTAAGATCCCACCCAACAAGTGTCCTGATATTACACTTAACAATCTGATGGCGAAGCTCCATAAATTCATTTAGACTGATGATGTTACCACATTTGTGTCAGATATAGGTAGAATACAACAAGCACTGGTCCATTTGCCTAGTGGTTAGAGTGTTCGCCAATGCCCCCGGGAGACCTGGGTGCAATCCCAGGTCGAGTCATACCAAAGACTTTAAAGAAAAATAGTACTTGATGCCTCTTTGCTTAACACTCAGCATTATAAGGTACAGATCAAGAGTAAAGTGGAGCAATCCAGAGAAAGGAGTAGAGCCCTCCCCTACACCTTAGTGTAGTAGCTATTGAAAAGGGAGCCTTTGGATCACCCTTGACTTTGGTTGCCAACTTTACTTTTACTTTTAAAACAAGCACTTTTAAGATCAAAAATCAACCATGCCAATCCGAAAGTTTATGGCGTGGGGCCTGGAGAAGGAGTGTACCTCTTCCAGGTCTTTTCCACCAGAAGAAGGGTCTAATCTGATCTCTAGTTGGAATTTGTTGAAGGTACGAATAAAGGTAGAAGAGTTAGTTAAGTCATGGCTTTAAAGGCAGTCGTCCTTAAAAGGCAGAGTGGAGACACATGCTGTATACATCTCCCCTGTGATCTCTTCCCCAATTGTCAGTATTTCTCCTATGAAATGATAAATAGATTGATCCAACAAGAGAATGTGGTATTTTGATAAATACTAAGTGTGAGTGATTCAAATGAATAAAAGACTTTGTAAGCATGGTTAGATCATAAATGAGTCTAGCTAAGAGTAACATAGTCAACTTAAGACCACTCCTCTCTTTTGCCCTCCATCCACTTTTCAGGCTTTCTGCTCATTATACATATATATATATATATATAAGTAAAGTTGGCGACCATAGTCGAGGGTAACCCGAAGGCTCCCCTTTCAACAGCTTACTACACCAAGGTGTAGGGGGGGTGCTATGCCTTTCCCTGGATTGCTCCACTTTACCCTTGATCCATACCTTATAATGCTGAGTGTTAAGCAAGGAGGCATCAAGTATCATTTTTTGAGTCTTTGGTATGACTCAACCTGGGATTGAACCCAGGTCTCCTGAGGGCATTGGCGAACACACTAACCTCTAGTCCAATGTCTGGTCATATATATATATATATATATATAAAAAGTTGGCGACCATAGACGAGAGTGACCTGAAGGCTCTCTTTTCAACATTGAGGTGTAGGGGAGGGCACTACTCCTTTCCTTGGATTGCTCCACTTTACCCTTGATACATACCTTATAATGTTGAGTGTTAAACAAAGAGGTATCAAGTACTATTTTTAAAGTCTTTGGTATGATCCGACCTAGGATTGAACCCTGGTCTTCCAGACCATTGGCGAACACTTTACCCACTAAACCAATAAAATGCCAAGCTACATATGCAATGAGGAGATAACAATATATGGAAAAAAAGAAAAAAAATTTTTGTTGGTATCGCAAGAGCCTTATCATCTAATATATATCAAAGGCTCTTGCGATTCCAATAAATTTTGTTTTTCTTTTTTTCCATTTATTGTTATCTCCTTATTGCATATGTCACTTGGCATTTGTTTGTATAAATTTATATGTAGCAATAACTTATATAAATAAATAACTTTAAACATTTAACTATGTGCTTATACTAAACTGAATTGTTTGAAATAGAACTGTTTGACAAAACTAAATAGATTGAAATAGAAATGTTTTTGACAATTAAACTATGTACTTATGCTAACCCGAATTGTTTGAAATAGAACTGATTATTTGTAGAAAAATGGATTTGGCATTAAATGATCTACAAAGGTTGATATCCTATAAAAATCACTCATCTTCCAGCCCTCCACCCAACTTTGGGCCCTGTGACTAGATATACAAGTATATATTAAATAAACAGGTTTTCGAAAATACTTACTCTGGATGCAATTTTTAACTAAATAATTCCCATGCATCAAAAAGTTGGTTAAGATGTTTACGAATGAGCTACCCTCCAGCTTTTTTAAGGAGAATGTTGTTTGTTTCGTTGGTTGGCTGTGTTTTATGACATATCAAACTTTGTGTGTTATTTAATGCCAAATCCTTCTTTATACCGAAGATTTCTCAAGTAAATAGTTTGTAGGTAACATTTTTTAAATGAGCCACAGCTCATTTGTATGGACCCAATCAAATGGTTTCAAGTGCTGCTATTGTTTGCACACAGTTAAATGGTTTAAAATATCACTGATATTTGCACACTATCAAATGGTTTTAAACATTGCTATGTAATACTAATAGTCCAATTTAACATTAATTACTTGTTTGCACACAGTTAAATGGTTACAAGTAGAGAAAATAATTACATATTTCTATTTGATTCATAGATGGAACTCCACTATTTACTGTGCCAATCAGCCCTATTATTTAATATACTAATCTGCCTTACTATTTAATGTACCAATCTGCCCTACTATTTACTGTACCAATCTGCCCTACTATTTACTGTACCAATCTGCCCTACTATTTACTGTACCAATCTTCCCTACTATTTACTGTACCAATCTGCCCTATTATTTACTGTACCAAACTGCCCAACTATTTACTCATCGCTAGAGAGAGAATTATTGGATTAATTACTTCCCAAGAGTATTAGCACAATATGAAATGCAAGCATCCTTGTTTTGGATTTGAACTCGAACTGATGTATCCATTTTCTATGACAGTAATCATTACACCACAAGTACCTATAATATTATATATATCCTTAGAGATCTGAGTACGCAAATCGTTTTATAAATCGTACTTCAATTCTGTCAGTGAATCAAAAGAAATAATTAAAACACACCTGATTGACTCTTTGATGGATAGTAGGGAAGATTGGTACATTAAATAGTAAGGCAGATTAGTATATTAAATAGTAAGGCAGATTGGCACAGTAAATAGTAGGGAAGAATGGTACAATAAATAGTAAGGCAGATTGTCATAGTAAATAGTAGGGAAGATTGGTATAGTAAATAGTAAGGCAGATTAGTATATTAAATAGTAGGGCAGATTGGTACATTAAATAGTAGGGCAGACTTGATATGGCAATTGGTCTCAGAGAATGAAAACTCTGAATTCAAACTTGTAAAATTCTGCTTAAAAAAGTGATCTTATATAGCCTCCAGCTCATGTGGAGGGGTTGAGTAAATATGAATATATATAATATTACAATCTAGTTTTTCTCAAAACTTCTTAAACTAACATCCATTAGACAAATTAGCTGTGATTGTTTTAATGTTTGATATATTCTTAATATGACAAATTCTAATTTCGTTATCATAAAAATTTGCCATATTTAATGGCATATAAGGCACACTTTTTTTATGAAAAATATCTTTTAAATATACTATATGTAGGTTTAAAATTTCCAATAGTTGGCCAAAATTAGCTACCAAGCAACTCCTATTAGCAGTGATTTTTATATACATATTAGAGTGATTTTTATATACCTATTGTCATTATTTCAAAGACTTTTTTGCTGATTAAAACTGTTATCATTGATGATATTCCTTTTATAAAGTTCATTGCATTTAATATTAATACTTTGTTTTTTTCTTGATTTCCCCTGCTGAAATTGGAGTGGGAATTATACATCTGTGAATCTTATACGCTATCAAATACAGTAGTTGTTTTTTCCATCTTATTTCTATTTCATTTTATTTTTGTTGCACACACAATGACACTTATTAAAAACAAACAAATAAAATAAAAACATCAGAAATAAATACAAAATAAAAATGTAATTTACCTGGCCATATCTTCCATATTTGGATAATGAGGTACTCTTGGTGGTATATTTATCCAGTATGGATAACGGCTCTGTGAGCTCAAGTGAAATAGCGTGTCTGACATTTTTTAAATGGAACAATTCTGTATAAAAAGGAAATATACATAAAATAAGATTTTAAAAATATATATAGATAAAATATATACATAAGTTGAATAAAATAAAATATATATTAAATAAAATATGTATACAAAATACATATAAAAATAAATATGCAAAGATGAACAAAAGTAATAAGACAAATATTTCTTTTATTTGATTGTTCTTTACTAGATTCAGTCTTGCGTCATTGTCAAGAGAAAAAGATTTTATGGAAAAAAATTTTTTTTTTAAGTTTTTAAAGTTTTAATTGAATTATAAGTATAATTCAATAACTCTTTTTCATAGTATTAGAGTGTACTGACTCATTGGCCTAGTGAGTAGAGTGTCCGCCAATGGTCTGGGAGACTTAGGTTCAATCCTAGGTTGTATCATACCAAAGACTTTAAAAATGGTACTTGAAACCTCCTTGCTTAAAACTCAGCAATATAAAGTATGTATCAAGGGTAAAGTGGAGCAATCCAGGGAAAGGAGTAGTGCCCTCCCCCTACACCCTGGTGTAGTAGCTATTGAAAAGGGAGCCTTCTGGTTGTCCTCAACTACAGTTGCCAACTTTACTTTTTAATAGTATATAAGAATCATAAAGAGATAAGATTCTACTTTCATTTTAAAAGGTGAGATTTTAATGATAGTGGAAACATTAAATTTTTTTTTAATATTCAAATACTCTTTTTCATAGTAAATCATGTCCATAGATATATGATTTCACTTCTATTTTAAGGGGGCAAATTCCAATTTAGTTTAAAACAGTAATATATATGTGTGTGTGTGTGTGTGTGTGTGTGTGTGTATTTTGGCAGCATTTCTTCATTGATACATATTTGATTGAACATAATAGACATTCTTTTTATCTACATATTTTTTGTTTATCCTTTTGAATAGCCATATCGATCTTATGATATTCGGCAGGAATTAGTTGATAAACCTTTCATAATTAGTTATTTCCCAAGTACTTTCCGCCCAACTTTGGGCCATCATCAGGGTAGGATGTATTATAAAAGTGATGTAACTTTTGTATGTACATTACTACTTTGTAAGAATGAGTGTTTGTACTGTTATATTGTGTAGCATTTACTTTTCGAATTTGTTTCTATAAATAGCGTCAGTAGGTAAAGACATTTAAGTAAATTAGCACTGGTTTCAAAATTAATTCTATTAAGTTTGGGTTGTATGTTCCTAATATGTAGTGCCTCAAGAATCTGTAGTTTTTGCTTTAGAACAACAAAATAACAGGCAAAAACTACAGATTCTGTATCAATACATTTAATTTTCTGTATATATATATATATATATATATATATATATACAGAAAAAATATATATATTCATATATATATATCCTAAGTGACGTTCTCTAATGGATCCCTTCACATGGACATGCCAGTGTTGGCTGACTAACGAGAACATACCTACAATAGCTCTCTACAAACACAGAAGACCTGCCAGGAACAATGGATGATAGGAACAAATGGCGAGAGTTAGGAAAATCCGAGCTAGCAGCACGATTTGGTTTAATTTGGTCTAGTTTTATGGCATATCAACCATTGTAGATTATTAATGCAAAATCCATTTTTATACAGATAAACAGTTCTATTTCAAACAATTAAGTTTAGCATAAGCACGCAGTTTAGTTCTATTTGACCCATAGATAGGACCCTATCATGTGCTACCAAGCCAGAGTGAAACTCCTATGGGACTTTAACATACAAACGGATCACTTAATCCCGGCCAGAAGACCAGACCTCATAATAATCAAAAAAAAAAAAAAAAAGAAAATTTGTAAAATTGTCGAATTTGCTGTTCCCGGACCACAGAATAAGTCTGAAGGAAAGTGAAAAGAAAGATAAGTACCTCGACCTTGCTAGAGAATTGAAAAAGCTGTGGAACATGACAGTAACGATTGTGCCGATTGTGATTGGTGCCTTAGGCACAATAACTAAAGGATTATTTAAAGGCCTGGAAGACTTGGAAGTTGGCGGACGGGTAGAGACTATCCAAACGACAGTATTGCTAAGAACGGCCAGAATCCTGAGACGAGTCCTGGAGACTTGAGGAGACTTGCTGTCACTCAAACTCCAGTGTAAAACCATCAGTTAACGCTGATGTGAAAAACTCTAAAAGAATATATAATAATAATAATAATAAAATTGCCAACTTTGCTGTCCCGTCTGACCACGGAATAATACTGAAAGAATGTGAAAAGAAGGATAAGTACCTCGACCTTGCTAGGGAATTGAAAAAACTGTGGAATATGAAGGTGACAATTATACCAATTGGGATTGATGTTTTTTGGGCACAGTAACTAAAGGATTATTAAAGGGACTGGAGGACTTGAAAGTTGGCAGACGAGTGGAGACCATCCAAATGACAGCATTATTGAGAATGGTCAGAATACTGAGAAGAGTCCTAGAGACTTGAGGAGACTTGTTGTCGCTCAAACTCCAGTGAAAAGCCATCAGCTAACGCTGATGTGAAAAACTGTAAAGGAGTAAATAATAATAAAACGCGAAGGAGGACTGATTACAGCCATCAAAAACAATACTGACAACACGGTGACCAACTGAATGACAATAACTAGGAAACAATAATGGGAAGAAAAACAACTCTATGGGCGCTTTAAATGACTAATAAACAACATCTCACATGAGAAAACCTGGACGTGGCTAAGAAAAGGAAACTTTAAAAGAGAAACAGAGTCTCTCCTAATAGCAGCACAAAACAACGCCATAAGAACCAATCAAATCAAAACGAGAATAGATAAGATGCAACAAAATAGTAAATGTAGGTTATGTGGTGATAGAGACGAAACCATCAATCACATAATAAGTGAATGCAGCAAATTAGCACAGAAGGAGTATAAGACTGGGTGAGCAAGGTGATTCACTGAGAAATGTTGTAGGGAATAAATGAATGAATAAAAGATTTAAATTGAATTAAAAAAGAAAATTATTAAAATATGCAGAAACTCACAGAGGCTCCTGACAGGAAAAAGGGACGACGCATGCGTAAAGAAAAAGGGACCTTCCAACAAAAGGAGAAAGCTCATTCTTTTTCAGCAGTAACCGGCGAATTGACAACATCTCAATCTCCTGACTGCTAGTGGAAGCCAACGTGGCCGCTCTGAGGCGCCACATTGGGCTAACTTTTCACTAGTAGAACTCGTCTCGGTTAACAGCATGCCAAAATACAAAAGCTACGACATAGACCTATCAAACTACGAACTAAAACACTGGACTCGGATAAACTCCCAAAAGCGACTAACACATTGTTAAAACTTAAAAATACCAAATGAGGACACACATATACCAAGAAACGATTAACATGTTTTTAAACACCTTGACTGGCAGATTCAACTATTTCACTTGTATTCAGGAAAAATCCCCTCACCCATTGAATGGTTGCTGAACCCAGGAAATAAAGGAAATATAAAAAAATAAATGTCTTCGTCTCCTATCTGTTGCTGTCTTCTTTCAGATATTCTTTTTGGGCCTTCTTGTTTTGAGTTACATCAACAAGGCAAAGTGGGGTAAAAATAGAATAACCTCAGAATGGAGTCAGATAAAAAACGGTAAACACAGCTTGCCCTGACCTCGGCCTGACCCCACAATGTGCAAGAAATTTAAATTTGACCATACGAATAAATGGTATTTGCACAACCCAGCACCTGTCCTTGAGAATGACGCACATAAACTCCCATGAGACTTTGACATACAAACAGATCACCTAATCTCGGCCAGAAGACCAGACCTTATAATAATCAACAAAAAAAAGAGAATTTGCAAAATTGTGGACTTTGCTGTCTCGGCTGACCACAGAATAAAACTGAAAGAATGTGAAAAGAAAGATAAGTACCTCGACCTTGCTAGAGAATTGAAAAAACAATGGAACATGCAGGTGACAATTATGCCAGTCGTGATTGGTGCTTTTAATACAGTCAACAAGGGATTATTAAAGGGACTGGAGGACTTGGAGGTTGGAGGTCGAGTGGAGACCATCCAAACTACAACATTATTGAGAACGGCCAGAATACCGAGAAGAGTCATAGAGACTTGCTGTCACTCAAACTTCAGTGAAAGACCATCAGCTAACGCTGATGTGAAAAACTTTGAAGAAGTAAGAAATAATAATAATTCGCAGGGATTTCGAGATGCGAACGGATCACTTAATCCCGGCCTGAAAACCAGACCTAATCAAAAGAAAAAGAAAAGAAAAAAGAAAAAGGAACTTGCTGTAATGGATAAATGTGTATAGGATTAAATAAAACACTGATCTAAAAATGAAACAAGTTCTATTTCTTTAAATTGATGGAAAAGTTTGTTGAAAAACAGAAGTGTTGCGGGGCCGATAAACATGTCGACCCCGCAAATGAATAAAGTTTAATGCGTGTGAGTAAGTGACAGCCAAAGACAATGAAGGAACAAAGGCGAGGTAACAAATATAACAAATGACAATTTATTGTCAGATCTACAAACGTGTGTAAAGTCCATGATGGTCGAATATGGTCTTCAGCTAGAATGGTAACGTTGATAGCTGGTATTGTTGAGACGTAGATGAGCGCAGCTTGATGTTAGTTGCAGGTAGCTGGCGTAGGTTGAGTCGCAAAATGCAGCTGGATGATCGTAGTTGAAAGCTGAGGTCGGACGAGTCGTAGAATGCAGCAGGATGGTCGTAGCTGGAAGCTGAGGTCGGACGAGTCGTAGAATGCAGCAGGATGATCATCGTAGGAAGCTGGTGTCGGTCGTAGTTGGTAGATCGATATTCCCGGTTATGACGGTATGTTGAGTTAACCGAGGGTGTGTCGATCCGGATGCTGGGTCGTACAGCGGGTCGTACGTGAGCCAGGTGTTGCAGTGGTATTACAGTCCGTAACAGCGAGTCGTACGTGGACTGCGTGGTACCTTGCAGGAGCGTCGAGGTCGAGTTCGGTTATGACAGCTTGGTCGTGTAGTGTCGGGCGAGCTAGTGACTAAGACTGAGCCGTGTCTTAGTGTTACGGACCAAGTAAAAGGTCGGAGAGACCGTGGTTAATGTGTGCCAGGCCTTAGTACAGACGAGATCGAACGAACTAGTCGAGAGAAACTAGGGCTTTGTCGTGTCCCCTAGCCGTGCGGACGTAACGAGACGATAGTTGAGGCTTTGCCGTGTCAAAGCCGTGCGGACGTATCGGGCGCTAGCTAAGGCTCTGTCGTGCCGAAGCTGTACGGACGGTCGGACGATAGCGAAGGCTTTGCTGTGTCAAAGCCGTACGGACATATCGGACGGGAGCTAAGGCTGAGCTGCGCCGAAGCTCTGCACAAACGAGCGGACAGGCCAGGAGGCTGAGGATAAGATGGGCGTTATCTTAGCGCTGCGCAGATAGTGAAGCGGTAGCTAAAGGCTGAGCCGTGCCATTATTGCTGCGCAGCTTATCGGACAAGCGGAACCGAGCGAGGGTTAAGACCGACTGGTCTTAGAATCCGTCTTCGTGTTTGCCTCCAGGCCGTCTATTTCGGCGAGCCAATAAAGGCTGCCAGAGATACTCCGACCCGCAGACGGCGACCTCTTATGGCCCTTAAAAGGACCGTGTGCGCATAAATATGTGATGTCAAAGGTGAATGCACCACGTGACGTAGGATTCGAGCCTTTTGGAGACCGCTAAGAGCGGCTCCTGAGAGCGTCCGAGGACTATTTGTCGCTGCCTCCCACCAGACAGGACTTGACACAAGGTCAAAAGCCCGAAGGCCGATTAAAGTGGGGATAAGGGGGAGGGAAGGTCGGGAACGAGTCGAAACTCGAACACTGCTGGTGTATGCTGCTCATCGGTTCACTTGGTGCAATATGAGCCTGATGAGGCAAGCAGTTTCACGAACCCAAATGTAGGTCCGGGCACGTATGCCGGGTTATGGCTTGAACTAGACACTCGGACGCTCTCAGGAACCTATGTATGGCACTAGACCTTGATGTCTAGTTCAAGCCACAACCCGGCATACGTGCCCAGACCCACATTTGGGTTCGTGAAATTGCTTGCTTCATCAGGCTCACATTGCACCAAGTGAGCCGATGAGTAGCATAGACCAGCAGGGTTCGAGTCTAGACTCGTTTCCGACCTTCCCTCCCCCTTATCCCCACTTTAATCGGCCTTCGGGCTTTTGACCTTGTGTCAAGTCCTGTCTGGTGGGAGGCAGCGACAAATAGTCCAAGGTCTAGTGCCGTTATTTATCCTACGCCCCACCAGCGTACGAATGTGGCACAAGCCCGTTTTTAAGGTGGGTCATGTCGCAGGGCCGAAGCCCAACGCGACAGGCAGTTCCAAAAATGCCTCGGACCCCGTCGGCATTCCCCTTTTTAGGGGCACCGGGCGATAAACCCAACCCCTCTGAAGAGGGTTAAAGCCTAGGGTGGAACACACCCGAACGAACTGTGCGGCACGCAACCACAGCCGGTCGCGAGCTGTATTTATCCTACGCCCCACCAGCGTACGAATATGACACAAGGCCGTTTTTAAGGTGGGTCCTGTCGCAGGGCCGGAGCCCAACGCGATAGGCAGTTTCAAAAATGCCTCGGACCCCGTCGGCATTCCCCTTTTCGGGGCGCCTCAGGCGCCGGGCGATAAACCCACCCCCTCCGAAGAGGGTTAAAGCCTGGGGGTGATGTATCCAGTGGTGGAACACACCCGAACGAACTGTGCGGCTCGCAACCACAGCCAGTATTTGTCGCTGCCTCCCACCAGACACGACTTGACACAAGGTCAAAAGCCCGGTCGCGAGCGCCCCACCTCAGGACAGTCACAGGAGCCCTTCTTATATCAAAGTGGGGCAACGCCACGCTGCAGAGTTTGTGTAAATAGAAAGTTATAAAAATGGGCGTAAAGATAAATCACTTCTTTAGCATAGCGTCGGCTATCGAAGATGATTTATTCCATTTTTATAGTGTTGTTTGTGAGAGAAGTGTTCTGTTAATAGAGTTAATTTCAAATTCATCCCTTTTTTTTAAATCTGAGACGAGAGGTTAAGGTCGTAAAAAGGGGATTCGTCACTTCCGTTCATAACCGGATGTTGTTTTACTAGGGCGAGCGAGTAATCCGATGTGTACGTTAGTGGACAGGTTACGATAGAAGTAACAAAATCTTTTTTGTAAGAAAAGATATTAGTCAGAGCGTAAATATTTGCCAATATGTACATAACAAGAAAGAGTCCATCCATGAAATGTTGCCGTTTACGATTGTCAAATTCTACTTCATATAAAAGATCATTGTGTGAGTGTGTTACTATGTGAGAGAGAAAGTGTATTTATACACTGAAATGTAAGTAGTGCAGCTAAAATTTTCATCGGCGATCAAAAGCTGTTTGGAATAAATCTATATCAACAATATTTCCATTCAACTTAGGGTAGTTCGGCGATGTTTAAGAAACAGACCTTTTGATTTTCACTCAAAAGAAATCAAGCCGAAAGATTTTGGTTAGATTCAAGGAATGGTTCCATAAATCTTCAAGAGAATTATTTACTTCTTCGCTTATTTATAAGATTGAGGTTGGCTCTAATCAGATACAAAAAAGTTGATGGTTCATCTATGATTTTAATTGGTTAAAAGATGTATTTTAAACAATCTACGAAAGAAAAAAATTCTTGAATTATTTTGGGTTTTGATCATTCAAATTTTTCACTGTCAGTCAAATATTGTCGTCTGCGAATCTCAAAGACTTTTAAACGGGTGCCGGAAGCGCCTATTAGTCAATGAATGCAAAAATATGAATTAAAAAATTTTGTGCAAAAAATCGGCTCGAGAACCTGGAATTTTTTAATTCATATTTTTGCATTCATTGACTAATAGGCGCTTACGGCACCCGTTTAAAACTCTTAACATTTTTTTAATAATAAAAATCAGTTGAGTTCCCATATTTAGTAATTTACAAAGCTCTCTGCTTCGATGTACCACAAGGCCGAATGAATGGGGCGCCCAATGAGACTCGAATTCACTCGTGTAGGTTTGCTAGTCTAGCTTGCTAACCGTTACACCACCAGAGGTGCCCTTGAGTTCCCATACTTGCCATGTTGTGGATTCTACCATTCAAGCGAACCACAGAGTGAAAACAGAAGAAAGAGAAGATATAGATTTTAAAAAATCTATTAAACATGAAAATGATACCAATTGTAGTTGGTGCATTTGGGACGGTCCCCAAAAGATTGGAGGAATTGGAAATGAGTGGAAGAATCGAAACCATACAGATTACAATATTGTTAAGATCGGCTAGAATAGTCAAAAGAATCCTAAAAGATCTGAGGAGACTTGCTGTCACTCAGTCGTCAATGAAAGGCCACCAGTTAAAGCTGGTGTGAAAAAGTCACAAAGTGAATTAATAGATAGATAGATAGATAGATAGATAGATAGATAAACCTTTTTCGAAACATATATAGCATGTTGAAAGATATGCAGTACATTTTATCTCGATATGTTTGTTTTTCGTCAAACTTTTAACGGTAATTATCTAAAAGACAATCGCAAAAAAAAAAAAAAAAAAAAATAATTATAGTTCCAAAAAATAATTTGAACAAAATATACACTTTATCCTTTTTTAATGAATTCATTTAGTGTATAATTAGGTATTAACTATTTGGCTGGAGACTTTTGCATACACTATTTTATAATTGATTGACCAAGTGAGAGACATTTTCAAAAAAATCGCCAACTGTATTTTTGCGGAGTTGGGTGAACCATAATGACTGATAGGGATAAAAAAAATACTCTAACTTGTTGGACAGATAAGATGGTACTTCTGAATGATTTCACCTCCACACTCTCTTTTCTTTTTCTTCTTAATCAAATATCAGAGATAAGTCATTTTAAGATATCAAGGAGTGTTCTTTTATGCATTCACTGAAAAGGGCATTTAAAACGAATAAAAGTTCGACAAAAATGTTCCGCTAAAATAGGATTTTTAAAAAATTATAATATATATATATATATATATATATATATATATATATATATATATATATATATATATATATATTCGTAATGAATCAACTCTAATGATAATCATAATACAAGTTATCTTAGATATATCTACTTGTATATCTAGAATGATACTAAATAAACAAACAAATAAATAAACACATGAAAAGACGAGACGATTCGTGAACTGTAATAATGATCATTAATGATTTTAATGTTTCTGTATTTCTGATTAAAACATAAATATTTAGCGTGAAAATTATCATTATTCAGCTTTTAAATTGGATTAGTAACAACTTTTTTCTTAGTTGAATTAGCTGTTTATCCGGGAATACAGTTAGCATAAAAAAAAAAAAAACATGAACGAGAATTTTTATAAGACGATCGTTCAAAAAGTTCTAAGCTTCGCCTTGAAAGAAGAACCCTGGCTTAATTTTGTGGGTGTGTATTAACACGTTTAAAAACTAGAAGAAAAAAAAACGAATTTAGTCTTCTGACGGTGAGTCTCATACACTGGAGAGAGATATGTGACAAATCTGGGTGTGACTTCGAACTTTTTGAACAACCCTCGTAGATAGATATGAACAGACTGATATAGGTATCATGAACAAATAGATAAAAACGATCTACCAGATAGATAGATAGATAGATAGATCGTGAAAATAGATCGTGAAAATAGTTTTGTGACTTCCTTTTAAAAAAAAATAGAATGTAATATTGAGTTTTAGGTTAATTTCGCTGCTAATTCCATTCATTACGGTCAGCACATTCATTATAATTTTTCTCTCGGAGCAATCACTTTTATTAACTTAAAAATTAATTATTCAATTCAAGTTGAATGCATGAATGAATAAAAAGCAAAAGCAAAAACAATTCTTACAACAAAATTCCGCGACGAAGGCCCCAAAAAACAAAACGTCCGAAACGAAAGGTAATGTACATTACGGTTGTCAAGGTAACGATGACGTCATGGGCATAAATTATTTACAATCTCTTGTCAGATATATACAAAGTCAAACTTCCTTAGTATTTTCTTGTAGCTCCGGGTCCTGTGTTACCAAAAAGGAAATTTTACCAGCAGTAAACTTATTCCCACAATACCAGAAAAAAAGCTAACAAAAAACAAGCAAATAATGATTTCTTTAAAGGTAGAAAAATCAAATCACTGCAAAAATATCTTAATTTCAAGTGCAACAATCACATAGATTGTTGCTCTTGAAAATTATATGCGGCATAAGAAGGTTTGGTGATTACTTTATTCGTGGTTCGTGGGTTGTTGAATTTGGATTTAGCGTATCTGACTCCTTTGTTCTTCTTAACCCATTGAACTTGTTGGATTCTTTGTCTGTAGAAGGCTGCAAGAGAATTACGGAAGGTAGGAAGGAGGGAAAGAGACGAAGATACTTTTTAAATTCCAACTTTATTTTGAGGTTTTTAAAGACTATTCTGTGGTGCAGAAAGTTTTCCTGAACCAGTAGAAATATGTCACATTCCCAAGGCAAGGCGTTGAAATATATTTGTCGTTTTCGGTTGAGGTAAGTTTAAGGTTGGTGGCTATGTCCATTAGGTATTTTTTTTTTTAAATCGAACCCACTGTTACAGGACACGCAACCTGCCCCCAAGTCCGAGACTGAGTGAACACGTGCGCTATCTGCTAACAGCCGAGTGAAAGCGGGTCCTTTCAGTACTATGGTGAAAACTGAAGTCAAAACGAATTTCTGTTTAGAGCCAGTAAGTCTGTCTTTCATGCATACGTAGATTCGTTTCATTTCAGAGGCTTCTGGAAACCGCTACACTTTTTAAAATTATTTTCTTTTATTTATTTATTTTTATTAATCCTCACAATTATTCACACCACAAACTTTATTGCTATTTTCCTGTAGCCTTTGGTCCTGAAATCATCTTAATAGTAAATATTTTTATTTGCACTCCACCAAACTCGCCAGATTTTAACACCTCGCCTGAATATTTAAGATAGGAAAGAATTTCAAACCAATAACTTCTCTTTGGATTGACCAATTTTAATAAATTTCTTGTTATTTCGTAGAATGATTATAGCTGTATTATACATTTTTTTTTATCACAGGTGATAAAATAGATAAGTGATGATGCCATCAGATAAGTAAATGTAAGATGAGAGAGTTATATCAGCATATAATTGCAAGGAAAGAACAAAAATACAGTTGCAAAACAAAGAACACGAAGGCACGTAAAAATTTTAGCAATTATATAGAAAACAAATAAGTAAAAAGTTCAAAATAACAGGGTTTCTATAAACGTATTGATATGGAATTAAAAGGTAGAAAAATGTCCTATGCTTAATAGTGGTAGAATTGTCAGATTTACACGCATGTCGTCGATCAGATGTTACGAGTGCGGAGAGGAGGGAGGTGTTTGATGATTTACGGCTTTGTTGCTTCCTTCGAAGAGGAAAGTAAATGTAGGTGATGTGCGGTTTTGAGTTTTGCCTCTCTCTCTCTCTCTCTCTCTCTCTCTCTCTCTCTCTCTCTCTCTCTCTCTCTCTCTCTTTCAGAGCTGAAGTTTTTAGTCTGTTTGGTGTCGTCTGCCTTCTTTTGATCTGGCCCCGCTGTCGAGAAATTTGTCTTTTAGATCGTTTTTTTTTTCTTTTCTGAGTGGATCAAATTGTTTTTTTTTCTTTTTTACCGAAAAGGTCACGGATTGGCCGAAAAATTACTTTTAATTTTTATTTTTTGAAAAATTTCATCGACATTTCGCTATGCGCAGATCCTATGCGCAGAAACCTCTTTTTTCCATTTTGAAGAAAGTCTCATCTCAGCACCGATAACATCTGCGGAATGTTCTCGAGGGCGCTAGTTGCAATCATTATTTTGTGTGTATGATAAATTGGAAGAGATCTCTCTCGGTCATATAACAAGAGTAATCGGTGCAAAAAATAAATAAATAAATAATAATTAAAATTTCAAATACCAAAAACCAAGGAAATTAAATAAAAAGTTAATTAGACTAAATCGTCAAAGCAAAGGATTATAATATAATTAGAGGATATATATCAATTATTTCATAGTATATATAATGTCATGATAACCCCCCCCCAAAAAAAAACAATTCATTACAGAAATGTAAAGTTGGTTTAATGAGTAGAGTGTTCGCCAGTGGTCCGCGAGACAGGGGTTCAATCCCAGGTCGAGTCATACCAAAGACTCAAAAAATGGAACTTGATGCCACCTTGCTTAACACTCAGCATTATAAGGTAAGGGTATAGTGGAGCAATCCAGGGAATGGAATCGCGCCCTCACCTACACCTCGGTGTAGTAGCTATTCAAAAAGGAGCCTTCAACTCACCCACGATTGGAGTCGCCAAATTTACTTACTTTTTTTTTTAAAGTTATATTTATATTGGCACAAGACCGTTTTTAAGATGGGTCCGGCCTTGTGCCATATTCGTGCGTTGGTGGGACGCATCGATAAATAACAGAGGTCCCCGCGGACTTTCTCGAAACCTATGTATGGCACTAGACCTTGGTGTCTAGTTCAAGCCATAACCCGGCATACGTGCCCGGACCCACATTTGGGTTCGTGAAACTGCTTGCCTCATCTGGCTCACGTTGCACCAAGTGAGCCGATGAGCAGCAGGGTTCGAGTCTCGGCTCGTTCCCGACCTTCCCCTCCCCTTTATCCCCACTTTAATCGGCCTTCGGGCTTTTGACCTTGTGTCAAGTTCTGTCTGGTGGGAGGCAGCGACAAATAAACAGAGTTCCACGCGGACGCTCTCACACGGCCACACGTGGTGTCTGGTGGGAGGCAGCGACAAATAAACAGGTCCACGCGGACGCTCTCACACGCCCACACGCGTCCGGCAAGGCCAAAAATACCTTCGGCCCCGTCGGCATTCCCTTTTTTGGGGCGCCTCAGGCGCCAGGCAATAACCCCAACCCTCCCGAAGGGAGTAAAAGCCTGGGGGGATGGCCTCCTGAGGCCGGAGGAAATCTCCAGTGCCGAGGCACACCCGGCAGAACCGTCCAGAGGTAAGATGGCCTACCGAATGCAACCCAAGAACTGGAGAGGAAAGGTCACAATCACCCTAAAAAAGAGCGGGGACCTCTGAATTTTTCGCCGCCGAAGCCTTTTTCATATGAAAGAAAGGCAACACCATTTCTACCGTGCCACGTAAATAGAAAGTTCTTCTATAAAAAATGGACGTAGAAAATAAGTCCTTCTTCAGCATGGTATAGGCTAGCGAAGATAATTAATTCCATTTTCATAGAATTATTTCTGGCAGAAGTGTTTTGCAAATGTTGATAAATGTTAATTTATCCCTTTCTTAGCTATAAAGGCCGGTTAGAGTCGAAAAAGGGCTTTGTCATTTCCGGCCTTTCTCGGATGTTATTTTTCTAGGGCGAACGAGTAATCCGGTCTGTTTATGTTTGTAGGCAGTACGCAGCATAAGTACCTCGACCTTATTAGGAAATTGAAAAAACTATGGAACATGAAGGTAACAATTATGCCAATTGTGATTTGTGTTTTTGGTACAGTAAATATAGGATTATTAAAGGGACTGGAGGACTTGGAAGTTGGCAGACGAGTGGAGACCATCCAAAATACAGTATTATTGAGAACGGCCAGAACACCGAGAAGAGTCCTGGAAACTTGAGGAGACTTGCTGTCACTTAAATTCCAATGAAAGACCATCAGCTAACACTGGTGTGAAAAAATCTAAAAGAGTAAATAATAATAGGGTTAAATTAGCAATAATTGTAATAATAGGTATTTTTTAAATTATTATTAATGATATAATTATCATTTATTAATTATTATAACGATATTAATGAATTAATGAATTTAACAGTAATTAGAATGACAGTTTTATATATATATATATATATATATGTGGGTGTGTGTGTGTATATATATATATATACAAAGTATATTAAAATATCAAGAAATTAAATAAAGACTAAGATAAACCAATTCATTAGCTAGTGGGTAGAGTGTTTGCCAATGGTCCGGGAGACCTGGGTTCAATCTAAGGTCGCGTCATACCAAAGACTTTAAAAATGGTACTTGATACCTCCTTGCTTAACACTCATCGATATAAGGTACGTATCAAAGGTAAAGTGGTGCGATCCGGAGAAAGGAGTAGTGCCCTCCCCTACACATCGGTGTTGAAGGTATTGAAAAGGGAGCCTTCTGGTCACCCTCGACTACGGTCGCCAACTTACTAATTTTCATGCTAAAAAATGTTTAACTAAAGATAAATTTGAGATTAGAAATAGTGTTTATCACCACGTTTCCCTTAATAAATAAATATATTTTTTCTTAAAATAAAATAGGTTAATTGATTGACAAGATTTTAACTGCTGAAAATTCTTTGAGCCATTAAAATTTTATCATATTTACCCAACCCCTCCACTCGGGCAGGATATGACACAAGGTCAATTTTTAAGCGGAGTTTGACAGGTTTGAATTCAGAGTATTCCTTCTCCTAGACTAGTTGCCTCACCAAGGCTGAAGAACCCAGTCTGTCCTACTATTTACCCATAGCTGGAGGGAGAATAATTGGATTCATACCTTTCCCAAGGGTATTAGTGCTATGTGAAATGCAATCAGTCTCGTCCAGGATTTGAACTCATGTCGCCGTGTCCATTTCCTACGACGATAACCATTGCACCACGGGCACCTCCTCAAAATTAAAATTTTGTATCTATAAGGATTCATGACACCAGTCGATGACAAATACATCCGCTTTGTGACACCACCATATAACCCATATCTTTTTGTCCCCACTCTTCATTTATTTATTTTTTTTAGTAAGTAAAAATCTGCTGAAAGAATATTTTCATAAATTTTTTCTCTCCACTGTGTGATGGCTATCAGAATAGATTGGTTGCTCTTATGGAGTGGCCAACTGGAATAAATTTATAATAGCCAAATAACGGTCTGTTGAGTTTTTTTACAATTTTATGAATTTGCTCTGTATGAAATTTATAAATCATACATTGAGCACTCCTGGAGATTTAGAAGAATCCTTTTATATATTCTCAAATTGAAACATTTCTCACTCATCCTTGGTTATATATATATATATATATATACAAGTTGTATGTAGGCCGACCATAGTCAAGGGCAACTCGAAGGCTTCTTTTTCAATAGCTACTACACCAAGGTGTAGGGAAGGGCGCTACTCCTTTCTCTGGATTGTTCTGCTTACCCTAGATCCGAATATTATAATGCTGAGTGTTAAGCTAGGAGGCATCATGTACCATTTTTGAGTCTTTGATAAGATTCGACCTGAGATTAAACCCCGGTCTCTCGGACTATTGCCAGTACTCTAACCATTACGCCAATGGACCAATATATATATATATATATATATATATATATATTTGTCTTGACTACGTACTTAGAACATCGATTGACAAAATCAGAGAGAATGGCTTCGAGCTGACAAAGAAAAGAAGCAGAAGGTACCCAGCAAAAACAATTACCGACGCCGACTACGCCGATGATATAGCGATACTGGCAAATAAACCAGACCAAGTCGAAACACTACTGCATAGTTTGGAACGAGCAGCCGCAGGCATCGGCCTCTATGTTAATGCACACAAAACGGAATATATGTGCTATAATCAAACGGGGGACATCTCCACTCTAGAAGGAACCCCTCTTAAACTAGTAGACAAATTCACTTACCTAGGAAGCAGTGTCGAATCAACCGAAAAGGACATCGAAACGAGGTTAACGAAAGCATGGACAGCTATCAATAGGCTATCGATTATATGGAAATCAGACCTAACCGATAAAATGAAACGCAGTTTCTTCCAGGCAGCGGTCACATCGATACTGCTATATGGGTGCACTACATGGACGCTAACAAAACGGCTGGAGAAGAAGCTAGACGGCAATTACACAAGAATGCTGCGTGCAATCTTGAACAAATCCTGGCGGCAACACCCCACAAGACACCAACTGTACGGCCACCTACCTCCTATCTCGAAAACTATTAAAGTTAGACGAACCAGACATGCAGGACACTGCTGGAGAAGCAGGGACGAACTCATAAGTGATGTACTCCTATGGACCCCCACACATGGCCGTGCAAAAGCAGGACGACCAGCACGAACATACATTCAGCAGCTATGTGAGGAGACGGGATGTTGTCCTGAAGACCTGCCTAGAGCGATGAACGATAGGGAGGAGTGGCGAGAGAGGGTCAGGGATATCCGTGCTACCAGCGCGACATGATGATGATGATATACATATATATATATATAATTAAAATTTAGTGCTAAAATTGTTTTTAATCAGTAGAATCATTTTAGTGCTCTACACTCAAAAAAATGCAATGTGTTATTGTATTTTTCTTGTACAGAATTGCATAATAAATAAAAAACAGAATAAGATTTTATGATGTCGATCTTCAGGTGAGCTAGTATTGAACACATTTTTCCCCTCTCCTCTCTCTTGTCAGATATATATATATATATATATATATATTAACCTTGTGTCGCATTGACCTTGTAATCGCATCCGATTCGTGCTGAGTGGTTGGATATATCTTTCTTTCCCTCCCACCACTCTCTGTCTGTCTGTCTCTGTCTCCGTCTCTCTCTCTCTCTCTCTCTCTCTCTGTATATATATATATATACATACATATATATATAAATAAATTTAAAGTGACGTATAAACAAATTAAAAGTGAATAGCTAACTGCTGGATGCTTACTGACTTTCAATATATTTTGCCTGCAGTAAATATACATATATTTTTTGTTCTGTTTCATTTAAATTCATCGATGATTATTATAGTTCTTTAATGATCATATCAACTTTAATAATGTTAAAAATACATCATATTAACATGTTTTCTAATAATACAGACTGAAATCATTATAATTCAATTGTAGAAGCTTTTTTGAACTTACTTAATTTGGTTTTGAAAGTTATGCTCAAATGTTAATTAAACACTCGAAAACAAAAATTCAGTTGACATTTCGGAGGTAATACGATACATTTAATTAAATCTTTAATTACTATTAATTATCCTTAATTCCACCTGCAAGCTCATAGCAGTAATGTTAGCTTACCTGATCTTATTTTTTCAGGACATTCCAGACTTGCTTGCCCACCAAGGCTAAACAGCTCAGTCTGCCCAACTATTTCCCCCACAGCGAGAACGAGAAAAGATAGATTCATGCCTTTCTAATAGGATATCAGTGTGGAGTACGCATTTACCCAACCCCTACGCTACGTGCAATATACGACACAATGTCAGTTTTAAAGCGGAGTTTAACAGGTTTGAAATCAGAGTTTTCCTTCTCTTAGACTGGTGGTCATACCAAGGTTAAAGAGATCAGTCTGTCCTACTATTTCTCTTCTGGAGGGAAAATATTTGAATGCATAAGTTTTCAAAGGGTATTAGCGAAATGTGAAATGCAAACAGCCTCAACCAGGTTTCGAACTTGGTTCTCTGTGTCCATTTCGTATGATGATAACTGTAACTCTCTGGTTTTGTCCGTTCTACTAAAAGGGACAAGAAACAATAGTTCTTGAGAGGAAGAAGGAATTAATGCGCTATGCCAGTTGATTGGTTAGTGAGTGACCGAATCTCTTTGCGGGGGCATTGATTCGCGAAAGGAAATAGATCTGTGGCTGCTACAAACTAGACTGGGAGATTCAACCATTTCATTTGTATTCAGGAAGAATTTCCTCACCCAGTGAATGGTTGTTGAACCCAGAAATAAAGGCAAAATATAAAAGATATCTTCGACTCCTATCTTTTACTATCTTCTTCTTTCATATAATTCTTTTACAGCCGTCATATCCAAGAAGTTAAACAAGCAAGATAACTTGGAGTAAGAATAGAATAACCCAGAATGGAGTCAAATAGCAAACAATATCATTAATTACCTTTGAAACCCCATACTGGTATCAAAGAAAGGAGCTCAAATTACTCTCTTCGCCTCTGGTCAAAGGCCCACCGTTTTCTCCATTCTAGCCGTCGGGGATAACTAGTTTTATAACAGGGATAGGTGTAATGGTTATCGTCGCAGGAAATGGACACGACGACACGAGTTCAAATCCTGGACGATACTGATTGCATTTCACATAGCACTAATACCTTTGGGAAAGGTATGAATCCAATTATTCTCCCTCCAGCTATGGGTAAATAGTAGGGCAGACTAGGTTCTTCAGCCTTGGTGAGGCAACTAGTCTAGGAGAAGGAAAACTCTGAATTCAAACCTGTTAAACTCTGCTTAAAAATTGACCTTGTGTCATATCCTGCCCGAGCGGAGGGGTTGGGTAAATATGATAGCAGGGATAGGTTGTCTATTTGTTGTGTTCACACGTGTCCAATCTTCTCTTTGATTATGTGTAATAATTAAACAAATCATAATACCGTTAAGAGAAGCCTGCAAATATTACCCGCTATATTCAGCTGTTAAAAAATACTTTCGAGACGGGCTACAGAATTAATTTATCCGGAAAATAGCCTCTGAGTTGCTAACGGAAAATTCCACTCGTTGACGATAATGGCGATAGTGTCTTATGTTGATACGAGGGTTCACTTCCAGTTGCGATCAAAAATCCCTGACGACATAGATGACATTGTGTTATTTAAAACAAGGATTCCCGATATGAGCAACCAGTGGGCTACGATACATTTGTAATCAATATGATATTTTATTCAATTTTTCTAAAATCTTAATACTGTATTTATTCATGTTATAAAAATTTATTTCTACCAAAGAAACAAACCGACCACGTGTGGCACTTAAATTTGGCTTGAGGGGAAAAGGCAGAAGTTATCTCAGAAAATAGCTACCTCCCACTATTTATCGAAAACTACTATTGGGTCCTTAGTATGAACGTGGGGACTAGACTGTTAGGCAGGAAAAATAGCCAGAAGAAAATTTTCGTCACTCGCTTTTTGAATAGCCAATAAGTATTCAAACAGGCAATAACCTTCCCAAGAAATAAAAGTAAAATCAAACGAAAGTCGACTACCGAAATACTTGTGTGACGTGGTATGCTACAGAGAGAGGGAAGGGGAGGTCAATTCCCCAACCCTTCTGTGTTTGAATCAACAGGCACTAAGACTGGTCGTTAAAATTATATATGAATGGAGGTCAGCTCCCCGCACTCTATGACCTGCAGTCTGTTGAACAAAGAAAGGATTCCAGGTCACTCAGGTATCGTGACCAGATCGAATAGTGGGAGAAGGAAAAAGTCAAATGATTGGCCCATAGACCCTTAGCGCCAAATGCCATTTTTCCGTTAAAGAAATTTGGAAAAGAATCTTCAGTCTTTAGACAGAAGTCAGCAGAAAAAGATGCTGACCTCAGCCGACTCAGGGAAGGTCACTCGACCGTAAAAAGAGAGAAAGAAATCTGAACATTGAAACTCGTCAAAGATAAATACAACTTAAATTGTTTTCCTTCTACAAATTCCTAAATACTGGAAAGATACATGTATTCAAAAAAAAAAAAAAAAAAAGAAAGAAAGAGAGAAACTGAAAAGAGTCTGTTTCATGAATAGTAAATTAGTGAATGAACTTTGTTACATGCTTCAGTCCGGCGACTTACACATTTTCTCAAGTAAAAGAAAAAGAAAGAAAAAAAGAGAAAAAAGAAAAGGACTGTTGAGAGACATATATGTTTGATACTTCCTGTTGGCTTAATATTGCTGGTATTTTAAAAGGAAAAGAGAAAAGAAAAAGGAACTGTTTCTTAAATCTTATCATTATTTGTTTGGTCGTCGCCTATTAAAATTTTGTTATATTTTAGATACACCCTTGTGTTGAAATCTTTTGGTTGTGTTATTTCCTCTATCAAGTCGTCTTCTGTTGCACGTATCTGTTTCAGCGTCGTATCGCTTTCGTTAATTCTCGCTAAATGTCTTATTGCAACCTTAAAACATTACAAAGGAATTTTGGAAATTTGACTACAGTTAATATTTTCTAACCTCGAAGTCCGTTTTTCCGCTATCTGAGTGGGTAGGAAGACAAAGGACTTGATGGAGTATGTGAAAGTGAATTGGTACCCCCTTACCAACGTCTGAGATCAGTCTAGCCCCAAATTAACCTCCACATTATTTGCCAGTTTACCATATGCCCGAAATAGGAGTCTTGACTGGGACTTATTTTGCGGAGGGTTTAGTACCAGACTGCCCTCGACGTCACATGCGCATAAAATGGACTCTCGTCCTGGGAAAATTATTGATGCAACGTCACACTAAGAAGTTAAACAACTGAAAGAAAATTCAACCCGAGAATTCTGCTGAAAAGATAACTTTACAGAAGACTCAATTGAAATTAAATGAAAATTAATAGGACTCAATTAAAATCAACAGAAAGATAAAATTCAACCCGTGGACTCGGCTGGAAAAACAACCTTTCAGAAGACACAAAATTAAATGAAAAATGAAACGTTTCGCCAAAACTAAAAAAAAAAACAAAAAAAAACAAAACAAAAAAAAAAAAACTCAAATTCAAAGAACTTTGTTTTCTGGACGCTCCCAGATAAGTTCCCACAAATTACAAAGAAAAAATTACGGCGCTTTATCTTTTTTATCCCTTTCTTTCTTGTTTCTTTTGTACAGAATGCATTTTTAGAACTTTATTGTCTGTGTTATCTTTTTGAATCGGAATCCGAACTAGAAAGCTGCGAAACTTACCGTTTAAAATTACACACTAAAGCCCCCTAAAAACATACCCAGTTAAATACTAGATTTGGCTTTAGTGTCATTCTCTTTATATTAAATTTTACTTTGAATTCTTTTTATAATGCAAATTTTATTCTCTCTAGAATCTTTTAATGTAAAAAGTTGTACGAATGTTAAATTTAGTATTGTAACAATATGAACTGGTGCCCTTTATTCTGAGGAAGGCATCTGAGAGCAGTTGGGTCGAGAACAGGTTCATTTCTAGGACAGGAGCTAAGTAAAGCGAACTTGTCAGATATCGTCAAGCTCCGCTGTTCGTACGCGCTCAGGGTTCCTGCATCAACCGCATTTGCCACCTCTTTTCCTCCTCCAAGCCTCTGTATTTTGTAAATAAAGCTATATCTGCTAATATTTGTTGTCATGCTCTTCTTTTTCACAACAGGTCATGTGTATATCTCTCTTGGTGAGGTTTATAATACGCTGTTTATAATAATATGAGATTCCACCAAATTGAGATGTTCTGGGTTTGACATTAAATTGCATTTCGAACTCTGAGGGGGATAGAGTACCCCTTCATTGCTATTACTCCCAGGTTCATCCTGAACCGGAGTGTTAGCACCTCATCTATGATTCAAATTCATATATGTTTGCGAATTATTAATCTTGAATAGGAATACTTGATACCGTATTACAATGTACAAAAACGATTAAGAAGCTAAACAAAAATGGTAAATATACACACACAATGTACGCAATTCAATAATCTTAAGGCATAAAATAACCAGAGACAAGTTGCCATTAAAATCAATCAGGTTTTCATGTAAAATGATTCTTCTGCGTCCTGAAGGAAAGTGAAACATTCCACTCACCTGTAGGACACCTGGATAGAATACGTGTATGGTGTATGCAAATGTTGATACACCTCTTATTTTGGAATCTGTGTAGTCATTGATCTGCGGGTGGTATTATTTACTATAATCATTTTCTGCTACATGAACGTTTATTCTTGAGAAAATTGAAACAGATAATAAGTGTTTTCTATATTCTCTTTACAAAGATTTTGGTTTTCCGTTTAATCTTTTTTAGAAATTTGAACATTTATTATGTTTTGATCATCGTCTTGAGCCGATTTCGGCCATTCCATTTTATTTTGAAGCCAACCACAAGCGATTATCTCAGAAGCTGCATATGCAAGTCAGCCAGGTACTTGTTTAAATTGCCATGCTACGGTATGTGTGAATTTTGCCAGAGTGATCCTTATCTGTTATTTGTAACAAAACAAAAAAAAATGTTATAAGCCGAAAGGTTCAACCCCTACTGCCATGACACTAACATCACTATCAATTCATTTAAATATGATATACACAGAATTTAAGAATCAGTTTTCAAGGTATATAAATTGTCTGTTTATCGGCATTTCACTCTTTTATAGATTATTTGATGCCAAAATTAACTAAAGTATTTATGAAGTAAAAATAAAGTTAGTATTTTATAAGTATATTTGTAACACAATTATATGGTTTCAAGTATTCCTATCTTATAATAATAATTTGCTCAGCATTATATGAATTCAAGTATTCCTATTTAATTCTAATAATTTGCAGACAATTATATGGTATCAAGTATTTCTATCTAAAATAGATATTTATCAAATACACCTATTTGACCAATAGGTGGGACCCTAACATGTATTACCACTCCGGGTCAGAGTGAACTTGGAGGTAATGGTAATGAAGAGGCACTCCACACTCCACATAGCTACATAACTGGAGCCTCGCCACCAGATGCAGTTTTAGCTTTCCCTAATGTCTTCAATCAAAAATGAATATGAAGCTTTGAGAAGTCATTTATATACTGGAAATACTACGGACAACTGCTATATGGATGCACTACTTGGACGCTAACTAAACGGCTGAAGAAGAAACTAGACGGCAATTACACAAGAATGTTGAGAGCAATATTGAACAAGTCCTGGCGACAACACCCCACAAGACACCAACTATACGGCCATTTGCCTCCCATCACGAAAACTATACAAGTTAGACGAACCAGACACGCAGGACACTGCTGGAGAAGCAAGGACGAACTCATCAGTGATGTACTCCTATCGACCCCCGCATATGGCCAAGCAAAAGCAGGATGACCCGCTCGAACATACATACAGCAGCAATGTGAGGATACGGGATGTAACCCTGAAGACCTGCCAAAAGCGATGAATGATAGGGAGAATTGGCGAGAGAGGGTCAGGGATATCCGTGCTGGCGGCACGACATGATCATGATGATAGATAATCATGATTAACAATGAAAACACATTTTATCGACCTCAGATAACTGCCGTATATACTCGGGTATTAAACGACTTTTTAAGACTAATTTTTTGCCTCGTAAACCAGTGGTCAGTTATTAGATGAGATACTTTATTAAAATTTCTGTATGGGTTATATCTGTAGGGATTATATCCCTTGTCTTTAAATAGAATTTCTAATAGCCGCTAGGTGGCGTAACCAAAGTAGAACATAAAACGGCGAGGCAAAAGTCAAATTATCCCACTCTCCCTCCTCTGTCTCTCTCTCTCTCTCTCTCTGTCTCTCTGTCGTTTAGGTCTCGACAACAAGAAGGACACGTGAGTGTGTGTTTCTCGACAGGGGTAGGGTATTATCACTCAACAAATCTCGTGTTGTACCACATTCGGTACTATGCTTTAACGTAAGTTTTCACACAATTTCCATTCTATTAAGAATTCTCAACATAAAACAAAGGTTTCTTCATCTACATTATTGGATTTATACTACATATTCTCTTTTAGTATTTCATATAATTTCTGTATTCATTCTATAAAGTTTGCTCAAACAATAAATATGTAGTTAATTCGTCGTAAATTGTTTTACATTTTTCAGCATGAGGAAATATTAAACCGAAATACTTTTCCTCGGCTACAAGTGTCCGATTTATATTCCTCGCTCTCAGGTAATTGTGGCGATGAGTTATAATACTCAGATACGACAAATATACGAGGACTGAAGTTTGGCTTCGGACGTTTGTCGTATTTGGGTACGCGCTGACAAAAAAAGAGTGAGAGGTAACAATTCGGACGGTTTATAGAGAAATGGTGGTTGAATATTGTTTCCTCTAATAGAAGAATTCAAGAACAATTCACGACGAATTGGCAAGTTATTTTATTGCATAAACAAACTTAACATAATGAATACAAGAAGGTCACTGAAATATAAAGTTGTACAACGGGAGTGTATTTTGAGAAAACTCCTGAGCGGAGCTTATAAAATCATTAGGGTACATACGTATAAGAGAATTAGAAATTCCGTGGGAAGATTTACATGTTTAAGAAATGTATTACTCTATGCTGTTGTTTTCAATGCGACAAGATTGCTGGAGGCGGAAAGTCCCTGTCTATGTAAGACCAAAGCACACACGTGCGTGCTAATTTGCTGTCGAGGGCGAAAAGGCTTTGAGTACACGCATTTGAGTTTATATCAGATTTGGCAGCACCACTTAGTGGCCATCGGCAGAACTATTTGGCAGACAAAAGATGTAATCCCACACTTGTTTCTAGGCCTAACCTTACCGTAACTTCGATCTAAAGTGACCCCTCACATAGCCTATACCTAAATAAAGGTTATTAGTTAAGGTAATGAAAGTTTTTCGTAACACTCTTTACAATTTATAACACCTGTACAATTATGTACAAATATTATAAATAATAAAGAAGTTACTTAAAAACTTTAATATCTTCACTAAAATATTTTGCTTGGGCATTCGCTTGGTTCAGCAGAAATACATTGGATCAGACTAACAGCAAATTAAACTGAGTCATGGATATGATTGTCTATGTTTTTGAAAGATTAACCAAGGATTGTGAGTACTTTCATATACTTATTATCATATCATCAATGTTATTGTGTATCAGTGGCAGGGTTTTTGGAGATTGAATAAGAAATTTAAAAAAAACGAACAGAAACATAAAAGACAAGAAGAAAATAAACACAAATAAAATAAACAAATACAAAAATAATAATTTCTCTGTAGGCCTCTGACAAGAAGCGCGATCTGCACATGCCTGAAAAGATGGGCTTCCTGGCGCCAAAAAAGACTTTCGACCAGATTTCTCTACACCTTTCTATTGCATAGACAGCTTTTCCTGGCTCAAGAAGATTGTTTCTCGCCACAAAATAGTTGTAGACCTATAGAATAAAAATTGAGTTTTAAAGTTTCTCTGTCTTTGTTTTTTGTTTTGTTTTGTTTTGTTTTGTTTAAGTAAGAGGATAGCAAATAAATGGGGTAAGAAAAACATAGAGTTAGACACAAACCTCAGAAATTCCCAACATACTGGAAATTTACCTCAACCATAAATAAGACCTTCTTATGCCCCATAGGCTTTAGTTTGGAATATCCAAGTAAACATGGTTAGCTACATCAAGGTCTTGACTACATAGTTCTTTACAGTATTGCATTAATTTTGATTGAATTACTGTAGTTTTGAAAGTATAACTAAGAGGTTGAATGCTTCCTCTTTATGTCATTAGGTGTTGAAGGAATGTATTTTTGCAAGTTAGCATAGCCAAAAATTAGCTGCCGTTCATTACATGAAATATATGATAGAAATACATTTTTGTTGTTAAAAATCAAGGTTTGTTCATGACATAAAGTCGTTTATTACTCAAGTGGTAAATAAACATCGAGATGTACAAAACATAATATTAATGTCTTAAACTTATGAACTTAAATGAAGAGATCGTCCCAAATAAAATATGATGTATACATAAAATCACACAGAGATGTTATTTTTTTTAAAGTTGGTTTGTTGGCTTGTTGGGTTTTATGGCATATCAACCTTTGTAGGTTATTTAACGCCAAATCCATTTTTATGTGAATAATCTGTTCTATTTAAAACCATTCAGTTTAGCATAAGTACACAGTTTGTCAAAAACATTTCTATTTCAAACTATTCAAGCAGTTATATGTAACAATTCAGTTAAGTGTAAATACAGTTTTAATGTCGAAAAACAGTTCCATTTCAAATAATTCAGTTAAGCATAAGCACGCAGTTTAAATGTAAGTACGGTTTAATTGTCAAAAACATTTGTATTTCAAGCTATTCAGTTTACTCAAACAATTCAGTTTAGCATAATTATGCTGTTAGTTCTATTTAACCCTTAGATAGGGGCCTATCAGGTGCTACCACTCCGGGTCTTACCCCTCTGCAGAGGTGCAGTCAGTGTATTCTACAGCCCCAGCCGACTGAGAAATATTTTTTTAAAGATTATAGGATACATTTTTTCTAGTCTTAAAATAAGCAATAAAAACATACTTAAGAACATTCTAGAAATTTAGGATCAAACCCGCATTAGCATTTAAATTACATTTTTATATTTTTCAACCAATCAGCTAAAAACATGGAATAGAACATTCTAGAAAATTTGGATCGGAAGTGAACTAACAGAAAACATTTAGGCTCGAAAATAAAATAGTAAAATACAAATCTGATTGGTCAATAAATGTCTACGCGCCAAGATTTTAGGGCGATTCTTTGATCCACCTGCAGGATATAAATAACACAGAGTTAGGAAGCCAGACACAAGACACAAGCTTACACACAAACGAAGACACAGACGAACACAAGCCACTAAGCCAGTAGCCGATACTATGTCCAACCAATTCCTTTCCTTCCTCAACTAAAGTTCATGACCTCTTTTCAAATGGTCGAGAATTATATTCAAAAGGAAAACCCGACAAACTTCCTTTCATCAACGAGACACGCTGTCGCCACAATCATAAAACCCGCTATAAACTTAATGTAAGTAAGAACGACTTATTTACGGACTCTGATCACATGAACATACACACATCTTTCAACAAATTTATTCTCTTCTTCAAACTTTATTTTCCAAAAGGCCATTTACACATCATGTATTATGTTTTTCATATTCTGTTACATGCACATTAAATTGTTTATTATTTAATGTTCGTTGTGTTCTATTCCATTTCTTTTGCGCGATTGTAATGTTTTGTGTTGTATTTGTGGTGGGAATGATTTAGAGAGCAATCTACTGAAATAACCAAATTACATACTCCCCCCACAATTGTCAAAAACATTTGTATTTCAAGCTATTCAGTTTACTCAAACAATTCAGTTTAGCATAATTATGCTGTTAGTTCTATTTAACCCATAGATAGGGCCCTATCAGGTGCTACTACTCCGGGTCTTACCCCTCTGCAGAGGTGCAGTCAGTGTATTATACAGCCCCAGCCGACTGAGCAATATTTTTTTAAATATAAAATAAGTAACTGAAGTTATTTTTAAAAGTAAAGCCTAATTTAGTCCATCGACTTCAAAGAAACAAACAATTAAACTTGTTACAGTAGTGAATTCCAAATTCAATTTACCATTTAAAAAAATCTGCGGTGAGAATATATTCTGAAAAATACCTTTGTGTGTATGAAATGTGAATGTGTGTGTGTGTGTGTGTGTTGGATCAACCCGGCTCCGCAAATGTATAGATTTTCTTAGGGTTTGGTGCCCGAAGATGGTCCCCAGCCACATTCGTGTAACTACTTTTCCTAGACTGGTTGCCATACCAAGGCTAAAAAGTGCTGTCTGCCCTACTATTTACCCACAGCTGGATGGAAAATAGTTGGATTCATAGCTTTTCCAAGGGTATTATTGCTATGGGAAAGGCAAACGGCCTTGTCCAGGATTTGAACTCGTGTTTCTATATACATTTCCTACGACTGTAACCGTTACACCACGCACACCTGTGATGAACATTACACCACGGGCATATGATGGCCATATAACTATTACAGCCAGAATTTGTAAAATGAGTAACGTGGATGTTGTACTGATTAATATATAACAAGTTCATAACAAAATGTTGCTCTATATTGTAGCAGAAGAGTCTTGAGGCACTGTGATAAGAAAAAATTATGCTAAAAGGAATTATTAAGAAAACAAGCAAACAGCAAAAATAAATAACAGGATGTTGAGTGGAAATCAACGTTGTCTCAAAAGAGAGCAAATTCACTGGGCTCAAGATTAGTTTATATTGCTTTTTCTTGATGGAGTGTAGTGTTAAAACTTTGGTTGTTACAACTCAGCGAAGGTAAGGAAGAGGTTTTGAATTACAACACGAATACTACAATTGTCTGGGTAGGGGGCTTGAAAAGCTGGTTAGTTTGATTTGGTTTTATGTCATATCAACTCATTGTTGGTAATTAAATTCCAAATCCGGTTTGTACACATATATTAAATATATGATTTGTAAACATATTTTGTAGATGCACACAGTTGAATGATCAAACAGTTCTATTTCTAACAATTCAATTTAGCATAAGTCAACAAAGGTAAATAGTTTCAAGTATTGCTCTACATCACTAATAATTCAATTAAACATCAGTCATTTGTTTACACACAGTTACATGATAAAACAGTTCTATTTCTAACAGTTCAATTATCATAAGTCAACAAAAGTAAATGGTTCCAAGTATTGCTATATATCAGGAATAATTCAATTAAACATCAGTCATTTTGTTTATTCCGTTAAATGATCAAACAGTTCAATTCCAAAATAGTTCAATTTAGCATAAGTCAACAAAGTTGAACGGTTCCAAGTATTGCTGTATATGACTAATAATTCAATTAAAGATCAGTTATTTGTTTACACACAGTTAAATGATCAAACACTTCTATTTCTAACAATTCAATTTAGCATGTCATTTGTTTGAGCTCAGTTTACATTTCAAACTGATCTATTTGATCCATAGATAGGACTCTTTCAGGTGCTACTACTCCTGGCCAGAGTGGACCTGGGACCAATGGCAATGGAGGGGTAGTCTGCATTCACCAACGCTCCTGCATTACTGGAGCCTCCCCATCAAATTGCTGAATATAATATCCACGTTCTTCATTCGTGGGTGGAGGTCTTACCCGTCAGCAGAAATGCAGTCAGTGTATTCTACAGCCCCAGCCAACTGGGCTTGAAGCAGGTTAGCTGAACAGATAAAGAATATATCATATAACAGAAAGCAAACAGGATCCAGAAATTTCATGGCAACTTTGCTTCACCTCGTTTACCATAACTTTTGAGCCACACATCTTGTGTCACCCTGTTGGCGAGGCATAGAATATGCTGACTGCATCCACTGTGGAAGAGTATGGAACTCCCTGACAAAAAGCAACATTCTGGTTATGATAATAAACAGCATCAGTTTAGTGAGGCTCCAGTTCGGGAGTTTCGAGGTGTGTGAGGCTACCAATTCATTGTCATTACCCCCAGATGCTTCTGACCAGAGGTGGTTGTACCTGTCATGATTTCATCTAGGGATCAAATAGATCTGTTTGAGATGATATTTAAAATGACTTTGAACTATATTAATTACATTTATTCTTAAATTATGTTTAGTTTTGGTTTCATTGTTAAATGGCATATCAACATTTGTGGGTTATTTAATGCAAAGTTCTATTTATACATATAGAGAGAGATATTTGATTTGTTTGGGTTTTATGGCATATCAACATTTGTGGGTTATTTAATGCAAAGTCCTATTTATACAAATATAGAGAGAGATTTGATTTGTTTGGGTTTTATGGCATATCAACTTTCGTGGGTTATTTAATGCCAAGTTCTAGTTATATATATACATATATATATAGAGAGAGAGATTTGATTTGGTTGGGTTTTATGGCATTTCAACCACTGTACGTAATTTAATACCAAATCCTCTTTTTACATATATATGATGTGTAGACTCTTAGTTTGGTTTCATACAGTTAAATGGTTATATATATGATTTATAAGTCAACAGTTTGTCGGTAATCTTATTTCTAAATGAGTCAGAGCTAATTTGTTTGCACACAAGTATTACTATTGTTTGCACACAGTTAAATGGTCCCAAATATTCTAAAACGAATAGTGCTATTTAGTATTAATCATTTGTTTGTATTTACTTAAATGGTTTCAAGCATCATTATGTAATATAACAATTCAATCAAATATCAGTCATTTGTACACTGCTGAAATGATCAAACAGTTCTGTTTGACCCATAGACAGGACCCTATCAGGTGCTTCTACTCTGGGACAGAGTGAACGTGAGAACAATGGCATTGAAGAGGTATTTTATATTCCCCAAAGCTCCAGATGGTTTAATATCATATCCAGAACACATGTTGTATTCTACAATAAACCAGCTGACTTTTATTGTTTATTAATGGTATATCAACTTTCATGGGTAATCTAATGCCAAAACCATCCTTGTAGAAAGACAGTAGTGATACTATTTAACCCATATGTAGGAGAATGAAGGAATTCATATCTTTCCCGAGAGATTTGTCTGAAAGAGAATATAATAAGGTGAATGAAGTTCAAACTCACTTACTATGAAGTCACAGACCAGCATATTAATCACAATGCCCCAGGGACTTCCCCTTAACGTATTGACATTGCAAATAAGTATGTAGAGTCTATGATGTAATTTCTTTGGCAATGAGCAACTGTTTATAAAAATATGACCGTTTGAACATTGATTTATATATATATATATATATATACTAACCTACTATCTATCAGCATTCACGATTACCAGGAAAAAAGAAAAAAAAAACGCCAGGAACAAGAGATAAAAATATCTTGAATCGCCGCCCGGGGGAAAAAAGAAAAAATTTCATAGGACAAAAAGAAAAGAAAAAGCCAACACCGTCACACCTGTTGAAAAAAATCAAGAGATATGCAGTCAGTTGGTCAAAAGAAAAAGAAAACCCACTGTAAAACGCTGCAATGCTACAATTACAAGAGTGCTCAACATGAGTGGAGCCAATTACAAAATTAACTTAAATCGCGAGTCGGAATTCTCCTACTAAATATACTAGATTCCCTGATGATCCGTTGAGGTGAAAACTTTAGTAGGAGAATCCCGACTCGCGATTTAAGTTAATTTGGATGACTATATATATATATATATATATATATATATACTGTGTATATAAATGTTTTAGAATTCTTTTTAAATGCTTAACAAGAGGTCTGTTGGCCAGGGGTGTAGAATACGTCGACTGTACCTATGCAGAAGAGTAAGACCACCCACTCCCCAACAAGGATACTGTTATATCAGCGTATGGTTGCAAGGAAAGAATAAAGCACAGTTGCAAAGACAAAGAACGCGAAGGCACGTAAAAATCTTAACAATTGTATTGGAAATAAATAAGTAAAAAGTTCAAAATAACTGGGTTTGTATAAATGTGTTGATATGGAATTAAAAAGTAGAAAAATTTCCTCTGCTTAATAGTGGTAGAATTATTAGATTGACGTGCACGTGGTCAATCAGATGTTACGTGTGCGGAGAGGAGAGGGGTGTTTGGCAATTTACAACTTAGTCGCTTTCTTCAAAGCAGAGAAGAGGAAAGTAAATGTGGATGAGGCAGGGTTTCGAGTTTCACATCTCTCTCTCTCTCTCTCTCTCTCTCTCTCTCTCTCTCTCTCAGAGTTGGAGTTTCTAGTCTGTGGGTGCCATTTGCCTTCTTTTGATCTGCTCGTCTTTTATAGTGTTTTTGTCTTCTGATTGGATCAAATTGGGTCACCGATTGACCGAAAATTTACTTTTAATTATTTTTATTTTTTGACAAATTTCATCTACATTTCGCTATGCACTGATCCTATGTACAGAAACCCCTTTTTTCCGTTTTGAAGAAAGTCTCAGCACCGATAACATCTGGTGACCACTCTCATAGACGCTAGTTGGAATCATTTTTTTCTGTGTACGATAAATTAGAAGAGATCTCTTTCAGTCATATAACAATACTTATTGACTGTGGGTGGCAACCAGTAATAACTAAGGACAGGATCCTGGTGAATGAGCTGTCTGTGACCCAGCAATTAAAGTGGTCACGTGACTTTAACACACCACTTAGGCCCAAGAAGTCTGATTTGATCAATTGGTAGGTCAAGTCAAGCCCTAGCACCTACATGATTGCCCAACTGTATTCTTCAGGTTGCTTTTGTGGCAAATAAATATTCAACCCTATTTTAACTTAGAATTGCCAGAAGGCGGTAGCTGAAGCTCACTCGTGCAGAGATTGCAAAACTTGAAACCATTTAAACTGCATGGAAGCGAATGTTATATACAAGCGTGTGATTGCAAGAAAAATAAGACTGACAAGAAGATTTTGTTTATTTCGTTTATTGAATGAAAAAAATAAACAAGTACTATTGTACTTTAATGAAATACCAGGAGAAAAAGGTAGACGGGTACTGCTCAAAGATACAACATGCTGTTTTGAGCATATTCTGGAAGCAGCAACCTACTAAACAGCAGCTGTTTGACCACTTACTTCCCATCTCAGAAACTATCCAAGTAAGATGAAAAAGGGTGAAATAAGGACTAACTCATAAGTATTGTTCTCTTATGGACTCCTACATATGGACACACCAGTGTTGGCTGACTGGCAAAAAAACTCATATTCATTAGCTCTGTGTGGACACTAGATGATGTCAAGAAGACTTGCCAAGAATGATGACTGATAGGGATACGTGGTGGGAGAGAATCAGGAAATCCATACAATAGTTGATATGCCATAAAACCCAAACAAATAAACAAACAATATTTAGTAAGCAATTATATGGTTTCAAGTAACAAAATCATTTATCCAGGGAATGGAGTTGCACCCTGCCCTACACCTCAGTGTAGCAGCTATTGAAAAGGGAGCCTTTGCGTCACTCTTGACTTGGGTTGCCAAATTTACTTTTTACTTATAGCAACTTATAGCTTCAAGTAATTATTCTTAATACTAATAATTTGCACATACGAGGATCATTAAATAAGTTTCCAGACTTTTTTTGTATGGGTACTTTCATTGATAGTACACACATGAAACTCTAGTCCCCTTTGAAATAATCTCCTCCAGCTGCAATGCGCTTGTACCATTCCAACAACTTCTGGAAGGACCCATGGAAGTCCTCTTGTGTGAGTGTGTCAATGACCTTTGTCACAGCCTTTTTCATCTCCTCATTTGTCTCATAACGACAGCCTCTAAGTTTTTCCTTGAGCTTAGGGAATAACCAAAAGTCACAGGGAGCAAGGTCTGGACTATAAGGAGGCTGAGGAACTGTCTTGATGGCCACCTTGGTCAAATAGTCTGTGACAAGGATGGAGTTGTGGACTGGTGCATTGTCCTGGAGGAAATGCCACTGACCCGATTTGAAGAGTGCTGGCCTTTTCCCAAGGAATCTCTTCCTGAACTCCCTTAAAACCTCAACCTAGTAACCCTAACCCTAACCCTTTGGCCAATGAACTCTGGTGTATTGACTTCCTTACTCCTCCCACACCTCTCATCATCCCTCACTGACTTCCTGCCTTCCTTGAATCTCTTATGCCACTCAAAAACTGATGCTCGATTTATGCAAGATGCTCCAAAAGCAGTCTGAAGCATTCCATACATTTCTGTGGCATTTTTTCCAAGTTTAAAACACAATTTTATTGCATATCATTCATCTAAAGTGTCAGATTGCATTTTTGAAATTGACCAGCTGTGACAATCAGGCTTTAGTAGGGTGTATTCCAATTCCTACTGTAGCTGTTCCTTTGAACCTGAAATCATAAAATCTGGTCAGTCATCTCATAAGATGTATAGCAATAACATACTGAATTTTCAAGAGTCTACAACAATTTTAAATGCCTATACAAAAAAAAGTCTGAAACCTATTGAACGCACCATGTAGATGGTTTTAAATATTCCTATCTTATCTTAATATTTACATAGGTTAGGTTAGAGTATTTACTTTAATGGCATATCAACCCTTGATGGTTATTTAATGCCACATCCCATTTATATATATACATATATATATATATATATATATATATATATATATATATATAATATATTTGATTTTTAAGTAAATAATTTGTTGGTAACTTTACTTTTAGATTGATTGAGGCTCATCTGTTTGTACACAGTTAAATGGTTTCAAGTATTGCTATTTATTGCTTGCACACAGTTAAATAGTTTCAAGCATTGCTATCTAATACAAATAATTCTATTTGATATTAATCATTTGTTTGTGCACAGTTAAATGGTTTCAAATATTCCCACATAACACTAATAGTTCTTTGTAAATTAGTAATTTGAACATTGATGGTTTAAAGTAATTCAAGCAATTTTATAGATTTTTGTGAGCAGTTGTATAGTTTCAAGTAAGAAATATTTTGTAAACAATTGTAGCATCAAATAACTATTTGGCCCAGTTGGCTGTGGTCTGCATCTCTGCTGAGAGGTAAGACTCCCCCACTGAGTGTCCTGAAATGACACTAAACAATTTGATGGTGAGGTTCCAATAATGCTGGAGCATTGGGAAATGCAGAGTACCCCTTCATTGCTATCATTCTCAGGTCTACTTTGGCCTCGAGTGGTAACATCTGATAGAGTCCTATCAATGGGTCAAAAGAACCATTTTACATTTAAACTATATGCAAACAAATGACTTATGCTAAATTGAATTGTCAGAAATAGAAGTGTTCGATCATTTAATTTTCTGTAAACAAATAACTGATGTTTAATTGAATTGTTAGTGATACATAGCAATATTTAAACCATTTAACTTTGTGGAACTGAATTGCTAGAAATAGAACTGTTTGATTGTTTAACTGTGTACAAACAAATGACTGATGTTTAATTGAATTCTTAGTGATACATAGCAATACTTGGAACTACTTAACTTTGTTGATTTATGCAAAATTAAATTGTTAGAAATAGAACTGTTTGATCATTTAACTGTATGTAAAAAATGTGTTCACAAATCATATATTTGATATATGTAAAAACAGGAATCGGCTTTTAATAACCTATCATGGTTGATACGCCATAAAACCAAACCAAACCAAAACCGGCTTGTTGGGCAAATGGGTAGAGTGTTTGCCAATGGTCCTGGAGACCTGGGTTCAATCCCAGGTCGAGTCATACCAAAGACTTTAAAAATGGTACTTGATATCTCCTTACTTAACACTCAGCAATATATGGTATGTCTCAAGGATAAAGTGGAGCAATCCAGGGAAAGGAGTAGCACCCTCCCCTTCACCTTGGTGTAATAGCTATTGAAAAGGGAGCCTTCTGGTCACCCTTGACTACAGTCGCCAACTTTTACTACTATATTGTTTTAAGTATTTCTAATACTGATAATTTGCACAGAGATGGTTTCAAGTATTCCAATCAAATATTGATAATTACCACATTGAAGGTTTCAAATATTTCAAGCAATTATATGGTTTTTATAAGGAAATATATAGTTTCAAATAATTGATAACGATCCTATGTAAATAATTAAATGCGCATCATTCAATAATTAAAGTGAAATATTTCCTAAGGAGTTGGCAATAGGAAGCACTGTTTACAGTTGCACCTTTTTCAAGGATATTAATAGTGATAGCTCCTTTCATGTTCCAGAAGACTGTCAGCATGACCTTCTTTACTGACTGCTGCACCAGATACTTTTTCTTTCCAGGAGAGTCGTGTGTTTCCACTCCATGAACTGTCTTTTCAACTCAAGTTTCGTAATGGCAAAGTCATGTTCAGTTCATTTGTATAGATTTTTTGACTAAAACATCCCTCTCCGTACACGTCACACATTCTTCTGTAAATTTTACATTGTTTGCTCTTCTCAACCACCAAAAATTTGATGACAGACCACTGTTTGTGCCTGGAGCACTCTGATCGGCTGCCATTTTGAATAGCCTGAAAATAAATGTTTTTTCAAGATTAAAATAATTTTTGCAATAAACCAATTTCAAACAATGCAAGGTTTACATTTATGGGAAAAAATCTCCCCTCCCATTAGTCTTTCTTGATTTAAAAAAAATCCCTTATTTATTGAAGAACCCTTTTTCTTTCAAGTAACAAATCTTAATAAAAATAGTTTGTAGTTATATGCTTTTAAGTATTCCTATCTATATTTACCAACCCCTCCGCTCGAGCAGGATATGACACAAGGTCAATTGTTTAAGCGGAGTTTAACAGGTTTGATTTCAGAGTTTTCCTTCTCCTAGACTAGTTGTCTCACCAAGGCTGAAGAACCCAGTCTGTCCTACTATTTACCCATAGCTGGAGGGAGAATAATTGGATTCATACCTTTCCCAAAGGTATTAGTGCTATGTAAAATGCAATCAGTCTCATCCAAGTTTTGAACTCGTGTCACCATGTCCATTTCCTGCAATGATAACCATTACACCACAGACACCTCCAAAAGTAAGTATTCTTATCTAATACAAATAATTTACACCAAGTTCTGGTTGACTAACATAGATGGGACTTGAATAAGTCATAGACCTTAGAGTAATGGTAAAGAAGGAGTTACTCTACTCTCCCAAAAACTCCAGAACTGGAACCTCACCACTATATCCAGATTAATGTCATATCTAAAAAACACTTATGGTTGTGGACAAATGATCTGATTCTTATGTGAAGAAAAAAAGCAAGTGAAATTAAGATGAAAATGATATTTTGTTCTTAAATTGCTTTATTGAAAAAATTTAAAAAAAGAAAGAAAAAAATACTTGGTGACTTTTGGAAAGTCACACCAAATGCAGTTTTTTCCAAGCAGCAGTCATATCAATACTGCTATATGGATGCACCATGTGGATGCTAACTAAGCGTATAGAGAAAAAACTTGATGGTAATTACACAAGGATGCTACAAGCTGTATTGAACAAGTCCTGGAGGCAACACTCCACAAAACAGCAGCTGTACGGCCACCTACCACCCATCATGAAAACCATCCAAATTAGATGAACCAGACATGTGGAACACTGCCGGAGAAATAAGGATAAACTTGTAAGCGATGTACTCCTGTGGTCCCCCTCACATAGAGGAGCAAAGGTTGGACAACTAGTTAAAACCTATCTACAGCAGCTCTGTGACATACAGAATGTAGCCTGGAAGAGTTGCCATGAGCGATGGATGATAGAGATGGGTGGTGTGAGAGGGTCAGAGAAATCTGTGCTAGCAGCATGACGTGATGATGATGATGATATGTAGATGTAACAGTGAATATAAATTAAAGTTGGCAACCTTAGTCGATGGTGACCCGAAGGCTCCTTTTTCAATAGCTACTACACCGAGGTGTAGGGGAGGGCACTACTTCTTTCCCTGGATTACTCCATACCCTTGATCCTTACCTTATAATGCTGAGTGTTAAGCAAAGTGGTATTAAGTACCATTTTTAGTGTCTTTGGAATGACTCAACCTGGGATTAAACCCTGGTCTCCCGGGCCACTGGTGAACACTCAACTTATTAGGCCAATGGCCTGGTACATTTAAGAAAATGAAAGCATTATTAGAATTACCAAAAATACTGTACAAAGTGCTGGACAATTGGGAAGGCTTGTTGTCACTATGATAATTCACATTAGTGATAAAAATATTCCTTGTATAATACAGAATACAGAGGTAAGTGCTGGGACTTGTTGACACTAGATCTCCTTGAAAACTCGCAGTTTTTGCAAGTTTTAAATTATTTCTGCTTCATTTTCATAAACGTTAAGAAAGAAAGAAAGGATAAAGCGTACAAAGAAAGAAGAGGAAAAACAGGGCTAGAAAAAATCAAGGCAAGATAGATAGATAGATAGATAGATAGATAGATAGATAGATTTACTTACAGTTCGGAGAAATTGCTGATGACAAGTCGTTACCTTGGTAACGTTTTAATGCAATCAAACCGTAACTTCTCAATATTTTATATCTATTTATTTGTTTGTTTAATTGCATTATTGTTTTTAGTATAGCTAATGAAAAAATTAATCGAATTTGATTTCACGAATTAAACTGAAGCAAAAGAGAGGGAAAAAAAAGTACCTAAAAAAAGAAATGACACAGAGTTTAAACTACTTAACCAAGCCCCATTCAAAACCAGGAAGACATACAAAAGAACCCTACCTCTTTTATCTCCATTCTTGATTTTAATTTGTTAACTTTTCTTAAAAAAAACTTAGCTTCAGTTTTTATTTTATTTTTCCAATTTATTTTAGTTTAGTAACGAATCAAGAAGAAGAAAAAAAGAAGCAATGTTTTAGTTTTCATTGTTTAATGTCAAGGTAGATCTTTAGTTAATTGCGGGTTGAAATGACCACGTGACATAAGCAGGTCGTTCGTTGTTGCCCGTCACTGTCAGGGACAACGCGTTTGAACTGTGAAGAAGAAAGCAACAACTGCCTATTTTTTTTTTTTTAATTTTTTTTAATTATTATAATTTCAAGTGACTTTTGAAGAGATCAGTTTTGGATTTTACTAAAAGAAAGAAAGACTATACAAGTTGAAAAAAAAGAAAGAAAAGGAAAAGCAAAACAACAAAACAAAAACGCAGGTACTGATTTATCAATTCTTTTTATGTATGTTTTGGATTTTTATTTTTTACTAATTTTTTTTTTACACCTGTTCTGTTTTACATCCTACACAAATTAACAAATACCTTATTACTTACATATTCTTTTCCGTTTTCATTGTTTGATTTTATTTTCATTATTACGACGTCCAGTGGTAAGTTAATTTTTTTTTATAATTTTAAAAGATCGATAAGTAATTCATTTTTTTATCTGTTAAGAAACACTTTAAAAATATTTTCATGTAAGGGGTAAAAATCACACATAGCACTCAAAATCTGGATACAAATATATATAATAATTATCATTTTTAAACTTTAAAAAATAAGTATCTAGAAAAGAAAAGGTAAAAAAGTCCTGAAAATCTTTTTTTAAAAATTGACTTATTTTCAATTGATTTTCTTTTACAATTTGAAACTGCAGGAACATTTAAAACTTTTTCTTCTCCTACTACCCTCGCATACACACACGACCCATGTGCCTTCCTGGGTGACGCCCTGAAAGTAATGCCTGCTATTTATTTCCACATAAACTTTAACGTATTCAGTGAAACAACAATTGAACAGAGTCGATTTTCAGCCACAAAATAGTGACTTTTTAATGAAACTTTTCCAGGTATTAACTAAAAGCCTACATGCCACACCCGTAAGAGGAGCTGCTCCGAAAGTAATGCCTTCTATGTTATCTAATAACGTCGGAAACAGATGTTGGTGGTATAGCAATAGAGTTTGGACCTTCCTGTTAATAACCCATACATTTTCTGTCGGATAAGTCTCTTGCAAAAATGGGGTTTGACTTAAAAGTAGAAGTGTCATTGAATTCCACCATATGACACTCATCGACGTTTGCTGAACGAGTTGTTTTAGATTTGGTGTCTGTTCGTTCAGGAATGTTCACATGTCATCACACATTTTGTACAACAGTGGTTCTCAACCTTTTCTACCTGTGGACCCCGATAACTATTTGATGTTTGAAAAATCCTAATGTACTTTTATAATTAATTTTTTTTATTTAAAGAAACTGAAATATTTTGTGTACTGTGGATATAACTAATTTATTGCCTATAAACTTTTAAGTAAATTCTATGGAATATGAATGTTCACTTGTTAAATAACTCAAATATACAAAGACATTTTATTTTTAAAAAAAATGCTTCTTTAGTGTTGGATTATTCAATATGAGCTTTCTAGTTTTGCAATATTTGGGTCCAACATTATCGGTGATGATCGAAGATCACTTTTTTATTCAATGACGAGCTTTTGATAGTAAGTTAAAGATACGGCTAAAACCAGATTCAACAAAAAGGAAGGAAAAGCAATTACATACAACTGCACGTTCTCTCAGAGTAGTGGATTTAAAAATTATTATTTTGAAATGTTATTACTTTTCCATACATAATGCCTCTTATCTTTAGATCTTGCTTAAGATAATATTTAATGAATCTGTAATTCAATGAGATTGTCCACTAAACATCTACATCAGCAACATTAACTTCAAAAGAAAGTGCCACTCATTTTTGGTATATTTAGCAATTGACTAAGTTTTTTTGTTTGTTTAGATGTGGCACAAAGCCGGATGAGGGCACCCAATGAGGTTTGCTAGTCTAGCTTGCTAAACATTACACCACCTGAGCATCCCACATTGTGGTATATCTAACTGGAGTAGATCGCTAAATCTACATTATAACTATTATGTTGAACTGTGTTAAGTATTAAAGAAATCTGGTTATTTGTTCGTGTAAAAACATTTTTATTGACCTCTAAAATACAATCAAAAATCCCCCCCCCTCGCCAATTTTTTTCTTGCTTGGGCCTTTCCCACCGTAAAAAATCTTTCATGACATCCGGTTTAGAACTACAAGAACAGATTTCAGTATATGTCTGCCGAACAAACTTTGTGAAACTTATATATATATATATACACACTCACACTAATTTATTTTTGTATTTAGTTTTAGTGTCTGTCTTTTTTACCAAAAGAAGAGAACATCATTAAACATTTTTTTTTTAATATTTTTAAATATTAAAATATAGTGAGAGGAATATTTCCATGTCCAATGTTTTCTACAACTATATCGCTCACTTCTTTACAGCCTTGTGCCACATTTGAGCAAAGCGCTTAGTAAATTACTACTTTGCTAATTTCTTTCCAACAAATCCGTCCTGTCGGGATTATATCCCCTGCTCAAGCCGGTAAGACTCCCTCCAGAAAAAAGGGGTGTTTAAATTGCACCTGACAATAAGGTTCCAGTTCTTGTTTTGTTGTCATGTCATAAAACCAAACCATTATATATAAATTTATAAACATTTTGTTGAGAACCATTCATTCATTTGCATATCGTTAAATGGTTCCAAGTATTACTACGTAATACGAATAATTCAATTAAGGCACGCAGTTAGTTTCAAGTATTGCTATTTCACTCTCATTATTCATTCGTTTGTATATAGTTAAATCGTTCTAAATATTGATCATGACCCATGCCTATTGAGCTATCAGTTCCACACTATTTAGGCCATAGTGAGGGTGATAATGGGGTCCCATACTTTTTCCCCAAATGAATTGGCCTAGTCAGCTGGACTTGCAGAATACATCGACTGCATCTCTGCACAAGGGTAAGACTCCCACAAAGAGTGTCCTTGATATGACACTAAACAATCTGATGGTGAGGCTCCAGTGGTGCTGGAGCTTTGGAGAATGCAGAGTACCCTTTCATTGCCATCGCTTCCAGGTCCACTCTGGTCCAGAGTGGTAGCACCTGATAGGGTCCTATCTATGGGTCAAATAGAACTAACCTGTAATTACCCTAAAAGGTAAAAAAAAACTGTACTTATGCTAAACTGAATTGTTTGAAATTCTTTTGACATTTAAACTGCGTATTTATGCTAAACTGAATTGTTTGAAATTGAACTCTTTTGACATTTAAACTGCCTACGTATGCTAAACTGAATTGTTTAAAATAGAACTTAAACAAAAAACTATACTTATACTAAACTGAATTGTTTAAAACTTTTATTTAAAAATGGTCTAATTCGACGTTAAATGACCTGAAAATCGTTTGATACGTCATAAAACCAACCAACCGAAAGTGAATGCTTGTCTGGAATTCGAACTCGCTTACTTTGAAGCTGCAGTCCTGCTATTATACAAATAATTTGCATACAATTAAATGGTTTTAGATGTTCTAATCTAATATTAATAATTTTCAAAGAAATTTCACACATAGATATGACTACTCCGGGACAGAGTGAACCTGGGAGTTTAGGCAGCAAAACTTCTAAACTTTAGCTAGTTTAATGTCATAAGCAGAACACTTCCAGGTTCACGTTTGACTCGGAGTAGTACTACCTGTTAGGATCTCATTTATGGATTAAATAAATGTTAGAGAATTATATATATTACATAGGAATACTTGACAATCATATAATTGTGTGTAAATTGTTTGTATTAATAGTTACTTGAAGCTATAATTGTTTATTAGGTATTATTATTACTACTCTTTACGAGTTTTTCACTCCAGCGTTAGCTGATGGTTTTTCACTGGAATCAGAGACAGCAAGTCTCCTAAAATCTAGAGGATCCTTTCAGTATTCTGGCCGATCTTAGTAATGCTGCAGTTTGGATGGTCTCTGTACGTCCTCCGATTTCAAGCTCTTCCACTCTCCTTACCAAATCTTTGGCTACCATTCCGAGTGCACCAATTATAATGAGTATCACCGTCAGGTTCATGTTCCATAACTTTTTTAGCTCTCTCTTAAGGTCCAATTTATTATTATTAGCAGTAGTTGTAGTTACTACTACTTGAAACCATATAACTGCGTGCCAACAAATGATTATTATTAGATTGTAGTATTTGAAATCGTACAACTGTGTGAATTATTTGTAATATAAATACTTGATATCATGTATATACAAAAAAAAAAAAAAAAAATTAAAACGTACAATGTACGCGATTTCCTATTTTTAGCATTTGAGTACCTCCCAACCGAGTAATATACCGTTAACATCAATCTACAATACATTTTTCATTTCGGAGTATAAGAGCATCGGACACTCCTGTAGCTAAGAAATCTTTGGCTGTGCTGTCCCTGTGACGAGATTCCATACTCAAATCCATAACTGATGGTCTCCTGGATATCTGGTGGTGAGGCTCCTGTTATGGAGCTTTGTGAAGTAACTCCTAAGTTGACATTACTCCCAGGTCCACTCTTACCCATAGTGGTAGTAATTTACTAAGTTTTTTTTTTGCTTAGATGTGACCCAAGGCCGAATGGATGGGGCACTCAATGATACTCGAACTCACTTTTGAAAGTTTGCTAGTCAAGCTCGCAAACCATTACACTACCCGCGGTGCCCTCTTACCTATAGAGGTAATACTTGTTCCGTGTATGGATCTGTTTGATATAAAGAAAGAAGCGTTTACCAGTGAAAAATTGTTGTGAAGATAAATTTTTGTAGTATTGTTAAAATGACTTCACCATATTAACTCAACAAGTGCTTGGTTTAGGCTTCTTTGTTCAATAAAATATCAACCTTTGTGGGGTATTTAATGCCCCAGTCATCCTTAGCGGTACTATTTTATCCATAGTTGGGAAAATAAGGGATTAATACCTTTTCCAAGTGTATTAGTCCGAAAGTGAAAGTAATAGCGTGGCTGGAGTTCGAACTCGCGTACTACGATATCACAGTCTAGAATGTTAATCACTGCGCCACAGGAAACTTTCCTCAACTCAGTAAGGGTTGACATACCGTAAACTCATTGCGAATGGAAATAGAAATTGTAATTGATATAATTACACGTTGATTACAATTCCTTTGAATTTAAACATTGTACGCAAAGATTGGACATCATAATTTGTTGTGAAGATTCCTGATCAGACACCAATTTTAATCTTACACTTGTACCGCTGAACGTTTAAAGACGATGATCACCATCAGACGGTGGGTAATGCGTTTCAGCCGTAGGTTTGATTTAATTTCTTTGTTTAATAGCTTATCAACCTTTGTGGATTATTTAATGCCAAAGCCATCTTTATAAAAGTACAGTAGTGGTACTATTTAACACATAACTAGGAAAATAAAGCAATTCATACCTTTCCTGAAGGTATTAGTCGGAAAGTGAATATAAAGTGTGAATGAAGTTCGAACGCGCTTGCTACGATACCACAGTGGGTTAACAAGTACGTCAGTTTCCTCTCAGTACTGAGAATAGCAAATGTGAGTAACGAGCTATATTTAACACAAATTTAGACCCACGAAACGAAGAATGGCTCGATCCGATCATTTGCGCGAATTGGGTCTATGAAAGATGGATTACGTGGATACATTTTTCCTGACAACGACACTGTTATCGCTGCCGTGTAAAAAGTGGGTCGCCTTCGATGGTGCTATTTTTTTTAAACGAGTACAGCATGTATGCAAAAATGCATTGCCAATAAATGATAGTGAATGTGAAAAAGTCTTCTTTTTTTTTTTAACGGAAAAAGTGTTTTATTGGGATCTGCCAGTGGAAAAAATAAGCTTTACTTTTGGACTATCCTTGTTCAATTGAGTAGAAACTCAACTATTTGACCATCTAGTGGGTTGGGCTTAGAATGCACTGACTGTATCTCCTGCAGCAAGATATGACTCCTCTACCCATCCCCCAATTTAAAAAAAAGCGGGTATGACACTAAACTACATCTGATGGTGATCTCTGGGGATTGTCATCATTCCCAAATCCACTCTGACCTGGAGAAGTAGTACCTGTTAGGGTCCTATCTATGGGTCAAATGGATTCTTTCGAAAATTATTTGTATTTGATTGGACCATGCGCAAAAAAACAAACTTCACAAAAAATGTAAAATGTTAATATGAATACGATTCCAAAACCTCTTGGCATAAAATAACCTTTGACATTTTCACACTGGTTATATATTTGTGAAAAGTAAAAGAATCAAAACTCTTTTTTTATCTCCATGACAAATCATTTACCCCTCCCTCATTAAAAAAAAAATTCTGTTTTAAGATAAACAAAGTAAGGTGTGCATAGCTTTTTGGTTTTGGCTAAGAAAATCTGGGTCATTACTTATAAATTTAAATTATTAGACGTGACGAAATTTTACACGTCAGTCTGGTTTAATGTGTATATTGCTGACTCACTTCAAACACCCGAGCGATATGACACACCTTGATAAATCTTTGAGTCGTACTTAAAAACGACAAAAATTTAATGAATTGAGGTTGAGAGACTGTAAGACGTTTCGGCCGCAGATATTCCCATCTCTGATATTCCGACCGCAATTTGATTTTTAAAGACAAAAATGACGTTATCGATTTGATTTAAGATAAAATACTACCATATACGAGTGATCTTTTTGTTTTATAAGTATTTAAAAAAACATTTAACTGGTAAATTGTTTATCTAATTTTTAAAAAATAATTAAATGGATCAGCGACAAAATAGGTAATGTTCATAATTTAAGATAAACCGTACTATATAAATCTAATGCAATTTTACAATAAATGTGATGTGCATTTGAATCTTTGACTATTTCTGTGCACGTGTATTGTATTAGATTGGCGTATTGTGATTCTATAAATTTCTGTTAGTTTATTTCAAATCAGAGAATTAATTTTTATTTATTGCGGACTTTTTTTCCTCATCTTGGTATTTTTTTTTTCTTCTTCTTTCACTACGTTTCGGCCAAATTTCACCTCTAGCCTTCTTCAGGTGATTTACCGCGACCTCGGATAGGAATGCTGAGTCTTGTAACCGTATCTCCAGTAATTACTGCCTTCCATAGTTGTTGTCTATCGCACCACGTTTTGGGCCGGCTTGGGTAAGATTTGAAACCGCTATCTTCTGACAATGCTCACCTGGAACCGTACTGAGCATTGTCAGAAGATAGCGGTTTCAAATCCTACCCAAGCCGGCCAGAGGTTTACTTGGTCAAAAACGTAGTGCGATAGACAACAACTATGGAAGGCAGTAATTACTGGAGATACGGTTACAAGACTCAACATTCCTATCCGAGGTCGCGGTAAATCACCTGAAGAAGGCCAGTGGGGAAATTTGGCCGAAATGTAGTGAAAGAAGAAACAACACAAAAAACTACCAAGATGAGGACGAAAAGTCCGCCATAAATAAAAATTAATTCTCAGATTAAGAAACCTCATCTCAAAATGATTCCAATTAAAGACTATTTCAAATCATTTTGAAGAGTACTTATTGCTAAAAGTAGTTTTAATTATTTTATTTATTTCTATTTTATTTTATTAATTTTTGGGGTAAAAAAAATGGTTAATTCAGTAGAGTTGAATAATATAGTGATAAATTTTTCTACAAGAAATTGAAAATTGTTCTTCGTTCATTTTCTTCAAAACTTATTTTTGTTTAAGCTCTTGATTTGTGATGTTTTTTTAATGAAACTACGAAAAGAATTGTACGTCGTAAAACAAATCGAAATGAAAATGGCTGTTATGTAAGATGATCTTGGGAAGTAATCTTTAATACGAGTTCCTTTTTGTTTTCTAATTTTGGATAATTTGAAAAATGGTAAATTGTAAAAAATACGAATAAAAGTGTTAATTTTTTTAAGTAATGATTTTTAAAAAATTCAAACTAATTAGATCATCGAACAAACTATTTTTTTTTTTTCGAAAAAAAGTGCGTTTGAGTTAAAATCGGAAAAAGAAAAAATTTGAAAATTTAACAATTTTTTTTTTTTTTTTTTCTTTTTTTTTTTTTTTTTTTAATTTTGTCGGTAGAATTCAAATAGGAAAAGTGTCATCATCTAAAAAAATCCAAAATGCAGCTTTTCGTAATTTTTCATAATTTACCATTTTTCAAATTACTTAAAATTAGAAAACCAAAGGGACTCGAATTAAAGATTATTTCCCTTGATCATCGTACATAAACAGATTTGGATTTGTTTTTCGACGTAACCTATTTTTGGTAAGTTTTTTTTCTTCTTCATATTGATTTTTCAGAAATCACAAATGAAGAGCTTAAGCAAAAATAAGTTGTTTTAAAGTAAGTTTGACGAAAGTTAAACTTCCACTTTCCTGTAAAATATCCATTGCAACCCTACCGGTTAACCCATTTTATCAGTTATATGTGTGTGTGTGTGTGTGTGTGTGTGTGTGTGTGTGTGGTTGTTCAATACCACAAAGAATTTAGGTTATTTCTGCGGTAATGTAGAAATAAAATCTAATACTTTACCATCCGGATAAGAGTAAGTTTTAGTCATTGCTCATTTGAAAAAAAAGGAAGAATAGTTACATTATATATCGGCAATCGACTCTTAAGTCATCATCTTAGTTGTTGGGAAGAAATATGGTGGATTGGTAAATTTGGTTAGGATATAACTATTTAGTAAAAAGACAAATAATTGAAACTTACTCGTCTGGATGGTGAATTTAAATATTTTATTTCTTTATCAATTCAAATTCGTGCTAATTCTGTACAAGTACCAAAATAAATAAACAAAATTAAATTTTAAAAAATACAATAAAACAGTAAACGTAAATTGATATCCAAGTGTTTAAAAATGTTAATATTTTGCGGGGAGTTCCTTTGTATCATAATTCTAAGGTCTCCACCTTTTCATTATTAATAAAAATTTAATTCAAACAAAAGAGTGGGACTGGCTGCAGTGTGGCTAATTAACGGCAGTTTTGGCGCTTTCAAAGTGGAGAAGTGGGCCTAGATCATAAGGCACCAAGGGCTGCCCCCACCATTTCCTTCCATAGCAACTCATAAACTTGAGTGCGCGCTCAATTGCCGGCCTGTGAAGCAGTAAAAAAAGATAGCAGCAGAAAGGTATTTGTCACCTGCTTCTTTAATCATTAAAAAATAATTGAATTAGCAAGGAGCTATCCGAGAAATTCAACTAAATCTAAGAAACGAAAAAATCACTTAAATTCAACTGAACAACAAAACCCAAGAATTCGACCTAAAGCTAACTTAACAGAAAACTCAACTGAAAATTAAACGAAAGTTGAAAAATCAACCAAAAATTCGACGAAATCACAAAACTATTAAAAGTCAAAGAACTTTGTTTACCGGACACTCTCTCTTAAATAAATTCTCGCAAATTACAACAAATTTACAACACTTTATCCTTTTTATCTTTTCTTTTTGTTTTCCTTGTATAAAATTTGTTTTCTAAAATTTTGTCGCCTGTACTATCTTTTGGAATCAGTATTCGAATTAAAAAAAACTGTGGAACATACTGTTTGAATTTACCTACTAAAGCACTAAAGCCCCTTATTGCCCATTCGAACATTGACATTCATTTTTTTATGATTTGTAAGAGATTTCAAGAATGTGTTGACGTGGATGGTGAACATATGGAGACTGTTTGAAATTATATCTTAAAGAAATTCCCATAAGGGTGTTAAGATTTTTTTTATTAATTACTCTGTATTATGATAGTATTATTTTATTTAAAATTTCATCTAGTAAATAATTTTCGCCCTTAAAAACAATCCAGGTGGGGATCCCCTCCATCATTATATATAAAAAAAAGACTGAATTATGAGAGGAATACAATTAATATTGAATTTATAATCTTCAATATTTAAATGAAAACTTCTTAACCGTCAAGGTCTGATGAGAAATGTAACGGGCGTCACGCTTGTTGTTCAGGTCACGTGAAGTCATTTCGACTCAGATTTTCTTTGTCACTATTCACAAAAGTATGTAAAAGTTGAAATTATTGACCTAAAGTTAATGCATACAATTAATGTATATATTTCTATATTTAGAATACCTTACTGGGAAAATGGCTGCAGTAATGTTAAAAGAAAATTACACAGAAATAAAGGATAGATATGAACAGATATTATTTACATTCTCAATCAAAATAAGAATAAGTTTGTCATAGTCTTCTTTTATTCATCAACTTGGATGAACCTCCATTTTTTTTATCGTCTGATCTTAAAAGGTGGCCATATTGATTTTTCAAGTGACAAGACCCTCCCCCATCCCTCAGCCGAAAAGTGGTGATTTTAAGTGTTTAAAATGGTGTATTAAATTAGGGTTAGTGTTGTTTATTGAATTTATTTCCCAAATAAATAAATGATATTTAAAAAAAATCCCTTTCCTGTTTAAATTTCATCATTGTTACATGGGGAGGAGATATCAGTATGGCCGCCTTTTAAAAATGGACATTTTGAAAAAGGAATCTGAGTGCATAAAAGCTTAAAAAGACAATGAAACATATTTTTATCTGGACTGCGAATTTTAGTTATACATTCTTTTTTTTTTTGTAATTTTCTTTTTGTATATTAATGTTTCCCTCCCTTTTTTTTTTTTTTTGAGAGAGAATTATTCTAAATAAATACTAAATTTGGTTTGGTTTTATGGCATATCAACCATTGTAAATTATTTAATGTCAAATCTTCTTTATATATGTATTAAGTATGTAATTTGTAAACACATTTTGTAGATAACATTTTTAAATGAGTCTGGGCTCTTTTTTTTTTTTTTTTTTTGCTCACAGTTAAATGGTTTTAAGCATTTCAATCTAACACAATTCTATTTACTATTAATCATTTGTTTGCACACAGTTAAATGAATATACATATGATTTGTAAGTGAATAGTTTGTTAGTAATTTCATTTTTAAATGAGTTTGAACTAATTTGTTTGCACACTAGTATTGCTATAGGTTCTACAAAGTTAAATAGCTTCAATTTTTGCGATCTAACACCCATAATTTTATTCAATATTAATAATTTGTTTGCTCACAGTTAAATGGTTCCAAGTATTGCTATGTATCACTAACAATTCTATTGAACATTCGTCATTTGTTTACACAAAATTAAATGATCAAACAGTTCTATTTCAAACAATTCAATTTAGCATAAATCATTTATTTGAATACAGTTTGAATGTCAAGCAGTTCTATTCGACACATAGATAGGATCCTATCTACGCAACCACTCCCGGCCCAGAGTGGATCTGGCAACAATGTCCATGAAGGAGTACTTGACATTCCCCAAAGCTCCAAGACTGGAACCTCACCATCAAATTGTTTAATGTCATATCTAGGACACGTGTATGGGTGGTTACCCCTTTACAGAAATGCAGTTAGTGTAGTCTACAGCCGAAGCCGACTGGGCTCGTACTAAATTTAAGTAATCACCCAACTTACGCATTATCAATTATGAATTATTAGCAGCAGTTCTGGCATTGCTAGGGATAAAAGACCAGCGAAAGGTGACGTTAACTAGGCTGCACACAAAACGTTGTATAGTCACAACCAACTATACACATATCCGCATGCAGTTTCATATTCAATACAATAAAGACGAGCGGACACAGTTCTTTAGAAAAATATACCTCTCACTTTATTCGAAAGGGTTGTGTGTGAGAGGGAGTTGGAGACCGAACAAAGACTGCAACATATTGACTCCCCAACTCTTCTGGCTATCACAGCCTTTCTTTCCCGTCCTCCTGGGCTGCTCAACCGGGGGCCTGGGACCGAGCCTCTGCTGGGACATGGTTCTCATTCCAGCATCTTCTCTCCAATTAACTTGAACTTTCTGTTGCCGGAGTTATATAGTAATTTAACGTCCACCTACTTCCTGCGAGCGTCACAATTTCGCACCCAATTCAACCCCTCGATAGTCAAGGTCGCCCCTTATCTCCTGATATCTTCGACCGGATTCACCTGTTATTTACACAGGTGCATTTCTTCTTTTGACAGCTTGACCGGGTCGGAGGTCAATATGCAACAAAAATAACCAAATTCCCCCCTCATAGCTAGTGATCATTTAAATCGGAGTAAGAAATTTAGTAAATTTCTGAAACTAAAAAGGATGTAAGAGTTTCTGACAGAGCTACAAAAGCCCTCATAAAACCCTTATTCATACTTCAAACAGTACTTGTCTAGAATTGGTGTCTGTTCAAGATATTTATCCCACCTCCAACCAGGTAGGATCTGACACAGTCATTTTATTCCAGGGAGCTATGCACGCATCGAGACTCTTGTGCGGCTGTCACAAAAAAATACTTGATCCCATGGGCATTCCTCATTTTCGGAGTGCCTCAGAGGCCCTAGCAATGAACTCAAAGCAGGTATAGCCTGGTGAAACGCCGCCTGAGACCAAGCGATCAATTTCGTACTCCCCAGCCAAAAGACTAAGAAGCGATATTTGTCTCTACCTCCCACTAGATAGGACTTGACATAAAGTTAATGACCCGAAAGTCGGTTTGTCATATTTACCAACCCCTCCGCTCGGGCAGGTCAGTTTTTAAGCGGAGTTTAACAGGTTTGAATTCAGAGTTTTCCTTCTCCTAGACTAGTTGCCTCACCAAGGCTGAAGAACCCAGTCTGCCCTACTATTTATCCATAGCTGGAGGGAGATTAATTGGATTCATGCCTTTCCCAAGGTATTAGTGCTATGTGAAATGCCATCAGTCTCGTCCAGGATTTGAACTCGTGTCGCCGTGTCCATTTCCTACGACGATAACCATTACACCACGGGCACCTCCAAAACCATTACACCACGGGCACCTCCGAAGGTCGGTTTATAGTGGGAGTTTGGGGAGGGGAAGGTCGGGCACGAGCCGAGACTCTGACCCTGCTGGATTTTGCTGGTCATCGGCCCGCTTAGTGTAGTGTGAGCCTGATGAGCCTAGCTGGACATGGACCCAAACATGAGTCCAGGCACGGATGCCTGATAATAGCTTAAACTGGACCAAGAGGTCCAGTGCTATACAATGCTAGTCAATGACCGCTAACCCGAATGTGGCCCAGTAAAAAGGTTGATAAGCTTTATTTGAAATATCATTATATAAAAAGATACAATAGATATTTCGGGATATAGAGTCCCAGAAAGAGAAAGGAAGTACACAATAGAACATGACTCACGGGAAAATGCATTATGCTTTTATTTTTTGAAATTCTCCTTTACTTACAAAGTAAATGTTTTTCTTCTTTATTTTAAATAAAAGATGAACTATTTTTGTTATATGTTGTCTATTCTTTTGATTTCTATAAAGTTCAAAAATAGTTTTCTATATTGTATTTAACGCTGTGTGACGTAATACTTTGTTGTGTAAACCCCACTCCCATTACTGGAAACAATGAATACCGGACTCACCTCAGGAATGTATGCAACTAATGTGACGTCACCTGTTATTGTGTTATCTCCCAACTTAGTCGATATTCAGTGTTTGTGTATTTTATCTTAATAAACCAAGTTAGGAATAATTTTTAAAAAATTATTTTATATCTATTTTTAAAAGAAAAAAGGTGTTTATTTGTGGTATTTTAATTAATTCTTCATCTTTTAGACTGATTTCCGTCCTGTCGAAGGAACTTAGAATGTATTGACTGTATTCCATGAAAAGGGGACCCCCCCTCGAATAAAGGGGTGTCCTGGTTATGAACTCAACCCTGCAAAGCAGGTATAGCCTGGTAGAACGCCCCCTGAGACCAAGCGATCAATTTCGCACTCCCCAGCCAAAAGGCTGAGAAGCGATATTTGTCTCTACTTCCCAGCAGATAGGACTTTACACAGGGTCAATGACACCGAGTCGGTTTATAGTTGGAGTTAGGGGAGGGGAAGGTCAGACCCTGCTGGATTTTGCTGATCATCTGCTCACTTAGTGCAGTGTGAGTATCTGATGATGAAGCTTTAAATCTGGGGAGGGTTGAGAACCCTCTAATTGCCTTTACTTATAATTCTCTCTATACAAATTGCTAGTTATAAGTATTTGAACCAAATGATTTTTCTTTTATTGCCCAAGATTGTAGAGCATCATTAAAGATTTTGAGCAAGTTTCTCTTCATTTATCAAAGATTGAAATTAAGAAACCATTCTTTCTTTCTTCCGTTCTTTTTTTTTTTTTTGTTCCTGTATTTCTGGAAACGTCCAGTTAGATTTATCCTCGTAAATGCTTGCCTTTTATCTCCTGTTACTAAGGTTCTCAAATAAGCCCCAAAATTTTTCTTTGGTCTTTGTATTGTAGCTATTTTATGTATGTCGTTCTTACCTTATCAGAGAAAGAACCATTTTATGATATTCATAATGATGGACTCTCCCGTTATTCTGGCTGAATAAAGACGGTCCCTTTTTGAAGCAAATTTCGACTGGGTACATCAGCCCAATTTGGAAAAATATAAGGAACTGCGAGAACAATGTGTCAGAAATGGCTGGATAACCAATGTATTTCCTCTCGAGGTCGGATGCCAAGGTTCCATTTCCAACTCCACCATCACATTCTTGACTAATCTGGAACTTTCTCCATCAGACAAGTGGAAATACGTAAAAAAGATTCAGAATAAGGCTCTAAATGCACCAGCGTGGATATGGTAATCCCATAGACTGACGGCAATCCAACAAAGTCTGGTGGTATCTTGAGCTAGGGCGATCCGGGCTAGTGGTAATGATGTTTCGGCTCCGAAACCATGCCTGACCCCAGGGTCATCATCCGATGAAGGCTTTGTTGGAAGAAATGTTGCTGTACAAACATAAGTCATTGTATCATCATATATTTATTGAATCATAATACATATATTTTTTAGATTATATATACATATATATTTCGTTTTATATATATTTAAATCATATATTTGGTCCTGCCAACGATGTAGATCAGTAAGTGGTAGGGAGAAGCTGCGACCGAGACTCTTAACACTTTTTCGTGGATTGTGGGGATTTCGTTCCCATCGATACTGAATTTTATCTCTTTGCAGATTCCATATATATAATGTGATGATTAAAATATATATACGATTTAAAACTATATATCATCATCATCATATCGTGCTGGCAGCACGGATATCCCTGACCCTCTCTCGCCACTCCTCCCTATCCTTCATCGCCCTAGGTAGGTCTTCAGGACAACAACCTGTATCCTCACATAGCTGCTGAATGTACGTTCGTGCTGGTCGTCCTGCTTTTGCGCGGCCATGTGTGGGGATCCATAAGAGTACATCTCTTATGAGTTCATCTCTGCTTCTCCAGCAATGTCCTGCATGTCTGATTCGCCTAACTTGAATAGTTTTCGTGATAGGGGGCAGGTGGCCGTACAGTTGGTGTCTTGTGGGGTGTTGCTGCCAGGACTTGTTGAGGATTGCACGCAGCATTCTTGTGTAATTGCCATCTAGTTTCTTCTCGAGCCGTTTTGTTAGCGTCCATGTAGTGCATCCATATAGCAGTATCGATGTGACCGCTGCCTGGAAGAAACTGCGTTTCATTTTATCGGTTAGGTCTGATTTCCATATAGTCGATAGCCTATTGATAGCTGTCCATGCTTTCGTTAACCTCGTTTCGATGTCCTTTTCGGTTGATTCGACGCTGCTTCCTAGGTACGTGAATTTGTCTACTAGTTTCAGAGGGGTTCCTTTTAGAGTGGAGATGTCCCCAGTTTGGTTATAGCACATATATTCCGTTTTGTGTGCATTAACATGGAGGCCTATGCTTGCTGCTGCTCGTTCCAAACTATGCAGAAGTGTTTCGGCTTGGTCAGGTGTATTTGCCAGTATCGCTATGTCATCGGCGTAGTCGGCGTGGTAATTGTTGTTGCGGGGTATCTTCTGCTTCTTTTCTTCGTCAGTTCGAAGCCATTCTCTTTGATTTTGTCAATCGATGTTCTAAGTACGTAGTCTAGACAAATGATAAAGAGATACGGAGCCAGCGTGTCCCCTTGTAGTACTCCTGCTACAATGTCGAAGTATTCTGTGTCTCCATCTGGTGATCGTACTTTTACTTTAGTGTTTCTATAGAGAATCGTTATTGCCGCTACGGTTTCTTTAGGTATGCCGTACGCTAGTAGGATTTGTTCCATCTTTCCTCTGTGAATGGAGTCGAAAGCCTTGGTAAAGTCGACAAATATTAATGTCGCTTGTAGGTTCTTTGCCCGTACACCTTCAAGGATTCTGCGGATGGTTAATATTTGTGAGGTCGTGGATCTATTTCTTCGGAAGCCATTTTGGTTTTTTCTAAGTATGTTGTCGATTTTGGGTTCTATTTGGTTTCGCAGTAGGGCATTGTAGATTTTGGCAGCTATGGATGTAAGTGTTATGCCTCGGTAGTTTTTGGCTAATCCGAGGTCCCCCTTTTTAGGGAAGGGGAGTATGCATCCCTTCGTCCATCTATCTATCGGATTTTGATTGTATACTGCGTTGCAGTGTCGGAGCAGTATGTCGTCGAATTGTCTGGTCTTCCATACTTCCGGGGGAATTTCGTCCAGCCCTGCAGCTTTCCTATTTTTAATTTTTCTGAGAACCGAGTCAAGTTCTTCTTGTGTGAACGGTCCAAGTTTAATGTCTAATTGTTTGCTAATTATTCTGGTGATTGGTTCATGTGTTATTTTTGGTGGGTTTCCAAGTAAGTTTTCGAAGTGCTGTTTCCACAGTTTTATTCTTTCTTGTTGGTTTGCTGCTTTAAGTTTTGCTTTGGCTGTGTTCTTTCTTCTGCTCACTTCGTTTATTGTTTGCCAGGCAATTCTAGATTGTCTATCTTCCACCGAGTCTCTAATCTTATCTATCTGATTTTGAATGTATTCTGTCTGTTCCTTTATATATATGCCTGCTAATTGATATTGTGCCGTTTTTAGTTTTAAGGCATTTGTGTTTGTTGGGTTTTTTCGATAGTTTTTGGAGGCTGTTTTCACTAGTGCACGTTTTTCTCTCACCGCTAAAGTTTCCCATGGGGCTCTATATTTAGTTTTAATTTTTGTTGGAATGTATTTTGCTGCTGCCTCGAGGTGTGCATTGACGAAATTTTCGTATTCGTCGTTTGGTGTACTTTTTTTTGAGTGTACATAAAACATATAAATAATTTAAAAGCACACACGGTTTTAAATTATATATAAATGATTTTTAAATTGTGCGTGATTTAAAAACATGCATAATCTGATAAGTGTTCACACCTCATGGAACTTAAAATAACAGACTTTTAGTGTTCATAATTTGTTTTTCTCGGTTGTATACCTGCTCGGCTGTAATATCGGGGAGACTTTTCTCGTATATTATATTGTGTAATATACTTGGGTTAGTCAAAAGTTTTGCAATACTTTTGTTCTAGTTTACGGCGCGTTGGCCCAGCGGTTAGAGTGTTCGCCAATGGCCCGGGAGACCTGGGTTCAATCCCAGGTCGAGTCATACCAAAGACTTTAAAAATGGTACTTGATACCACCTTGCTTAACACTCAGAATTATAAAGTACGGTTCAAGGGTAAAGTGGAGCAATCCTGGGAATGGAGTAGCGCCCTCCCCTACACCTTGGTGTAGTAGCTATCGAAAAGGGAGCCTTCGGGTCACCCTCGACTATGGTCGACTATATTGCCTCACCAAAAGGAGTTGATAGTTACCCGCTGCGGTTATTGTTAATTTGTGCACTGACACATTGTGGATTGCTTTACTTCGTGTGTGATTTTGAAAGAAACACAGATAAACATGCAATGGAGTCTCATTGAGAGACTCATGCTTTACTACTTTGAACTGTACCATAACGCCACGAAAGTTGCCAAAAACATTTGTTGTATAGTTAACAGATTGTTGAAGAATTTTCGCTTACGTTGTAAGAACCTCAACGATTTGGCCTGGTCAGGTAGGCCTAAAACTGTGGATTCTGAGCTCATGCTCCAAGCCTTAAGGGTAAATTCGGCAAGTAGCACTCGGATGGTCAGGCGAACTCGGTGTTTCACTGTTTAGTGTGTTATGTTACCTTCGCGACTTCAGCAGCATCTGGAGCTGCCAAATTATTGCAAAACTTTTAACTCTCCCTAGTCTATACGACAATCGTTCAAAAAGTTCTCAGCTGAATGAAGAAAGAAGAGCCATAGCTAAACATTTTTGTTGTGACAGCACTCTACCACTCCTTATAAAACTAGAAAAAGTAATTCATATTTTTGTCTTAATTTCTATAAAGGTGAAACCCATGCAAAAATGAAAGGTGTGAAACAAATCTAGAATCTGGGTGACGTTTAGAACTTTTTGAACGACCCTTGTGTGTACCAACAGTCACATACACACACACACATATATATATATATATATATATAATTCATGGTACCTAGAAAATGACTGGACAGTTAACCCCTTTTGGTGCGGCGCATTTGATAAGAAATGTAATGGCTAGTATGCATTTTTGACCATAAGAAGTTTAAAAAACAATTATTGGAATTTCACAAATGTTACAATACACTATTGGTATTCGGGATAACATTGCACAAATGTATTTATAAGAGAATTTTTTATTTACTGATGCTTTTAAAAACGACAGTTTTACTAAAGTTTTAGATGTAATAAAGTTTTATTTGTTTGTATTCTAGGGTCAAGGTATATCGAGCAAGAGGCACTTAGAGTGGGTATATCGCACAAGATCAAAAATTTTCAAGTTACTATCTCGCTCTCACGCATTAAGTATATTTGGGCGATTTGAACTGCTTCCCGTACTTAAAGGTTTAAAATTGAGTTAAGTACTACGAATTAAACAAAGTGAATCATCGAGTTTATAGTGATAAATACAAATCACTTGATGGACAATTTTGCTGTTTGCTGAAGGTTTTCAAGTATATTTTCTCCATCTCTTTCCATTTGACCCTTGTGTATCTGTGCTTATTTTCCAGTCTGTTAGCTCGCTCCGTGTGTGTCTGCGCTTACGTTTCTTCCTTCCTGTTTATCCCTACTGTGTGTCTGCGCTTACCATCCTTCCTGCTTACTCGCCTCTGTGTGTCTGCGCTTACCATCCTTCCTGTTTACCCGCCTCTGTGTGTCTGTGCTTCCTTCCTTCCTGCTTTACCCATCTCGTGTGTCTGTGTATACCTTCCTTTCTGCCTACCCCACCATCGTCTATCTACGCTTACCTTCCTTCCTTCCTACCTGCAGTTCCTTCTCTCGTATCCACCACCTCACTTTGTATATATGTTCTCCTTTATCCCCCAAATAACCCCTCTTTCTTTCAAACCCTCTTCCTCGCACATTAACTATCTCCTGCCTGTCTTGCTTACCTGTCTGTGTCAGCGTGTTCCTGATTGCTTATCTGTGTGTGTGTTTCCCGCACTTTCCTGACAGTCTTTTAATGTATTTATTTATTTTCCAATTTTCCCACTAAGTCATAACTGACATAAAGTCATTTTATTGTGGAGGACCACACACAACTTGAGATTTATGAGTGACCGTCCCCACCCCTAAGTGCTTGGAGCCCTCGGTATTCCTTTTCAGGGGCAACTCAGCCCTGTTTCTTTTAAACAAGGGAGTAGGTGCCGCCGGGGACCAAGCAAATTAACTTTAAATCACCAACTACATAGAAATGTATTTGTTCATGAGTATCGGCAGCTCTTTTCCAATATAAAGTTCGCTTTTTCTCTCTTTAACATCTTCCTTCAACTTTGTTCGTTGAGACAGCTAAGATATTCATCCAGTCAATTTCATCCAAAATTAGGAAAATTCAGTTCAAATTTGAATTAAAATCTAATTTCCAATTTACACTACTTGCCAGTTTAATTATTGATAAAAGTTTGGCTGAAGGACAGAAGTAGAGGGCACTCACTAAGAATTGAATTAGCTAACCATTCCACCTTGCAGGGTGCCCAATTTCCGCTACTTAATTTACAATCATAGAATAATGACTATCTAGAAGTGGTGATAAAAAGCCAAAGAAATAGGATGAAAGAATATTTTTAAAATGAGTAATGACAATGCGTCATCTATAAAATGTGAACAACTTGGAACCCCTGCATATCACAACAAGAAAGGGGAAACATAGACTTTTCAGCGTCCCGTCTGGCATCCGTGCAAGGCGGTCAATGTTCAATGGCAGACTTGAGACCGAAAGGCCCTCGGCTTCGGGTTCGGCTGGACCACCTTCGGGTGGGTGAGCTGCATTATCAACACCTTTGGATAGCACTGGACCTCGCTGTCCAGTTTAAGTTATAATCAGGCATCTGTGCCTGGACCCATGTTTGGGTCCATGTCCAGCTAGGCTCATCTGGCCCACATTGCACAGCAGGGCTCGAGCCTCGGCTGGTGCCCGACCTTCCCCCTCCACTAATCCCCCACTATAATTCGACCTTCGGGTCATTTGACTTTGTGTCAAGTCCTGTCTGGTGGGAGGCAGAGGCAAATACCGAAAGGGTAAACAGGTAATAAAAGAAAGACTAGTAAAAATGTTCTTTCTTCTGTTGCTTTTCTGTTGTCTTTCTACAATTTGTGGCATAGTCACCGATAACAGCTATGTCATTGATGGTGGGCGAGGAAAAACACAAGACACAGCTCTCTTCAAATATAGGACCTTCTCTTTTTTTATTCTATTTGTTTAGTTACTGAGACTGAGGAATTACATGGAAACAGATGATGGACGCAATATTCGGGGTAAATTCGCTGGGTTTTTCTTTTAAACCAAAGAACCAAATCTTCTCGGATCTTTGGGTAGTTCTTTTTCTTTCAGTTTACGGCTTCTCTTGCTTCTATTTTTAGCCACAATGATGACTTAAAAGAACTTAGCTTCTTCTTTTTTATTGGGTTCTCGGAACACTGAACTCTAACTCCTGTTTATGTAGTTGGTAAGCTTGATCTGCTCTTTCGACCACTTAAATGACTGATTTCGACCACTTTCGTTAAATGTCATTTTCATGCTGATAAAGCCTGTTTTATTGCATTTAAACTAGTGGTCAAGACTTTTAAATTAGTCATCTCGTCGCTCTTTCGGCTGTGGTATTCTTTTAAAATTACATATTTATTCGTACCGTATGACCACTTCACTGTAGTACTTGTTTACAATATTATAAATGTTAAGTTCAGGTCTCTGTTGCTATAAAAGTTAAGACGACAGAAAATTGGCTTTCGTTAGTGGTGAAATAGTTAACAAACCTGAGTAACTGATCCATTGATCTTGAAAAGTGAGTTTGGTCAACACAGGCGTTGGTTTGGTCCTCACTAGGTGTGCTGGAATCTGTCCTATACCAATCAATTTTTTTACCATCAAGTCACATTTGCTCTCTCTCTCTCTCTCTCCATTTGTTCTCTCTCTCTCACACTCATCGTCTGTTGATCTCTCTTTCTCTCTCTCGTCGTCTGTTGATCTCTCTCTCTCTCTCTCTCTCTCTCTCGCCGTCTGTTGATCTCTCTCTCTCTCTCTCTCGTCGTCTGTTGATCTCCCCCTCTCTCTCTCTCTCGTCGTCTGTAGATCTCTCTCTCTCTCTCTCTCGTCGTCTGTCGATTTCTCTCTCTCTCTCTCGTCGTCTGTCGATTTCACTCTCTCTCTCTCTCTCGTCGTCTGTCGATTTCTCTCTCTCTCTCTCTCTCGTCTGTAGATCTCTCTCTCTCTTTCTCTCGTCGTCTGTCGATTTCTCTCTCTCTCTTTCTCTCGTCGTCTGTCGATTTCTCTCTCTCTCTCTCTCTCGTCGTCTGTCGATTTCACTCTCTCTCTCGTCGTCTGTCGATTTCACTCTCTCTCTCTCTCGTCGTCTGTCGATTTCTCTCTCTCTCTTGTCGTCTGTCGATTTCTCTCTCTCTCTTGTCGTCTGTCGATTTCTCTCTCTCTCTTGTCGTCTGTCGATTTCTCTCTCTCTCTTGTCGTCTGTCGATTTCTCTCTCTCTCTTGTCGTCTGTCGATTTCTCTCTCTCTCTCTCTTGTCGTCTGTCGATTTCTCTCTCTCTCTCTCTTGTCGTCTGTCGATTTCTCTCTCTCTCTCTCTCTTGTCGTCTGTCGATTTCTCTCTCTCTCTCTCTCTTGTCGTCTGTCGATTTCTCTCTCTCTCTCTTGTCGTCTGTCGATTTCTCTCTCTCTCTCTTGTCGTCTGTCGATTTCTCTCTCTCTCTCTTGTCGTCTGTCGATTTCTCTCTCTCTCTCTTGTCGTCTGTCGATTTCTCTCTCTCTCTTGTCGTCTGTCGATTTCTCTCTCTCTCTCTTGTCGTCTGTCGATTTCTCTCTCTCTCTCTTGTCGTCTGTCGATTTCTCTCTCTCTCTCTTGTCGTCTGTCGATTTCTCTCTCTCTCTCTCTTGTCGTCTGTCGATTTCTCTCTCTCTCTCTTGTCGTCTGTCGATTTCTCTCTCTCTCTCTCTCTCTCTCTCTCTTGTCGTCTGTCGATTTCTCTCTCTCTCTCTCTTGTCGTCTGTCGATTTCTCTCTCTCTCTCTCTCTCTATCTCTCTTGTCGTCTGTCGATTTCTCTCTCTCTCTTGTCGTCTGTCGATTTCTCTCTCTCTCTCGTCGTCTGTCGATTTCTCTCTCTCTCTCTCTCTCGTCGTCTGTCGATTTCTCTCTCTCTCTCTCTCTCTCGTCGTCTGTCGATTTCTCTCTCTCTCTCTCTCTCGTCGTCTGTCGATTTCTCTCTCTCTCTCTCTCGTCGTCTGCCGATTTCTCTCTCTCTCTCTCTCTCTCTCATCGTCTGCCGATTTCTCTCTCTCTCTCTCTCTCTCTCTCGTCGTCTGTCGATTTCTCTCTCTCTCTCTCTCGTCGTCTGTCGATTTCTCTCTCTCTCTCTCGTCGTCTGTCGATTTCTCTCTCTCTCTCTCTCGTCGTCTGTCGATTTCTCTCTCTCTCTCTCGTCGTCTGTCGATTTCTCTCTCTCTCTCGTCGTCTGTCGATTTCTCTCTCTCTCTCTCTCTCTCTCTCTCTCTCGTCGTCTGTCGATTTCTCTCTCTCTCTCTCTCTCTCTCTCTCGTCGTCTGTCGATTTCTCTCTCTCTCTCTCTCTCTCTCTCTCGTCGTCTGTCGATTTCTCTCTCTCTCTCTCTCTCGTCGTCTGTCGATTTCTCTCTCTCTCTCTCTCTCTCTCTCTCTCTCTCTCTAGTCGTCTGCCGATTTCTCTCTCTCTCTCCTTCTCTCTCTCTCTCTCTCGTCGTCTGTTGATCTCTCTCTCTCTCTCTCGTCGTCTGTAGATCTCTATCTCTCTCTTCTCTCGTCGTCTGTCGATTTCTCTCTCTCTCTCTCGTCGTCTGTAGATCTTTCTCTCTCTTTCTCTCGTCGTCTGTCGATTTCTCTCTCTCTCTCTCGTCGTCTGTCGATTTCACTCTCTCTCTCGTCGTCTGTCGATTTCTCTCTCTCTCTTGTCGTCTGTCGATTTCACTCTCTCTCTCGTCGTCTGTCGATTTCACTCTCTCTCTCGTCGTCTGTCGATTTCACTCTCTCTCTCTCGTCGTCTGTCGATTTCTCTCTCTCTCGTCGTCTGTCGATTTCTCTCTCTCTCTCTCATCGTCTGCCGATCTCTCTCTCTTTCTTGATTTCTATCTCCATCTCACTCTCAGCCCAGTTGGCTGGGGTTCTAGAATACATCAACTGTATCTCTGCAGTTGTGTTAACCCCCCTTCCTCCAACAAGTGTTCTTGACATGACATCAAACCATCTGATGGTTAGGTTCCAGTCTTGGAGTTTTGAGAAATGTAGAGTCCCCCTTCAATGCCATTGCTCCAAGGTCCACTCTGACCTGGAGTGGTTGCACCTGATAGGGTTCAATAGAACTGTTTGACATTTAAACTGTATGCAAACAAATGATTTATACTAAATTGAATTGTTAGAAATTGTAAACAAATGACTAATGTTTGATTGAATTGTTAGTGATACATAACAATACTTGAAACCATTTAACTGTATGTAAACAAATGAGTAATGTTGACTAGAATAATTAATGTTAAATAGTAAAACTTGTAACCACTTCCCTGTGTGGAAGCAAAGGGTTAATACACTAACAATACTGATGTGGAAACCAATTAGTTCCAATTCATTTAAAAATGTAATTGCTGACAAACTAATCTTTCATATTGTGTATATCTATTTAAATGTTTGCAAACAAATGACTGATATTGAATTGTGACTGTTACATATTCTTGAAACCATTTAAAAGTGTTTAAAAAAAATGAGCTCAGGCTCGTTTAAAAATGTTATCAACAAAATGTGTTAACAAATCATATATTTAATGAATATGCTTAAGCAGGATTTGGCATTAAATAACCTACAATGGTTGATATGCCACAAAACCCAACTAAATTAAATCTTATATATATATATATATATATATATATATATATATATATATATATATATATATATAGGATTTGGCATTAAATAACCTACAATGGTTGATATGCCAGAGAACCAAACCAACCTCTAACTTTTTCCTCAATAATGAGTTATTTTGTAATATTTCCTCTCCATGGCTTGAAAAAAATACATGATTAATTTAAATTATTTGATCTGGTTTGATTAAGGAATATTTTAAGCCAGAATATTTAGCTATTAAATGTTTAAAAGATGTTTTGCTTCTTTTTTACTATCAGTTTATTTACTGCTAAATAAAAAAACAAAAAAACAAATGTGTTAATCCCATAATTTTTGACAAGAGTAATATTGGCATAATGATTAGGAGACCAGGATTGAATCCAAGGTCAAGTTATACCAAAGACCAGGATTGAATCCAAGGTCAAGTTATACCAAAGACTCAAAAAATGGTACTTGATGCCTCCTTACTTAACACTCAACATTAAAAGATACAGATCAAGGGTAAGTGGAGTAATCCAGAGAATGGATTTAGAAACTATTGAAAAGGCAGCCTTCAGGTTGCACTCAACTATGATTGGCCAACTTAACTTATTAGATTGGAATATATTGAACCATACAACTGAGTGGAATTATTCGTATTAAGAATAATTGCTTACTGACGCCGACTACGCCGATGACATAGTGATACTGGCAAATACACCCAACCAAGCTGAAACACTACTACATAGTTTGGAACGAGCCGCTGCAGGCATTGGCCTCCATGTCAATGCACACAAAACAGAATATATGTGCTATAATCAAATAGGTGACATCTCCATACTAGACGGAACCCCTCTGAAACTAGTAGACAAATTCACTTACCTAGGAAGCAGCATCTCATCAAATGAAAAGGACATTGACATGCGGCTAACGAAGGCATGGACAGCTATCGATAGGCTATCGATCATATGGAAATCAAACCTGACCAATAAAATGAAACACAGTTTCTTCCAGGCAGCGGTCGTATTGATACTACTATATGGATGCACTACTTGGATGCTAACTAAACGGCTGGAGAAGAAGCTAGACGGCAATTACACAAGAATGCTGCAAGCAATATTGAACAAGTCCTGGCGGCAACACCCCACAAGGCACCAACTATACAGCCACCTGCCTCCCATCACAAAAACTATCCAAATTAGACGAACCAGACATGCAGGACACTGCTGGAGAAGCAGGGACGAGCTCATAAGTGATGTACTCCTATGGACCCCCACATATGACAGGCAAAAGCAGGACGACCAGCTCGAACATACATCCAGCAGCTATGTCAGGATACAGGATGTAGCCCTGAAGAGCTGCCAGAGGCAATGAACGATAGGGAGAAGTGGCGAGAGTGGATCAGGGATATCCGTGCTAGCAGCACATGATGATGAATGATTATTATCATTAATTACTTGAAAATATAACTGCTTGTTGCCAAGTTACTTTATTCTTTTTAATATATATAGTCAAATGTTCAGCTATTTAATTAAAAAAATGTTTTACCTCTTATTCACTGTTAAATAGAATAAAAAAAAAAACCAACACGAACATTGAAGTGGGGCTAATTCCATAATTTTTGCAAAGGTTAATTCACTTCTAACTTAAGAAGAATCATAGAATGATGATATGGAAGTTGCGATAAAATTTGTTTTAATGTAGTGTGGAGCAAGATTGGCAGTGACTGATGTCTGCAGATAGTTCTTTGTAGGCTTTGTTTATTTTCTTTATGAATATGCCAGGTCAACATATTTGCTGGTAGTTCCTGTGTTTAAAGTATAGGGGTCAGCTTGTTTTGTTTATCGAAGTACTAAGCTACTTGTTGGTAGTTCCTATTTACCCAACCCCTCCAATCAGGCAGGATATGACACAAGGTCAATTTTTTAAGCGGAGTTTAACAGGTTTGAATTCAGAGTTTTCCTTCTCCTAGACTAGTTGCCTCACCAAGGCTGAAGAACCTAGTCTGCCCTGCTATTTACCCATAGCTACTTGTTGGTAGTTGATATGTTTGTATTTAGAAGCATTTCAAAGCACTGTTCAGTCATAATGGAAAGACTAACCGATATATTTGGTTTCTTTTTTTTAATGGAAATTTACTAAGCTTTTTGCTTAGATGTGACACAAGGCCATATGAAAGGGGCACCCAATGAGACACCTCTAGTGGTGTAATGGTTAGCAAGCTAGACTAGCAAACCTACACGAGTGGTTTCTTTTTTTAATGGCATACCAACTTGTCTTGTTTAATGTCAAAGTCCTTCTTATAGAAGGACAGTAGTGGTACTATTTAACCCTTAACTGGTGGGTGGATTAGGGGGTTTCATACCTTTCCCAAGGGTATTAATTTGGAAGTAAACACCTACTATGGTGTTGCAGTTCAGCATGTTAGCCATTATGCCATGGAGATTACCCCTGTTAGGGGGATGAAGATGCATATATGGAAACCTGAAAATCAAGACGGAGAGTAAAGGGGGAAAAGTTTGGTGGATCAGTCAGACTGTTGAGGCTGAAGAAATTAGAGAATTCCCAATAGCTTTTTCCATGATTACTTTGTTGCAACATTTGTTTCAGCAAACTGTTTTCTGTCATGAGGATATCCAGTGGTGAGGTTCCACTTCTTAAGCTGTGGGGAAGTACCTCTTCATTGTCATTACTCCCAAGTCCACTCTGATTCAGAATGGTAGTACCTGTTAGGGTCCCATCTGTGAGCTAAATAGATCTGTTTGAAAATTCCTATCAGATCGGAATATGTAAAACTTTATAATTGTGTGCAAATAAATGATTATCATCAAATAGAAGTGGTTACTTGAAGCCATATAATTGTGTATAAATTATTATTATTAGATAGAAATACTTGAGACTATACAACTATATGCAAATTATTAGTATTAGATAGGAATACTTGATATCATATAACTTATACAAAAACTCTTAAGAAGTGGATACACAAATATAAATATAGTACAATGAATGCAATTCCCTAACCTCTAGCCATAAAATAACCCTAGAGAAGTTGACAAGATGTTAAAATCCATCAATCAATGTTTTACACTAGTCTCTTTTGCTTAAATACTACAACTGTATTGGAATTCTAACAACTGCTTCATTTTTAACTTTTTTATTCATTTTTTATTATGCTCTAAAATTTTGCTATTGTTTAAAAGCAAATCTATTGATGCAGTTAAAAGATGGTGGAATGTAATGACTCTCTGCATATCAATGCTTATTTAACAGACCTTCCAATATTTTCAGTTGTTTATATTCTAAAATTATTTTTTGGGAATCCTTGTGGTGTAGTAGCTAATGTGCTGGAATATAACATCATAGTACAGTATTGCACTATTTAATTCATGTTTGGACTATTATCATTAAGAAAAGTATGACCCTTTATTATCCTCCCAGCTATAGGTTGAATAGGATTACTCTTACTGTTCTTTGGCATTGATTTATCATAATGAAGTTTTAGATAAGTTTAATATTCTTTCTAATAGATAGATTGTTTATTAAATTTCTTTTGTATATATATATATATATATATATGACATATCCCATTATCTAATTTGGTCATGAGGGTGCTACCCATGTAATGTGTCTTATGCATGAATAGCCTAGTGGAGGCCATCTCTCTCCTGGTCTACAATTAGTTTGAATTCAGTTTTCCTTCTCCTAGACTAGTTGGTATATCAAGGTTAAAGAGCCTAGTCTGCCCTACTATTTACCTATAGCTGGTGGGAGAATTCTTGGAGTCATATTTTCCTTCGACTATTAGTGCTACATGAAATGCAAACCACCTTGTTCAGGATTTGGAGTCTACTTTCTACAACAAAAATTGGCAACTCAAAGGCTTCCTTTTCAACAGCTGCTCCATCAAGGTGTTAAGGAGGGTGCTACTCCTTTCTGTGGATTGCTCCACTTACCTTTGATTCATACCTTATAATGCTTAATATCAACCAAGTAGGCATTAAGTACTTTTTTTTGTCTTTGGTATGACTTGAATCAGTCTCTCAGACCATTGACAAACACTCTGACCATCTTTCCAATGAGCTGGTTATGATATATGTATCTATTTATTTATCTTTAATGGGTTAAATAGTTGTATAGATTGAACTCTCTAGCTTCAGTAGGACGACTAGTTAAGAAAAAGGAAGTACTCTGAATTCATAACCTGCGGTGTATTGTTTAGGAGAATCTGTGGCACACTGGTGCCCCATTCTTCTATTGTTATCAGCTTATCCAAGCAGTGTGCCTGGTTCTACTAAAACCTTTACCACTATAAACACATCACCTGTGTAGGTAGTCCAACAGTTTATATTTTTAACCAATGTCTTACATTTGAGATTGATGTGAGAATCCATCATATATAAAGGAATAAAAGTGATAAAACAAATAGGAATATTTCTTTGTAATTACTTTTTTTTTTCTATTTCTTAGATGAATTGTTATTATTCTCTACACATAGTAGACTGCTAGACTCATCTTGGTTGCTATACTCACAATGTTTCAGTTTCTGAACTTTCTGGCTTTCTTCTGGCACCTTTTTGTCATATTCAGTAACCTTCCAGAAAAGGGTTAAGTTTGGAATTCCCAGAAAGTTACAGACTATTACAAAAGGCACTTGAAGAAGACCAGTGAGTACAACCACCAAGTTGTGAATATAGCAACCAATGAGTAACACTGTCTCCAATGTGTAGAGAATGATTTTGCATATATGCAATGAGATTAGCTATGAGAGCAATCAGTTGGAGATACCATTTAGACATAGGAATAAGGAAGCAGTTTACTGGCGGTGACCAGACATAGCACTAGTGGCCAGTTGAACTCACACTATGTGTCAAAATGGAGGCGAGAATAGAGTAGAGAAAGGTTCTGGAGTGCCACACCCACTCCTCCAAGAGCAAATCCAGTGCCTCAAACCTTATTTGTATTTTCTTTTTTTTTTTTGGCCTTGTGATACTACTGTCTCTCGGGCTTGTGCACTGTAATATGCATCTACGGAATATAAGTGGGATCAGAGGTAATGGTGCTGCAGTAGGTGCATGGAGCAGATTAGGCAGTTTTATCATAGACAAATAAGTAAAAAGTAAAGTTGGCGACCTTAGTTGAAGGTGACCTGAAGGCTCCCTTTTCAATAGCTACCACACTGAGGTGTAGGGGAGGGCACTACTCCATTCCCTTGATTGCTCCACTTAACCCTTACCTTATAATGCTGAGTGTTAAGCAAGGCAGCATCAAGTACCATTTTTTTGAGTCTTTGGTATGACTCAACCTGGGATTGAACCCCGGTCTCCCAGACCATTGGCAAACACTCTACTCATTTGGCCAATGGCCCAGTACTCATAGACAAATATTAAGCTGGAATTATAAAAATATAATGCTTGGAGGTAAATACAAAGTGTCTTAGAATGTATGACTTTCTTAGATGAAGTGGTGAAAATTTTTAATAGTTTTTTTATCTTAAAAATCTGAATGAAAAAAGTGTGTGTGTGGGAGGGGAATTTGTTTTTGCAGGTAATTTTTGTTTCAGTTTACAATATAAATATCATATCAAAATGATTTCTAATTTTCCAATATGCCATGTTCACAATCTATCCTTCCCTTGTTTTTTTATTTTTTTATTAAGATGAAGAGTTTGAAAATCTATAGTAGCAGTTGTTGGAAAAAACAATTAGAATCAAAGTTTCATCATTTAAAGTTGGAGACCTCATTGCATAGTGGCTAACATGTTTAACTGAGATATCATAGTGAGTTTGAAATCCAGCTTCTCTATTACATTCACTTTCAGATTAATATCCTTAGGAAAGGAATTGAACCGTCTTATCTTCCCAGCTATTGTTCTTCTACAAGATTGACTTTGGCATTAAATAGCCCACAAAGTTTGATATACCATTAAATAAAGAAACCAAACCATTTTACAGTTGACATTTGTAAATAAAGTTAAAGGAAAGATAACTGGTATACATGTGTGTTTGAAAGTCTGAGATTGTTTTGACATAATATATTGTAGATCATTTTTTTAAATATTAAAAATATAAAAGAATTTTTAAATTAAAAAATGATTTTTTTTATGATTGTAAAAGGGGGTTGCCCTCTTCTAAAATCATATGAAAATCAGTTTTGAATTTTCTTTTTAAGTTAAAATTAAAACTTTTTTTTTTTTTTTTTTTTTTTACATTTTCAAATTTTGGAAAAATTTATTTTTTTTAATCCTAAAATTTGTTTTAATTTTTTAAAATTTATTTTAAGTTTTTTAGATTTAAAAAAAAATTCAAATATACTAAGTATGTTTGCTCCCATTTTGTATTTTTCGACAATCTTAACTCTTTTGAAAATTTATGTATCTGATAGGTAGGTTTTTCTTTATCCTGTTTTTATTGATAACTGACACTTCTGGGGCTTATCTCAAGGGACAAGTTAGCACCCTTAAATATTTAAACTAATTTTGGGCAGTATGATCAAATATGATTCCATTTACTTCTATATAGCATTATTGCTTAGTTAGAATGAACAATCAAGACAAAAAACAAAGATGTTTAAATCAATGAAATTCTTAAGTATCTCTCATTTAAATTGAATAGTGTTCATGTACATAACTATGAAATTTTCACAGAACTATATTAACTTTATAGAATTATCTAAAAACTATTAATAGTAAATATTCTTTCTCTTATGTGGTTTTATCTTTTATAACAATTTTAATATTGAATAAATTTTCATGATCCAAACATGGAAATTCCATGGAATTCATGTATAATAATTACACAAATTTAATACTTGGGAATATTGGAAGTGGATACCATGAAAGAAAAAAAATAAGAAAGGAGCACTTCAGTAGAACATGGAAATTCTTCAAAACCAAACTCTGTGGCAAAAACCTTATCAAAGAAATAAACATCTAGGCAGTCTTCTTTGTAAGATATTGAACCATTCAGACAGTCTTCTTTGTAAGATATTGAACCATTCAGACAGTCTTCTTTGTTAGATATTGAACCATGGACAAGGGAGGGACACTGACAAATGAGTTAAAGGATAAGAAAATTGATGATGATCCACAAGGCCTAATACCTGAAAGATGAAATAGACTCTATGTATCAAAAAAAAAAATTGGAAGAAGCTTTATCAGTATTGAGGATTGTTTAGATGAAAAAAAATTCAAGAGATACATTAAAAAGAGCAAAGAGGGACTAATTACAAAAGCCAGTAATAGCAATGTCAACCTGAGGCCAAACAGAAAAACAAATAACTGTAGGGATACTTTAAAAGACAAACTGGGACAATTGCACAAGAAAACATGGACATGGCTAAGAAAGGGAAACCTGTGCCTGGTAGAGTTGCCACTGCATCTCTCAACTGCAAAAAACCTGCAATGACTAACCAAAACCTCCTTTCCGTATTCAATTGTTCTCTTCTCCCTGTCTCTTTAAACTGACCTCTGTTTCTCCTCTAATCAATTCTTGTCCAAAGCAAAAGACTGTTGCAAAAAACTCACCCTCACTGACCATTGTTTGCTCTTTTTATGTCCTTTTCTGCCTGCCCTCATTTTCATGCCTGTCTTCAATCTCCATGGTTTTATGTGACTGCTGGCATGAAGATACGTGATCATTTGCAATATAAGGTCACTCTGGGCAGCCATGTTTTTTCCAGTCAAAAAAATAAATCTTGCATGCAGAGCATATGCGCTGACATTTGTGCTGAGGTGAGTGGCGATTTTCATCCCAATTTTCACTACAAAACCTAGAGATGGATGAATTGTTGATTTCTTTTTTAAAATTTGGTAAATTAATAACACATATACCCAACAAAAATGAATGAAATTTAATGGAAAAAAATACGAAAATTAAATTTGGTTTTGGAAACTAACTCACTTATATGATATGACAGCTGAGGAAGAGATTGTTGGACTCTCAGGTTCAAGCGTCTGTTAGGGAGTGTGATGTTTGTGTGTCCTACTCTTTAAAGCTAGATACATCAATCATATAAAGTCTTGTGGGAGATGTGAACATGACACACTTGGTGATTCCACTTGTCATGTGCTGTGTAAAGTATGCAAGTTTCTGTCTTGAAAAGGCACATGGTAGTAGAAAAGTAACATCTACTGCCATCACTCCTTCATGGCTTGCAAGGTTTGATTAATCATCTCAGGGGGGACAGTTGAAGAGAAGGTGTCAAACCAGACAATGTTGGAGGTAGGTGGGTGGTTTGTTTTTACAGTAAGGTTAATATTGCCAGTTTATGAGTTATTAAAATTTGATAATACTAATACAGATAAGAATAATTATACTTGAGTGAGTCAAAATTTTTGCAATGTTTTGGTCGTACATCAGGCACAATTAAGCAACACTAGATGCTTATGCAAAGTCATGAATGCAATGAATATCATTGGAGATGCCGAACTTGCCTGAGACTCCATAAGTGCTCATTACTAGATTTGTCTCTATGTCAAATAGGACTGTTTGACATTTAAACAGAGTGCAAACAAAGAACTTATGCTAAATTGAATTGTTTGAAATAGAACTGTTTGACATTTAACTGTGTGTAAACAAATGACTGATATTTAATTGAATTGTTATTGATACATAGCAATACTTGGAATGATTAGACTGTGTGCAAATGAATAAGTAGTGGTGAATTGAATTATTAGCATTAAATAGCATTGAAACAATTTATCTGTGAGCAAACAAATGATTGATATTAGATAGGAAGAAATAGAAATACTTATTCTAAATAACAATACTTAAAAACTTTTAACTGTGTGAAAATTGAACTATTAATGTTAGCAATACTTGAAACCATTTCACTGGGATCAAACAAATGATTATTAAATCAGATAAGAATACATGAGTAATCATCATCATGTCGTGCTGGTAGCACAGATATCCCTGACCCTCTCTCGCCACTTTTCCCTATCGTTCATCGCCTCAGGCAGGTCTTCTGGACAACATCCTGTATCCTCACATAGTTGCTGAATGTATGTTCGTGCTGGTCAACCTGCTTTTGCATGGCTATGTGTGGGGGTCCATAAGAGTACATCACTGCTTCTCCAGCATGTCTGGTTCGTCTAACACATGAGTAATAGAATTACTTATTTTGAATAGCAAAACATAAATTGAATTTGTCTCTTTTATTAAGAAACTATATAAAACTTTATATTCATTGACAAGGTTGACAATGAGTGTAACAGTTTTTCTTATTTCTATTGCCTGGGTTGTGAGATAGTTAAGGGAGAATGGTTTACCATTATACTTACTCAAATACTCTCTTCTTTGTTGGTCACCATGTCAAGTCAGTGATGAGATATTAGTTGTCATGGTTTCCCATGAAGGGATCCATCTCTCTCCTTTATTTTATTCATATCTGCTTGGGTGAGTTAAAAGTTTTGCAATATTTTGGTAATGTAATACATAATTCAACAACTTGAGATGCTTTTGCCAAGATTATGAACATGACCAACTATACTGAATTATAAAATACCTGATACTCACTTGATACTCTTTGAGTGCTACTCCCTTGATTTGCATTAATGGATTGGACCACAGCCTTGGAATCCATGGTTTTAGACCTACCTGACCATGTCTGATCATCAAGGTTGTTAACAATCTGAGTAAAATTTCTTGAATCATTTAGTTACTCTATTGTGATCAAATGTGCCTTCACCTTTCATACAACAAAAGTTTTTGGTTGCTTCCATGGCATTATAGCCCAGTTTGAATGTGTAAAGTTCCTGAGTTAGACTGTTGTACATTTATCTGTGCAGCTTCACACACACAGTGAAGCAATGCACAACCTGTCAGTGCATCAACTACCACTATACTACTAACCACAGCAAGTATTTACCACAACTTGAACTACTTCAGTCACATAATATTTAGAAAAATAAAATCAGTCAAGGGATTTTTGTCTGTCTTGCTGCATGTGTTTTGATTCTGAACTTGCAGGTATCTTACTGTTCTCCCCTAAAGAGGTGGAGGGCATAAGTTATAGCCTCTGGCAATAGACACAATGAGCTAGGGTTCAAATTCTGGATTAAGCTGTTTGTGTTTCTCTTTGTGCTAATGCCCTTGAGAAAGGCATGAATTCATCTCTTCCTCCACCATCAATGGGTAAATAGTAGGCAAACTGGGCTCTTTAGCCTTAGTATGACAAACAGGGGTGGGCAAACTTTTTGGTGGGAGAGTTGCATGAATGAGTTATGAATTATCAAAGGGCTGCATCTTTTAAAATCAAAAGAATTTAGTCTCAATTCAAGTGCAAGTGTTTACTTTTTAGAGGCTCCAGTGGGTTGCCCAGAACAGTGCAGTGAGCTGCCCACTCCTGGTTTAGGAGAAGAAAATCTCTGAATTCAAACCAGTACTATTTCATTGAAAAACTGAACTTGTATTGAATCCTGCCTATGACTGAATCGTTGGGTAAATACATGACAAAAACAACTTTTCCCAGTTTATCCTCAATACTTAATTACCCTTGGAGACCACTGACTGCATCTTTTGCAGAGTCGAAAGACATCCCGCCAACCCCAAAAAGGGGTATTGGATATTTCATGTACACCTGGTTTAAGAGGGGCTTTTGGAAAATATGAACCGTTTTGGTCTCATGTAGAAAAAAAAAGCATAAATATTTTTCAAAAATATTTTTTAGCACATCTGAAGTGTATGGGTCCCATCTAGAAAAAAATAGAAAGACATTTTTGTTGCTTTGCATTCAGAAAACATTTATTTACTAAGACAATTTGTTAGATTTAAAAAGGATTTTTTTTTTTTGGTTTTTAGATGGGATGGAGGGGTCGTATTCACATTTAATAATGCAATCTCAAAATAATCTCTAACTTTCCAACTTACATGTATGCAAGTTATCTTTCTCTTGTTTTTATTTTTATTATTATTATTATTCCCTAAAGAGAAGAGGAGGAAGAAGAAATTCTTTATTGGAGTGAGAGAAAACTCTGAGGAACTGAGTTTCAATGAAAAGCTTGATTTCAAAGTGGACACTTGTAAATAAAACCAAGGAAAAGATAACTGATATATATATATATATATATATATATATATGTGTGTGTGTGTGTTGGAAAGTCAGAGATTGTTTTGACATTGTATTTATATTATAAACAGAATCCCACCTAAGATTATATAAAATCAATATTTTTCAAAACTGACAAATTGCCTGAGTAAAGGTAGGTCTTCTGAGTGCTAAACAAAAAATCTGTTTTCTATTTTTCTCTAGATGAGACTCGTATGCTGTGGTTTCAGTATAAATTTTATAAGTAGGATGTGACTTAACATTGATCTTAAATGGCTTCTGAAGGTAGCTTTTTAATAAGTTCTTTAACCTAAGGAATTGAGTTAACAAATTCCCCCCCCCCCCGGAGAAATTTGTTAGGTAGGTTTTACAATGTGAGTTGTTTGTATTTTAATGTTTCGTCTCTTGTGTATATATTTTGTGGGAATAAGGTCAATTGGCTCACTAAACTCCAGCTGCCTGCCAGCTAGTGGATTGAGTTAATCCCCAGATTAAAGTAGATCTTCAGGGATTAATTGTCATCTGACAAGTTTAACTTTCTTTCAGAATATTAAGTCTATTAATTTCAGCTGTGTGTTTTGATTGAAGCTTTTGTGTTGATACATTTTCTATTCAACCGAAGCTGGTCTACGTAATAATACAGGTTTTATATACTAGTCACAAGTTGTTCTTTCAAACAGAAAGGTGACTGCTTCATGGTTTATGAAGATCACTATCTTTAAATTTGTTTTGAGCACTGTTTCTACAAGGGTATTTTCATACTAATATCCTCATCTTGGTTGTTTTGGGCATTTCTTTACAGCCATTGTATTCTCCATCTTCTAAAATAAAGTATTTTCATCATTCAGTGTATTATTTAGGTTACTATCATCATCTTGGTTGTTTTGGGGTGGTGTTGTATTTTTTTTTGTTATTTTTTTTTTGTACTGTCACCCTGATTAAGGCCAGTGGGCCACTTTAGGCAGCAGTATATTATAAAGTAACTTTCATTCCTTTATGGCTTGACTTTGTGAAATGAAGATTAAGAAAGGCCCAGTTCACACTGACTGCTGGCATATACGTGACTGGTAAGGCTGATGCAGGACTGGCAGGCACATCCACAGCTGAAGGTCTGGTCAGGACTTCATGGCATAGTATTGTCATTTTTTCCTGCTGCACTTCTTGTCTTTGCAAGTGACCCTATGGGTGTTTTCAAAGGAGGAGACAAGATGGTTGAACGTGAAATGCCAGGCATCATGGTTCTTTACTAGAGTGAATCATTAACGACGATTGATGTGACTGGCACCTAAGGATTTTTTTCAAGTCTTTGAATTACTTCTTTCATGCACCTCTGTCATGATGGCTAGTTGGTTTCAAAAGTCTAGTCGAAGTGGAATCAACCTATTGGGTGCTAGTCAACTTACTTGCAAAATGAACTGATGGATGTTCACCAATCAGACATAAGCAAAATGCTGCTCTCTTCCACTTCAAACTTAGTCTCTTTTATGTTCATTAAATCTCGCCACTTCACGTGAGTTTATCATATTCTCTTCCGTAAAACAAGTTACACTTCTTGCATCCTTTTCTTCTGGTTTCCGCATGCCGGTAGCAGAGAGAGCACACCTTCTGTTTCTTCGAGGTAAGATTGTTTGTGGCATTACTACTACAAGAAAACTCGCTGTTCAGTATGATCATAAGCAGATGATAATTTCCCATCCTGGAGATATGTCCAGCTCAGTGTACCTGAGACTTCAGTAGCATAGCCTCCAAGCTAGTAATGTTTGCCTTCTCAAGATCTTCAATATTAGGGATGAGATCACTCATGTTAAGGATGGGGCTGAGGCAGCACTAGTAGAACCATTCACGGAGTTGTAGGAACTACAAATTATATGAGGTGCATACAATAAGTTTCCAGACTTTTTTTTGTACAGGCATTTAAAATTGTCGTAAACCCTTGAAAATTCAGTATGTTATTGCTATATATCTTATGAGATGACTGACCAATTTTTATGATTTCAGTTTCAAATGAACAGCTACAGCAGCAATTGGAATACACCCTACTAATGCCTGATTGTCACAGCTGGTGAATTTCAAAAATGCAATCTGACACTTTAGAAGAGCGATATGCAATAAAATTCTGTTTTAAACTTGGAAAAAATGCCACAGAAACGTATGAAATGCTTCAAACTGCTTTTGGACCATCTTGCATGAATCAAGCATTAGTTTTTGAGTGGCATAAGAGATTTAAGGAAGGCACGGAGTCTGTGAGGGATGATGAGAGGTGTGGGAGGAGTAAGGAAGTCAATACACCAGAGTTGATTGGCCGAAGGGTTAGGGTTACTAGGTTGAGGTTTTAAGGGAGTTCAGGAAGAGATTCCTAGAGAAGAGGCCAGCACTCTTCAAATCGGGTTGGTGGCATTTTCACCAGGACAATACACCAGTCCACAACTCCATCCTTGTCACAGACTATTTGACTAAGATTGGCATCAAGACAGTTGCTCACTCTCCCTATAGTGGAGACCTTGCTGCCTATGACTTTTGGTTATTCCCTAAGCTCAGAGACTGTCGTTATGAGACAATTGAGATGAAAGAAGCTGTGACAAAGGTCATTGACACGCTCACACAGGACTTCCATGGGGCCTTCTAAAAGTTGTTGGAACAGTACAAGTGCATTGCAGCTGGAGGAGATGACTTTGAAGGGGACTAGAGTTTCATGTGTGTACTATCAATAAAAATGCCCATATGAAAAAAAAGTCTGGAAACTTATCGTATGCACCTCGTATATTTACCCAACTTTCCTGCCACAAGCAGGATGTGACACAAGGTTGATTTTTAAGCAGTTTTAGTTGATTTGAATTCTCGGTTTTCCTTCTAGACTGGTTGGTTAATCAAAGCTAAAGAACCCAGTCTACCTTACTATTTACCTATAGTTGGAGGTAGAATAGATGGATTCATGCCTTTCTAAAGGACATTAGTGCAAAGATGAAGCATAGACAGCTTTCTCCAGGATTTGAACTTGGGTTGCCAATTTCATTTCCTACACTAATATCTATCACACTAAGCTTGCCTTTTCAAAGTAGAAATGCATGAACTTATCGACCCTAGATGTTTATAAAAAAAAATATTTGTGGTTGTATCTGGGAAGAAAACATTCAGGAGATACTTCACTACACAATGTGTCATTTGAAGTTCTAATATTGAAGTATTATTATTCTATTAATGTTCTGAATAAACTAGTATCTTCCTTTTTGTTATTTTGAGCAATGTTTTGGCCAGTGTATTCTCTAGCATGGCTGTATTGTTTAACATTCTGAGATGAAGCATTTACATTATTCTATGAATTTTTTCTCATTTTGATGGATTATCTTTTAACTATTTTAACTTCAACTCTCCTAAAATACAATGACTGAAAAGAAACTAATGAATGTTCATATTTAACAAAATTAATTTTGAATTTACTCTCGTTAAATTAACTTTCTATTTCCACTCAGTCCTCTGACTTTACTGCCTACAGGGCTTAGAATGCACTGACTGTATCCCCTGTACAAGGGTAAGACCCTTCCCAAAATAGGAGTTTCTTTGATATGATACTAAACTGCATCTGATAGTGAGAATCCACTTTTGAAGATTTTGGCAGTATTGAGTAGACCTTTGATTCAGAGTGGTAGTGCCTATTCGGGTTCCACATATGGGTCAAATCAGTCTGTTTGAAAATTATTAGTATTCGATATGAATTCTTGAAACCATATGTATTTATCCAATCTTTCTACCACAAGGAGTTACCGTTTTCCTTCTCCAACACTGGTTGCTTTACAAAGGCTAAAAAACTTAATCTGCGCTACTATTTAACCATAGCTAGGAGAGACGAGATAGCGTCATACCTTTTTGAGAGTATTGGTGCTAAGTAAAACACATACAGCTTTGTCTAGGATTTGAACTCTAACCACCAATTCCATTTCTAATGACATTAACCATTATGCTCCACATCCCTTCTCTTGAAAAAATATAACTGTAAATTATTTATATTAAGAATGGTTACTTGAAGCTATAGTTGTTAACTAAAGATTATTATTAGTTACTTGAAAGTATATAACTGTGTACAAATTATTTGTATTAAGAATAGTTACTTGAAGCTATAATTGTTTACTAAGGATTATTATTGTTAGTTACTTGAAACCATATAACTATATACAAACAAGTGACTGTTATTAAATAGAAATACATACTTGAGGCCATGTAATTATTAGTATTTGATAAGAATACTTGAAACCATACTGCTGAGTGCAAATTATTTGTATTGGTAATACTTGATATAAAACTACAATAACCTCTTTAAGAAACAACTACACAAAAAGTGTAAATTTAAACATACAGTGAATGTAATTTCCTAACCTCTCGGTATAAAATAGCCCTAGACAGATTGTCATGATATTAAAATCAATCTTTTGAAGGATGGCTGAAAATAAAAAGGGGTGTGTGTGCAGTGTTCCTTCTAAGAAAAAAGAATATTTTGGCATTATTGCACAAATTTTAAGATTCAGATGATGTACTAATCTCAAATATGATACAAGCTGATTTTTTTTTTTTTTTTTTTTTTTATTAGGTGGACTGATATGTATATAATGCTAAGGAGTAAAAATTGCTTTACTCTTTTGGTATTTCTTTTTGGGGGGCCCTCAAGTGTGAGTGATTAGCAACTGACATTAATTCTCTTAACCGCAGCAGCAGATGTAGACAAGGTATTCTGGATTACCAGTGTAATTGTATCTGGTGGTGAGGCTCCATGTGTAAAATTATTTGTATCAAGAAGACATACTTGAAGCTCTAATTGTTTACTATGAATTATTATTATTAGTTACTTGAAGCTATATAATTGCTTGCAAATTATTGTTGTTAGACCTGAATACTTGAAACCATATAAATGTGTGCAAAATTAAATTTTTGTGACTTATTAAATAAGAATTGTTGCATAAGACCATATGATTGTGTGTAAATTATTTGTATTAGATTGGAATACTTGATACCCTATAATTGTGTGCAAAAAATGATTATAGACCAACAAAAAATACAATGGAACATTGAAAATAGTGATTACAATTAATCATTTACAAATGAATCAAATTTTGTCCTTAAATAACCCAGAAAGAGTTAATATGCTGTTAAAAAAAATGAACCAAACCAAACCTTTCTTTGCCCAGTCAGCTGGGGCTGTAGAATACACTGGCTGCACCTCTGCAGAGGGGTAAGACCCCCCCCTAACGAGTGTCCTGGATATGACACTAAACAATCTGATGGTGAGGTTCCAGCAGTTCTGGAGCTTTGGGGAATGCAGAGTATCCCTTCATTGCCATCGCTCCCAGGTCCACTCTGGCCCGGAGTGGTAGCACCTGATAGGGCCCTATCTATGGGTTAAATAGAACTAACAGCATACTTATGCTAAAATGAATTGAGTAAACTGAATAGCTTGAAATAGAAACGTTTTTGACAATTAAACCGTACTTACATTTAAACTGCGTGCTTATGCTTAACTGAATTATTTCAAATAGAACTGTTTTTCGACATTAAAACTGTATTTACACTTAACCGAATTATTACATATAACTGCTTGAATAGTTTGAAATGGAAATGTTTTTGACAATTAAACTGTGTACTTATGCTAAACTGAACTGTTTTCAATAGAACAGATTATTTACATAAAAATAAAGGTTGATATGCCATAAAACCAACCATAAAAATAAAGGTTGATATTCCATAAAACCAACCATAAAAAAAAGGTTGATATGCCATAAAACCAACCAAACCAAACCAAACCAAACCTTTCTCTTTCTTTCTTTTATTTCTCTCTCTCTCTCTCTCTCTCTCATAATGAAACCTTTACATATGTATGAAATTTTGACATGCAATATTCAATAAGAGATTGATATGTTGTTAAGCAAATAACCCAAACCAAATCTACCTCTCTTAGTTCAATAGTAAGTTGCTGCTTAGAAGTTAGTTGACCCTGGAACTTAATAGTGTCATAATAGATCCTTAACCATGAAAACTCATGTTATATAGCCAAATAGCACTTGCATGTTAATGTTTTAAATATCAGGCTTATTGTTTATAGTAAAATAGTGCTCAGGTTATGTTATGTAAACTAGTGCTCTCCTCAAAATATTTGACTAATGGTATATAGTAAGTTAGCAATGACTCAAAAATAAAAGCTGATAGGTTTAAAGGGCTTATCAGAAACTTAACTGTTGCTTTATATGTGAATTCCTTGTTTAATTTAATTTTCTTTTTCTTTTTCAAGAGATATGGTTGGTGGGCCTCATGTCTTTCTCTTGGTGTTTCTTATCCATCCATGTTGTTACAGTTTAACAAGGGCTCAACCACCCGTGAGTATAATTTTAAAAAATACATATTCCCATTTTGTTTTTTTATGGTTTTATAGACGTGAAAAAAAATTTCTTTTGCATATATATATATATATATATATATATATATATAACCATTTTTTTTTTTTTTTTTTTTTTAATAGACTTTAAAAAAAATTTAAAAAATTTTTCCCACTTATATTTTGAATTTTTACAAATATTTATCTTGATTTATATGTCTATCTATCTATCTATCTATCTATCTATATATATATATATATATATATATATATATATATAATCTACTTTTTTTTTAATTGTTTTATAGACCCTTAAAAAATTTTTTTTTTACTTTATATGTTGCTTTACATCATTTTGGTTAATGTCAAATTTACCTTTACACAACTTTTCTAGACTAAATTACTTCACACTGCCTTCTTAAAAGGATGGAAAATGGATTAAATTTTCCTTAAAAATATATCGAAAACAAATAAATCACAATAAATTAAGACTAAAAGATTCTTTTAAATTCTTCCAATTCCAAATTAAGTCTAAAAGATTCTTTTAAATTCTTCCAATTCCAAATTAAGACTAAAAGATTCTTTTAAATTCTTCCAATTCCAAATTAAGACTAAAAGATTCTTTTAAATTCTTCCAATTCCAAATTAAGACTAAAAGATTCTTTTAAATTCTTCCAATTCCAAATTAAGACTAAAAGATTCTTTTAAATTCTTCCAATTCCAAATTAAGTCTAAAAGATTCTTTTAAATTCTTCCAATTCCAAATTAAGTCTAAAATATTCTTTTAAATCCATCAATACATTAATGAACTTATAGTCTTCTATGTGTTTTTTTTATGGTTCTTGTAATACTTGAGGTATTTTTAAGGGAAAATCACACAGTAAATAACATAATTTTACTGTGTACATTATTCTTTAAAAAATGACTGAATGTTCTTTATATTCTTTCACAAGTTATTGACACTAGTTTTTGTGTTTTCACTTTAAGAATTAGGTTCAGTTTACATCAAAAAATGGAGTTCATCACTTCTTTTGAAACCACTTGATTATTTTGGGTGAGGTATTGATGTTGTATGAATGAAGAGACAACAGCTCTTATGTATAAAAATATAATCTGCTTCTTTTCTTTTCATTTTATCACGAAATGAACAAGTAAATGAATGTCGAGGATGACTAAGATGAACTCCTAAGTCGAGCACAAATCTTCAGTGAACCCCTTCATTTTATTTTCATTAGACTGGTACAGGGCCAACTTAAAATATTTCATCATCTCCACTTCTTCTAAGCTGTTACTGTATCAGTACTATTGTATGGTTGCACCACTTTGTAGTAAAAGACCTTGAAAAAAAGCTTGATGTCTACTGTACAAGTATACTGTGTGCTATTTTGTACAAATCCTGTGAGCAGCATCTAACAAAACAGCAGCTGTACAGCAACTTACCTCCCATCTCACAAACCATACAAGCAAGAAGAGCAAGACACACTGGGAACTAAGGATAAACTTGCAATATTCTCTAATGGACGGCTACACATGGACACATCAGTGTTGACCAACCAGCAAAGACTTAAATTTATCAGCTCTATGCAGACAGTGGATGCCATCTAGAGAGCGTGCCAAGAGCAATGACTGATAAGAGCAGATGGTGAGAGAAAGTCAAGGGAATCTATGTTGTTGTTATCCCTTGACGATGTGTATGTGTGTGTGCATACATACATAAAAACAAGTTGTATTGAATGTGATAGACAAAAATGTTTTTAATTTTTTTCTTTTTTTGACTTACAAGGAACATATATTAAAATTAAGGGAGTGTAAGAAATTTCTATCATCAAGTTGAGTCGTTTTTGACCATTCTGAAGAACATGAATGAAACAAAGTGAAGTATGAATGCACATCAAAATTTTATTATTACTCTTTAAAAAAAAATTCTATTACATGATCTGTGATATAAACTTATGATATACATACTGTGTGTGTGTGTGTGTGTGTGTGTATATATAATTATCATCAAGGCATGCAGAGAGCGTATATCCCTTTGACTCTTTTGCCATCTATCCCACTTAGCAATTTTTCTAGATACTACTTCCTAAATTGAAGCATCATGGACATATAGATATATCTTCAAATTTTATCGTTTAGATAATCATCATGAACATGATTTTGAATGTATTTTTTTTTTGTTCTTATATCTTTAAAGATCTACAATAATTGACATTCCTAAATACATTGCCATGACAACTTGATCATTTAATATTTTCAAGTACGTTTTTAAAAAATGAATTTTTTTTTCCAAATCATTATCTGATTAAATTGACTAATGATTGTAATGTTATATTAAATACTTCACCAAATCATTTTACTTACATATATGTATTTCCTCAACTCCTCTACATGATTGCCCAGTTGGCTGGGGCTGAAGAATACACAGACTACATCTTTACAGAGGAGAAAGACCCCCCAACTAATGAGTGTCCTGATAATGTCACAAAACAATCTAATAGTGAGGTTCCAGTGATGCTGGGGCTCTGGGGAATGCAGAGTACTCCTTCATTGCCATTGCTCCCAGTTCCACTCTGGCCTGGAATGGTAGCACCTGATAGGGCCTTATCTATGGGTTAAATAGAACTAAACTGCATATTTATGCTAAACTGAATTATTTGAATTAGAACTGTTTGACTAAACTGAATAGCTTGAAAAGAAATGTTTTTGACAATTAAACTGTGCACTTAGATTTAAACTACATGCTTATGCTAAACTGAATTGTTTGAAATGGAACTGTTTTTGACTTTGAAACTGTACTTACGCTAAATTGAATTGTTTAATATAGAACCGTTTTGATGTTAGCTGTATGTAAACAAAATCTATACTTGTACTAAACTGAATTGTTTGAAATAAAACTGTTTGAATAAACGGAATATCTTGAAATAGAAAGATTTTTGACAATTAAACTGTGTACTCATGCTAAACTGAATTGTTAGAAATAGAACTGATTATTTGTAGAAAATAGATTTGGCTTAATTTACCTACGAAGGTTGATATGCCATAAAATCCAACCAAGCAACAACCTCTGCATGAGTAGGATATGACACAATGTCATTTTTTTTAAACAGGTTTGAATTCAAAATTTTCTTTCTCCTAGACTAGTTGATATACCAAGGTTAGAGCCCAGTCTGCCTTACTTTCCACTGGGGTATTAGCACTGTGAAATCCAAACAGTTTTGTCAATGATTTTAAACTCACTTAGCCCCCACCCAATTTTTTTTAATATATCAATAGATTAAAAACCCCTCTCTCTCTCTCTCTCTATATATATATATATATATATATATAATCTCAGTGTGTTTATAACAATTTTTTTTCTCTCTCTCTCCTTCTATATATATATATATATATATATATATATATATATATATCTCAGTGTGTTTGTAACAATTTTTTTTTCTCTCTCTCCTTCTATATATATATATATATATATATATAATCTCAGTGTGTTTGTAACAATTTTTTTTCTCTCTCTCCTTCTATATATATATATATATATATATATATATAATCTCAGTGTGTTTGTAACAATTTTTTTTCTCTCTCTCTCCTTCTATATATATATATATATATATAATCTCAGTGTTTTTAACAATTTTTTTTCTCTCTCTCTCCTATATATATATATATATATATAATCTCAGTGTGTTTGTAACAATTTTTTTTCTCTCTCTCTCTCTCTCCTTCTATATATATATAATCTCAGTGTGTTTGTAACAATTTTTTTTCTCTCTCTCTCCTTCTATATATATATATATATATATATATATATATATAATCTCAGTGTTTTTAACAATTTTTTTTTCTCTCTCTCCTTATATATATAAGAAGAGAGAGAGAGAGAAAAAAAAATTGTTAAAAACACTGAGATTATATATATATATATATATATATATATATATATATATAGAAGGAGAGAGAGAGAAAAAAAATTGTTACAAACACACTGAGATTATATATATATATATATATATATATATATATATATATATATATATATATATATATATCTCAGTGTGTTTGTAACAATTTTTTTTTCTCTCTCTTCTTCTATATATATATATATATATATATATATAATCTCAGTGTGTTTGTAACAATTTTTTTTTCTCTCTCTCTCCTTCTATATATATATATATATATATATATATAATCTCAGCGTGTTTGTAACAATTTTTTTTCTCTCTCTCTCCTTCTATATATATATATATAATCTCACTGTGTTTGTAACAATTTTTTTCTCTCTCTCTCCTTCTCTCTCTCTCTCTCTCTCTATATATATATATATATAATCTCAGTGTGTTTGTAACAAATTTTTTCTCTCTCTCCTTCTATATATATATATATATATAATCTCAGTGTGTTTGTAACAATTTTTTCTCTATCTCTCTCTCTCCTTCTATATATATATATATATATATAATCTCAGTGTGTTTGTAACAATTTTTTTCTCTTTTTGACATCCAACTCTGTTTCTCTTGTCTTTATCATTACATTAAGCAATAAACTTTCTTGGGCTCTTTCTCACAGTACATCTATTCCAATGTGATAATAAAAAAAAATATATGGCTCTTTTTCTCTCTCACTTAGTCTCTGTCTACCTCTTTTTAAATCTAATGTTTTTTTTTTCTCTCTCTCATTCTTCTTTTTCTTTTATTTCTTTCATTCTCTCTTCCCAATAAGTGATATCTGTCCTGTTTTTTCCTCAGTCTGCCTCTCTCTGTCTCCCTTGTTTTAGATCCATTGTTCTCTCTTAATCTTTCTTTTCTCTGATTCTAATTTGGAACTGTATTTAATCACTAGTTTTCAAACAAGACAATTTTTCGTGGTTTTAGAAGTCTAGCCAAAGTAGAATCAACCTATTGGGGGGTAGTCAAATTATTTAACACGCAAAATAAACTGATGGATGTTCACCAATCAGACATAAGCAAAATACTGCTCTTTTCCACTTCAAACTTAGTCTCTTTTATATTTATCAAATCTTGCCACTTCATGGAGGCTTATCTCATTCTCCTCCATAAAACAAGTCACACCTCTTGCGTCCTTTTCTTCTTCTGGTTTCCACGTGCTGGTAGCAGAAAGAGCACACCTTCTGTTTCTTTGAGGTAAGATTGTTCGTGGCATTATTACTACACTCCCCACTGATCCTATGATCACACATGAAACATTCGGGAGGTGGTCTTTTGCGCCGTGTGCTTCTTCGTAGTAGTATAGTCACTTGGTCTTCATTAGAAGTGTTATTGGAAGAGGCATCACCTGCATTTGTGCTAGGTGCCTGTTCACATGGTCTCTCTCTAATGGTTACAAATCTTTCGCTTGCATCCTCTGAAACCATGTCAGAACAGACTGTCGGCTGGCCTGGTCCCACTATGGGTCACAGATCTTTCACATGGCGTGGCATTCCATCGAACGTTATGTTCTGTACACTGGTAATTCCGGTCACACTTTATATTTTGTAGTACATCGTCCATGTGGAGTCTTTACCCACACTCGGTCACCCAGTTTGAAAACGGCCTGCTGTTGATTATGTGTTGGTGCCGGTGTTCCTTTCAGCCATATGCGGTACCGATAGACCATATTGGCTGGTGCTGTAGCAGAGGATACGTCATCCTTTGGCGTAACATTGTACCAGTATACTGCTTCTGGTATAGTACACTGTTTTCTGGCGGTGATCCTTTTTACAGTTCTGTGACATCGCTCGATGATGCCGTTACCAGAGGGGACGTATGCACAGCGAAATTGAAGTCGGACTCTCCACTCATCTAGAAAGGTTTTAAGCAGGCTGCTCCAAAAGGCAGTATCATTATCTGTCAGAATGTCTGTCGGCGAGCCTCGCTCACAGAAGAGCACCTTCAGTTGGTTGATTACACTTGTCGCATCTTGTCGAGGAAGATGTCGCCAGATGGCAAACCAAGCAGGGCCGCAGTTGATCACCATCAAAAAATGGAACCCGTTACAATGGGTAATATCCATCGCTACCCAGTGCCATGTTTGTTTAACATTCAAAGCCCCCTTTGACCAGTGCATGGGTGCTGGATCGATCGACTGACACTCTTCACATTCTCTGACGATGGTTTTCACTCCGGCTTTAGAGACCCCAGGGGCAATCTGTTTCACAAAATAAAGTATCCGCCGCACATCAGGATGACCGCTTTGTTGGTGAACAATCTTGATCTGGTCAAGCCCAACTGAGCTCACGGACACAGTGCAGGCAGGTTGCACAGACCCAGTGTTCCTTTTAATTGCATCAAGCCACCTCTAAGGCTCTCTAGTCAATCGATCTGCCTTATTTTGGCTAGATTTGACCAAGGACACATTCATTGACAGCGCGTATTCTTTCACCAGTTTTATTATCGTGTCAAGCCGCCGTTGAATGAGCATCTCGCTTGCGGCTTTGGTTCGTACCCTGGCTTTGCCAGTAAGGGTGTCCGAGATCCATTTATGGACACAGGCAGAATCAGTGAACAAATGCAAGGTGGTCGTCTTCCAGAGGATTGCCAAGTTTATTCCTTTAATTATGGCATAGAGTTCTGCAAGGTTAATATGTTGGGAGTCCTTTGCTGGTTATAACCAACAAGCATCCTCTACAACAGTCCCATCATATACAAGCGACACGCCAGTAGCGAGAGAGCTTGCTAAGGGCTTGGCCGTCAACGCACCATCTGCCCTGCACCAGGTCTTCCTTGCGCACTCTAGTGAGAACCTCTTTAATCATGTTGTTGAGAGGGGCATCGTCAATTTTGTCATCCCATCCAGAAGTGACGTCAGATGCTCTCCGCTTGATGAACGCCACAGCTACACGAAGCCAACAACCCATGGGAAGGTGCCCAAACAATTTGCCGCATAGTGAAAATACGTTCCGTCGCATGACGACATGAGGCATGTCTGGGATTTTGTTCCCTCTTCTCCAATACAGAGAGTTATCCTCTCCCCAGACCTGTAACCCAAGCACTTGCGCACCATCCTGTAGCCTCTCCGGCTCCTTGCTGAGGAGGCCAAAGCTGCAGAGATGCTCCTTCACACGTGCCACAGGCACTGCTCTCGTCCACATACACATCATCAATATAGGCAGATGTTGCCCACTGTATGTGCTTGTTCTTTGTCAAGATAGCATCAACAATTGTCTGCATGATGGATGGTGCCACATTGAGACCAAACCCCATGCGGGTTAGGCAATACCTTCGTCCCTTAAACAGTACAGTTTGATAGGACCATAGTGATTGGTGCATGCGTACTTGAAGGTATGCCTTGTGAAGGTCTAACATGGATACATTTGATCCTGCTCGCCGCCATTCTCTCAACTTTTCGGTGCATATGTCTGCACGCGCTGTAAATGGATCCACGTGATCATTTAACTCCTGATAGTCAAGCACCGGCCTTACCTTTTGTTTATTCTGCTGGATGACTGCCATTAATGGGATCAGGCCCTTTGGGGGCCCCAATTTATCTTCCGGGTAAGGAACTAACCACCCATTGTCAATCCAGTTTTGTAGCTCTTTATCGTATTCTGCACAAGTTGTTACAGGGATGGTGTACTTTGTTGTATAACTTTTCTGGTGGCTGATCACCGAACCACTTCCATGATACTGTCCAGGATTTGGTGCGTTGGTCAAACTCTGCGTGAAAGTCAGGCTGTTCTAGCTCTATTGTCACACCTAAAGTGTGAGCTGCCTCAGCAAAATGTGCCTTGCCTCCTTCGTCGATGTGCACGCTGCCCAATTTCTTGATGACGTCCATTCCCAGATGGAGGTCGAATCCCAATGGCTTGCTGTTTACCATTAGCACGTTCGTCTTTAAGAGATTTCTATTGGTCACAGTTAAAGTTATGCTACCAACACCATGGCTTAAAAGGCACTTCCTGTCTGCTGTCAGAATTGCGGTACTTTTCCATACTTCGGGTCAACATAACATTCCACTCACAACGGATGAGGAGCAGCCGGAATCTACCAACACTATCCGATCCATTCCATTGACTTTCACTTTCATTACAGGAAGCACTTCTTCTAGTTTATGTGGGGAGAGAGTAGTGCCGGCCTCTCACCACTTGCCTAGTTTTTCGGACTCCTTGATGCGACATGTCCTTGTTGTTGGCACTGATAACAGCGTATCTCCGGGAACGCACTTTGTGGTTTGCCCCTGGGCTGCCGACAGTCTCTGGTAAAGTGATTGGGACCTCCACACTTGGAGCACTGCACTGCGACTGCATTCTGCTTGTCGTGGGTTGAAGGTAGGGCCACAGGCACACGAGGAAGAACTCGGTGTTGCCCGGCTGCCGCAGCAACAAACTCATCGACCTCTGCCTCTTCTGTCATAAGAGCTCAAGCCCTAGTTCTAGGGTCATCTGTTCCATCCTTGAGGACCCACGCAATTGTTGTCTAACTGGACCAGGGAGTCCTAACATAGAAGCGCAACTGAGCCATCGGTCAGAGGTGTTTTCTTCGATCAGATGCGCTAGGTCCTGTAGGTCACCCAAATATTCATCCAGTTTCCCTGGGGCGCAAACGATGCAAGACAAATGTGTCAAATGCAACAAAAGGGTCCGGCGCAAAAGCCATGAGGTGGGCTTGTTTTACCTGCTGTAAATCCTCCCTTTGGTCACGGGTTAACCATTGGTTTACTGACAGAGCCCCACCTCTCAGCCTGAGTGGTAGAACACGTTCAACATTGTCAACACCACACATTTCGCTCACCAGCTCCAACCATTCTGACACTGTAGTCGGATGAGATGCCATGAAATTCGGGAATCAGCTAAACGTCAAATGCTTTGCCTGCCATTTGCGTCTGGTTACACGTAGGCCGAAATAGCTTGTTCTTGGTTTTAGAAGTCTAGCCGAAGTGGAATCAACCTATTGCGGGGTAGTCAAATTATTTAACACGCAAAATAAACTGATGGATGTTCACCAGTCAGACATAAGCAAAATACTGCTCTTTTCCACTTCAAACTTAGTCTCTTTTATATTTATCAAATCTTGCCACTTCACGGAGGCTTATCTCGTTCTCCTCCATAAAACAAGTCACACCTCTTGCGTCCTTTTCTTCTTCTGGTTTCTACATGCCGGTAGCAGAGAGAGCACACCTTCTGTTTCTTCGAGGTAAGATTGTTCATGGCATTACTACTACAACAATGCTGGGAACTTTTGCACACACACATTTTATCAAGGTATGCTGACAGCAAGAATTTCCCTTATTCTTTTGCTTTCCATCATCATTTTTGGCAAATCCTCTAAATGGCATGATGTGTCCATACAAAGTTGATGAATGTAAGGCATTGCTGGTTGTCCAACACTGATATGTCTATGTGTAGGAGTCCATAGAAGAATAGATATAACTTCCAGGATTTGTTCAAAATTGCACACCACATCTTTGTCTTATTTCTATTTAGCTTTTTTCTCTAAGTGTTTCAACCATACAATAGTACTGACACAGCTACAGCTTGTAAGAATTCTCACTTTATTTTATCAGAGAGATTGGATTTCTAAAACAGTTCATGTGTTTAACACAACACACTTAATATATTAAAATGTATTTTTAATGTTTTGCTCTTTTTTTCATTTTTCAGTTCTGGATCAATGAAGTGTACAACAGTTTTTCCAACTTTTCCGATGTCTTTGTGGAAATTTTTGATGGTGGCCATGGTAAAATCCTCCTATTGAATGTCAGTTTGGATCTTGAGAAAGAAAACAAGTTTGTAATTTTAGATATTTGTCATGTAATCTTAGTTTTCTGTAAGAGATGTTATGGGGTGGGTAGTTAAATAATAATTGGGGAAGTACAGGAGGAGCTCTCAAAATAGTTTGACTAATGAGAATAGTGCTCCCTTTTGTTTGAATTTAGTTTTCTTTCTCTTAAATCAGTTGCTATACCAGGGTTAAAGAGCCTAGTCTGTCCTACTATTTACCTATTGATGGAGAGAGAATATTTAGATGCATACCTTTAGTGCTATGTTAAATGCAAATAGCTTCATCAAGGTTTTGAACTCAAGTCATCAGATTCATTTCCTATGAAGATAACCAGTACACCATGAGTGCCTCCTTAATGCTTTTGTTTCAGAGTCACTTTTGGAAAAAAAAATTAGGCATCTTTATCCAGTTTATAGTGATGCAAATGTTTGAACTCACCCTAAAAAGATCCAAGGTTGTTCCTCTTTGATGGTAAGGTCAGGGAATGACCTATTGTTTAAGACACAGTGGGCACATTATGGGAATAAGAAGGCAAGGGAGGGGAAAGGTTGGCCATGTCACCTCTTGGATGAACAGTTTTATCTAGTCTCTCATAGTTTGATTTTTAAATGCCTATTTTGGTAGAAGACACTAGCTCTGCCTTGGAGTGAATAAAACCATTACTTCTATTGACAAGTTCGTCTTTTATTTGTTTACTCATATTTGACGTACATTAAAAAAATAATGCAGACTATTGAATAATTTAACTACCTTCCTAAGTTTTTGCAACCAGTGTCTGCAAAGCCTCAACCACACCCTTTTGGATGAGGGGAATGTATTGCCTTAGTATCAGAATGGGACATTAAGTAGTGTTCAACTTGAAATATTAGGCTTATATTGTATCATTATTATCAAGTCATGCTAATGGCAGAGATTCCCTTGACTCTCTCCTTGTATTTGCCCCTATCAGCCATCATTCTTGGTATGTCCTCTAGACAGCATCCAGTGTCTGTACAGAACTGATAAATATAAATCTCTCATGGTCAACTAACACAAGTGCATCCATGTTTTAGAGTCTACTGGAAAATGTCACTTCTGAGTTCATCCTTACTTTACCAACATTGCCCAGTCAGCTGGGGTTGTAGAATACACCAACTGGTTCTCTGCAGAGGGGTAAGACCCCCACCAACAAGTATCCTGGATATGACATTAAACAATCTCATGGTTACGTTCCAAAAATGCTGGAGCTTTGGGGAATGTGGAGTACTCCTTCATTGCCATCGCTCCCATGTCCACTCTGTCCTATCTATGGGCTAAATAGAACTAAACCGTGGTTTCTTGAGTTTACAGTTTTTTACATTTAAACTGTGTATTTATGCTAAACTGAATTATTCAAAATAGAACTGTTTTGACATTTAAACTGCATATTTATACTAAACTGAATTGGCAAAATAGAACTGTTTTGACATCTAAACTGTGTACTTATGCTAAACTGAATCATCTGAAATAAAACTATTTTGACATTAACAAACTGATGGTGAGATTCCAGTGATGCTGGGGCTTTGGGGAATGTGGAGTACCCCTTCACTGCCATTGCTCCTAAGTCTACTCTGGCATGGAATGGTAGCACCTGATAGGGCCCTATCTATGGGTTAAATAAAACTAAACTGCACACTTATGCTAAACTGAATTATTTGAATTAGAACTGTTTGACTAAACTGAATAGCTTGAAAAGAAATGTTTTTGACAATTAAACTGTGTACTTATGCTAAACTAAATTGTTTGAAATGGAACTGTTTTTGACTTTGAAACTGTACTTACGCTAAACTGAATCGTTTAATATAGAACTGTTTGGACATTTAACTGTAAATAAAATCTATACTTGTACTAAACTGAATTGGTTGAAATAGAACTGTTTGGATAAACTGAATAGCTTGAAATAGAAAGATTTTTGACAATTAAACTGTGCTCTCATGCTAAACTGAATTGTTTGAAATAGAACTGATTGTTTTTATAAAAATGGATTTGGCATTAAATAACCTACAAAGGTTGATATGCCATAAAACCCAACCAACCAACTTACTTCACCAACATTTCCTAGTAAATCTTCATGTTTATTGGTTTGTGAGATGAAAAGTTAAGTGCCTGCCCAGCTGCTGTTTTGTGGGATGCTGATTCCCATTTCTTTTTTTCAAAACAGTACATAGCATTTTTGTGTAATTTCCATTTAGTTTTTTCTCTAAGCACTTCATTAAAATTGGTGGTGCAGTCATATAATAGTACTAACACAGCTATAGCTTGGAAGAATTTCCATTTTATTTTATCAGGGAGATCAGATTTCTATCTGATCAATAACCTGTCAATAGCAGTCTATACTTTTCCTATGTGTATACTGATATTGCTTTCAGTCAAGGAGATATTGCTACCAAAGTATGTGAAATGGTCTACTAACTCCAGAGGCTTTCCATTCAATGTGTATACATGGCATCATCTTATTTAAAATGCATAGTAAAATACTACTCAGCCTTAAATATTGGACTTATAGTAAAATATAACCCAGACGTAAAATATTGGTCTTATGAGTTCAGTGAATTAAGACAAAATTTTGATTTACAATATTAATCTGTTATTTTTTAAATTTGATTTTTTATATTCTGTTTTTTTTAACCAGTAAATCTCTGACTATTTCTCTGGACAATATGACTACAAACGAAGAAGGATTCCTTGTCCTTTCCATTGACAATTCTGATGAACCCACAAAGAATTTCTTGAAGAATATTCAGAATGAGACAGTTATCCTAAAATTAAGCATTTCTAAACAGGTAACAAGTTTATTATTTTCTCAATCTTGTTTGTTTTTAACTTTTATTTTACAAAAAAAGAAGCATTTAGAATTTGAGCAAGGTTATACCAAGTAAAACCTGACAGTTTTTAATTTGAAGTGTGCATTGTAAATTACTACTAACCTACAATTATTGAGAATATTTTTAGCAAGGGACTTGTTAATGATATCCAATAATTAGCTAATTAGCAACTCTAACTATTGTTGTTAGCCAATTGTAGTCGAAGGTTCCCTTTTCAATAGCTTCTATACCGAGGTGTTGAGGAGGGCACTACTCCTTTCTTCGTATTCCTCCAGTTACCTTTGATCTGTACCTCCTAATGCCAAGTATTAAGCAAGTAGACATCAAGTACCATTTTCTTTTTTTGAGTCTTTGGTATGACTCAACCTGGGATTGAACCTCTGTCTCCTGGACCATTTGCAAACACTCTAACCATTATGCCAATGACCTGATCTACTATTAGGAATCAATTATCCTTATTTCTTAAAATCCTTCAATTGAAAGTTGATGTAAAAGAATGACTTTAATCCAGAATATAGTTGTTCAAAAAGGGGATATTTATTAAATTATAAAGCATTTCCCAACATTTGATCACTTGCGTGAGCTAGATATCAATATACCCAAACAGAATAAAATGTTAAATTTTTATGTGTAGTTGGGTATGTAACATGGAACAATTGTCTCAGAGAAGAGGAAATATCTGATGATACAGATTTTTAGAAAGAAATAGATCATGGTGATTTTAAAATTTCACTATTAATATTGGGCTTATTATACATAGTAAAGAAGTGCTCAGCTTTAAGTATCATTCAGTCCTAAATATTGGGCGAATGGTAAAATATCACTCAACCTGAAATATAAGGTTTACAATGCATAATGAAATAGTACTTAACCTTAAATAATAGGCTGGCTTATTAGTAAAATATAACTTAAACTTGTATATTAGGTTTATAATAAAATATCACTCAATCCAAAATAATGAGCTTATGCGTATAGTCTATGTAGAAGAGAAGATGACTTATTCCATGTGGTATGCAAAATGAATGGAGGGCTTGAAAGTAGAAGAAAAAAAATATGGCTGCTGTAACACCTTAATTTTAAGATAAAACAGTCTTAAGTGAGGAGAATTGGTGAATATACAAATTTTTCAAAGTTAAGTATCAGCTAAGCATGAAACACCACCTGCAAGAGAAAATCACAGATTCAAAGATTTAAATAAAACTTATTGTGACGTTGCATGAATAATTATCCCAGGATGAGAGTCCATTTTATGCGCATGTGACGTCGAGGGCAGTCTGGCACTTGACACTCTACAAAATAAGTCCTAGTCAAGACTCCTATTTCAGGCATATGGTAAACCAGCAAATAATGTGGCAGTTAATTTGGGGCTAGACTGATCTCAGATTATGGTAAGGGGGTGCCAATTCACTTTCACATACACCACCAAGTCCTTTGTCTTCCTACCCCCTCAGATAGCAGAAGAACAAACCTCTGGGTTGGAAAATATCAACTGTAGCCATATTTCCCAAATCCTCTTGTAATATTTTAAGGAGGCAATAAGACTTTTAGTGAGAATTAATGAAAGCGATACAAGGCTGAAACAGATACGTGCAAAAGAAGACAAATCGATAGAGGAAATAACATAAACAAAAGATCTCAACACAAGGGTGCATTTAAAATACAACAAAATTTTAATAGGCGACGACCAAACAAATAATGAGATTTCAGAAACAGTTCTTCTTCCTTTCTCTTTTCCTTTTAAAATATAACAAAATGTTAAGCCAACAGGAAAGCATCAAACAGAAATATATCTCAACAGTCCTTTTTCTCTTTCTTTTCTTTCTTTCTTTTTCTCTTACTTGAGAAAAGTGTCTAAGTCACCAGACTGAAGCGTGTAACAAAGTTCATTCACTAATTTAACTATTGATGAAACAGAATCTTTTCAGTTTCTCTCTCCCTTTTTTGAATACATATAACTTTGCAATATTTAGGAATTGTAGAAGGAAAATGGTTTAAGTTATACTTATCTTTGACGGGTTTTCAATGTTCAGATTTCTCTCTTTTTTATGGGTGAGTGACCTTCCCGGAGTCAGCGGAGATCAGCATGTTTCTCTTGCTGATTTCTGTCCAAAAACTGAAGATTCTTCTTGAAATTTCTCTAACGGGTAATGGCATTTTGGTGCGAATAGTCTGTTGGCCAATCATTCAACTTTTGCTACTTCCACCACCAAGTCAGGTCACGCCACTCGATTGACCTAGACTTCGTTCAACGACAGGTCACAGTCCAGGTAGCTTGACCTTCTTTCCTCTACCATTTTAACAGTCAGTCTTAGTGCTTGTTGATTCAAATAAAAGGAGGGTAAGGGAATTGACCTCCCCTTCCCTTTCTCTGTAGCATACCACATCACACTTATCAACTGTAGACATTCTGTTTAAAATCAATCAATCATAAATCAAATTTTCTTTTCTACTTGGTATATAACAGTAAGGTTTGCCAAGCTAGGACATACTACCCTCAAATCCTTTTGACCATAGAGGTCCCAAGCTTGCTTGGGAGCCACAGATAGGTGGGTTTCATATATTTTCTGTAAATGCTACTTTATGAAAATTGTCATGTAGTAGAGAGGAAGTCTCCTGTATTACTGATTTGGAAAGTGGGGTGAAACCCTAACACCAGGCCTGGAGACTTGTATGGTTTGTAGATCTAATACAAGGCCATCTTTCATTTAAATACAGAGTTAAATAAAGTTAAAAAAAAAAAAAGACAAAATTTCTAAGTCACGAGCATGTTTTAACACCAAGTTTGGGTAAGTCCCATGACAGAGTGGATAACATGCTGGACTGTGACAGTGTAGTAAGCAAGTGTCCAGTTGTGCTATTACATTTGTTATATTGTCATATGCAGCATCATAACAACACAATAAATAAACAGACGCATGCAAGAAGACTTCTTTAACAAAATATTTACCTCTCACTTTATTGCAAGGGTTCGAAAAGGGTTACTCAAGGTTTGCTGGAGACCGAACAGAAACTGCAATATTTTGACTCCCACTCTTATGGCCGTCAACGTTGTGTCTTTCTCGTTCTCCTGATGCTCAACTGGATGCCCTGGGGTCCACTCTGCTGAGTGCTGGCTTTCTTTACTGCATCTTATCAACAACTTCTCTGGTCCCCAAACTCCATCGAGGTTTCTGAGGGCCCCCTCGGCCAGATGTGGCCTTCTCTACCACACCTTGTCTATCTCCCCCTCGAACTGGAACTCAACTGTCTGATTTCTGTCTTGACTGAGTTATATAATAGTTCAACGCCCACTCGATCGTCCACTCGATCTTTGAAATCGCATGTTTGATCGTCATCACGCGGAAATAACTGTCATGCTGTTCACAGGTCACTCTCTTCTGGTGCATCAGTCTATGAGTGTACCATGGGAATTTTTTTAGCTCGTCCCATTTCATCCGCCAATTTCTGCCTACGCAATTTCCTCTCGTAACTGCCATTAGAATGTGTCACCTCCTTCCGGTGTATCATCTTGGAATGGCATTTTTGGCCGGGTCGAAGGTCAAAATACAACACATTCACCTTTGGACTAATGCTCTTGGGAAAGGTATCAACCCTTTTATCTCCCTTGCTATGGGTTTAATATTACCACTATTGGTCTTCTGAAAGCATGGCTTTGGCATAAAATAGCCTATGAATGTTAATAGGCCATTAAAGAAAGAAAGAAAGTGCTTACATATCTAAAATAATGAGCCCATTGGCCTCATGGGTAGAGTGTTTGCTAATGAACCAGGAGACTAGGGTTCAGTCCCAGGTCAAGTCATACCAAAGGCTCAAAAAATGGTACTTGATAACTCCTTGCTCACTCAGCATTATAAGGTATGTATCAAGAGTAAAGTGGAGCAATCCAGGGAAAGGAGTAGTTTTTCCTCCTACACCTTGGTGTTGTAGCTATTGAAAAGGGAGCCTTTGGGTTACCCTCAACTATGGTTGCCAGCTTTACTTTACTTATATATAATGGAAGTAAATAATGGAAAATAATCTGACAATGTGGAGAAAAATATTCAAAAACAAAGTAATCCAAAGTGAATACTTTAATTTGAAAGTATGTCAATGTTATAATGTTTCAGTTTTAATAAACCATCATCAGGACTTAGAAAAGATGCTATGAAGTGTTGTTAGATCACCAATGAATGCTTAAGGAAATACAAAACAAAGCAGGAGATTATATATACAAAGAGGCAGGGTGTTAACCGTCTGTTCAATAAATTAGCATTCATATTTCAAAAATATGTGACTGTGTAAGGCTTTATACAAGGCATTATTGCTGCTTCAACCAACTGCCATTCTAATGAACCTACCTTATGTAAGAGATATGTAGCTGCCTTAAAATCTCTATCTTCTAACTGCAATATTATTATTATATCACCTTCAAAGGTGATGGTGGTGGGGGTTATGGATTCTGACTATCATGGAAAACTAATGGATTTACTTGATGATAATCACACCTATGAACAGGTCTCCCCACAAATTGTTTAAAATAATATCAATAATTTTAATGTCTTACAATAAACTAGCCTCAAAAGAAGACAAATTTTGGTCTTCGTTGATTAATTACCACTCGATCATCCTTAAAAATCATGGTCTTCTTAAAACCCATAAACCTGATATTCTCTTATGACCTATCATCTCTGGCATAGAATTTGCATCACATAATATCACTAATCTTTTAGTTAAAACATTATCCCCACAATGGCTACTATCAGCAATGCACACATCAATAATTCTGGCCCACTCCTTTATAAATTAGAAACTGAAACATTATAGCATTAACTTTCTTTCATATTAAATTCTTCACTTTGGATTACTTAGTTTTTCAATATTTTTCTCCACATATACACGTATAGTACATGTTAGAGTCTGTGACCCTGGGTTTCATGCTTTATGCATTTGTCAGACAGAGTGAAAGGTTTTCAAAAAATAAAGATTAATATGGTAAATTTTTTGTTTTGGAGATGTTGGAAGGGGGATTTTGTTTGTGTATGTTTGAATGTTAGTGTGTTTGTGTATGTGCTGTCACTTGCGCATGCATATATACACATATATAATGGTATGCATCTTTATGTATATACACACATTTCCCTATCTTTTGGTCCTACTTTTCTGGTGGTTAAAGATTTATTTGATATGAATATGAAATGTCTGTTTTGTGATGAATTTGATTGAGTGATGATGATTAAAATCATCACCTTTTATTAAAAAAAGATTTTTGTTACTTTATTTTTTATTCCTTTTCATTTTTTTTAGAAATTGTTACAGTTATTATTATTTTCATAATTGTCATAATAGTTACATTTATTATTATTTTTATAATTGTCATAATAGTTACATTTATTATTATCATTATTGCAAAAGCTACCCAAAACTTAACTTCTTTTTTATTACCTACCCATAAATACTTCATTACATAACCCATAATTACCACCAATAACTGTTGACAATATAATCATTATCATTATAGAAATAAATCAGACACTACTATGTAATATATATATATTCTGTTACAACCAGGGTTTCACTGAGACTACGATAGCTGGCACGTAGCGAGAATAATAAAAAAAAAAAATATAACAGCGAGAATGCCCAAGGTTCGATTAAAAAAAAAGGCAAACTATGGGAAGGGAATTTCTCCAATCGAAGACTCTCGGTAAATCACAGCGGCAAGCACTCACAAAACCAACATAACACAATTTGAAGATTCAACAATAAAATTTATTACAAAATTTACAAGGTAACTAGGGGAAAATAAGATTTAAAAAAAAAGGTTTAACAACAAAAGGGGATGAAAAAATAATGATACTATTTATATCTAAAATCTGAGAGGAATCACAGCTCAATTAGATTTGCAAGGCAAAAGAAACCATGCATAAGAAGAAACATAAAGGCAAAAGAAACATAAAGAAACATAAAGGCAAAAGAAACCATGCATAAGGAGAAAGGATAGGCTTGGCGCCTCTTCCTCTCCACTTCTTTATTTTTTGTCTTGGAATAATAAGTACAAATAAAACATATTTGTAATATATATAAGAAATATATTTCTCCTTATTAATCTATTTTCTACCCCACGTAACAACATATATATATATAAGCTCTGTCATTGATACTAAGCACTTGTTAACAATACCACAAAATTTGGTCCACGATTAATTCACCAAGTGACTTAGTGATAACCATAAACCCTAATATATATATATATATATATATATATATATATATATATAGCAACATGATTAAAATGTGGTATCATGAAATAAGTCATTATTTTAAAACAATTGTCGGCCCAGTCGACTTGGGCTGCAGAAGTGTCCTGGATATGACATTAAACAATCTGATGCTGAGACTCTGGAGCTTTGGGTAATGTGGAGTATCCCTTGCCATTGCTCCCAGGTTCATTTTGACCCAGAGTGATAGTATCTAATATGGTCCTATCTATGGGTAAAATAGAACTGTTTGACATTTAAACTGAGTGCAAACAAATGACTTATACTAAACTGAATTGTTAGAAATAGAACTGTTTTGTTATTTAACTGTGTGTAAGCAAATGACTGATGTTTAATTGAATTGTTAGTAATACATAGCAATTCTTTGAACCATTTAATTTTGTTGACTTATGCTAAATTGTTTGAAATAGAACTGTTTAATCCTTTGTGTGTATCTACAAAATGTGTTACAAATGTATTTAATATATATGTAAAAACAGGATTTGGCATTAAGTAACCAACAATGATTGATATACCATAAAACCAAAGTAAACTATTATATCTTGGGGTGATACTTGAGATCTGGGGAGTGTAGAGTACTTCTTCATAGCCATTGCACCCTGATCCACTTTAACCTTGTTAGGATTTCATACATCTGTTTAAAAATCATTAGTGTTGGATAAGCAAACTTTATATCATATAACTGTGTGCAAGCAAATGATTATTGACAAATTTGAAAATACTTATAAATACAATCAACCTTTACAAATGAATCAAATTTCAGAAATATATATATATATAAAACAAACAAAAAAAAAATACACACACACACACACACACACAGAGAGCTTTATAGAACCATACTACATTTTGGTAAAAACAAATCTTAGAGGGTTCCTTTGTTTTATTTTTATTTTTCTAAATAAAGAAGGAGAACAGTACCTTTTTACCCACAAACCATTTTCACTCTTTCAACTGCTACTTCTCTAAAATTTCTTTTTCTACCTTCACCTCCTCCTCCCTTTCTTTCTCTGCTCATTTTCCCCCATCCTTTCTTCCTCTGCTCTTTTTCCTCTACTCTTTCTTTCACCATCCTCTCCTCCTGCGCCCAACATCAGCTGTCTCTATGCCAGCAAAGTTATGACATCTCTCTTTTCTCCTTATTAACAAAGCAATAGACACCACATTGAGAACTGAAAATGTAATACTGATAAATGATAGGTACATTGCTACAAACATGCTATGTAGGTTTGGTTTCGTTGTTTAATGATATATTAACCAAGTGGTTTATTTAATGCTAAAACCGTTCTTGTAAAAGAACAACAATAATAGTACTGAATCTATAGCTGAGAAGATAAGGAGGTTTGTAGTTTTCCCAAGGGTATTAGTCCAAAAGCGAACATAATTTTGTGACTGAAATTTGAACTCCCTTATATTGAGGCTGTAATCCAGCATATTAGCCTTGGGGACTTTCTCTGTATTATATAGACTCTTTTTTGATTTTTCAACAAAGTCTGATTCAGGTTATTCTTCTTTTTCAGTCAAATAATTCACAAGTCATTGATGTTTTTAACAAGAAGAAAGGTAAGTTTTGTTGGATTATCTTCTAGGTGTTATTCAAACAAAGATTTGGTGGTAAGAAAACAAACTTCTACTCAAACCTGTTCCAGAACAATTCTTTGCTCGGGACTTTGTTCCCCATATACCACAAACAACAGTACTCACATTCTCTCTTTTTCTCTGGAACACGAGTCTAGCCTTCATGAGTCTCAAAGACCAACTGACTTGATAGTAAAAGTCAGCTCTTTTTATCCTTCCTTGGTCTCAGGAAAGAAATGGAAATCTCTTGCCTGAGTTAGCCTTGTTCTGGCCAAAAGTGCATATGCTGTGTTATTTCAACTTTGATTTGCTGAAATTCACCTTGCAGGTCTATGCATGTACAAACAATTTGCCTACTCTTGCTTCGGTGAGATATATCTCTGCTATTAAATGGCACTTCTGGTAGATTTTGTGTGATGAGGCAGTTATTCATTCCAAGTTCTCAGTTCTTATTCAGGTTGCTCATCAAAATGCTGAGATAGACGTTTATTTCTTCCTCCATTGCTTCTAATTGACCATTCCGTTTCTCCCCAAGTAAAGTCTTCGCAAAGCCAAGGGGATTAGAAAAGAAACTGGCATGTTTTCTTGCTCTCTCTTTCCTTCCTTCTTCTGTATCATTCTGCATGTCTGACTGTTTTCAATTTCTCTGTAAGTATTGCTCTAAGTTCCTCAAGTGGTTGGAATTCCTTTTGCTTTTCTATAGGCTTTCTTGAGATTTCTTAATTCTTTCCTTAGTTCTTTTCTTAGCTCTACAGTTGTTGATATAGGGCATCGTTGCCTGTTTATTATTTATGTAGCCAAATCTCACAGACGCTATACTTATTATTATAGTGGTCATAAACTTCAGTTGTTACTCCACACTCCCTTGTCTAGCTGTCTGTAATATCCCACAGATGTATCGAAACTCTGCCATGCCTCTTTGTTGTTTGCTGGAGGCCATTTTATTCTTTTTCTGGATTTCATGCCTCGATTCTGGGAAACTGTAGCTTGGAGAGACTGGACTCTGTGGGGTGATTCCTGGTCAAGCTCCTCCTCCATTTTACCACGTTCTCAGCCTGTATGTTGCTCTTGGTCCCCCCATCAAGAAACTTCATCTGGCCCGGATGGATTTTCAAGCCTCATATGTTTTTTACACTTTGTCCCACAAATGCATATTTAAATTTTGAAAAAATAAAATAAAATAAATTAAAATTAAATAAAGTAAAAAAAAATTGGAAATTAAAATAAATAAAATAAAATGAAATTGATTAGGACAACTATTCTGAATGGCATTTAAACACACCACATGGCACCATGCTCTTAAAACCGAACATGGCATTCTAAGAAACCATGTAACATCATGTTTACAACATTCAAAAGAATTTAACATGCAACATTGTATTCATTTGTAAAAAAAAAATTCTCTGACATGAAGTTTTATTTTAAAATAATTATTTTGCATTGCAATAGCCCTCTAAATTAATTCAATACTATTATATATATATATATATGTGTATGTGTGTATATATATATATATATATATATATATATATATATATATGAAGGTAGCAGAAAAACATAATCCCAATAGGTGAATTTATTATGATGTAAAGTCGATGTTAACGTTTCGGTTTCAGTAAGCATCATCAGGACTTGGATATCAAAATAGTTCACATAGCAATGGATGCTTGCTGAGATGACAGGAGCAAACGAGAAATATACAACGAAAAGATACATAAACATGCACATAGCGTTCATAACTCAGAAGACTTAAGAACGTGTCTGGCACGTGGAAACATATTAGAAAATCTTTGATTTCCTAAAGAAACGAGACAAAACCTCCTGTTTATTGAGAAATACGCAACGACAAGTGAGTTTCCATATATATATATATATATATATATATAGATAGATCTTTTGGAATCATCCATGTTAAATGTCATGTAAGATTGTATTGGTATTTGTTTTTCCAAAAGGACAGTATGAAAGTAAATATGGATTAATATCTAACAGTATGAAGGTAGCAGAAAAACATAATCCAAATAGGTGAATTTCTTATGATGTAAAGTTGACGTTAACATTTCAGTTTCAGTAACCATTATCAGGATGAATATGTTTCCATGTGCCAAACATATATATATATATATATATACATGTGTGTGTGTATATATATATATATATATATATATATATATACACACACACATACATACTAGCTGTACCCGGCCATGCATTGCTGTGGTTCAGTTTGTTAAATGGGAAAAAAAAGAAAATACATGTTTCTAATATGTTCAATTTTCCAATACTTGTGGATACACAATATTCTTGGAAGTTCCATTTTCCGTGTAGATAAAGAGATTGTCTGGATTGCTGACTCTGGAACAGGCAACATATCATTGCCCATGTGAGAAGCAATCAGTGTATAAATATGAGCCAGACAATTCTAAAGATTGTCCCTGTGCTTTGTTGATCGTGATTGCAAATGCCAATCGAATTGGGAATTGCAATCTCTTAAATTGAAATGACATATCTGTTGGAATCATAGAAATTCACGGATTGAGGACATCTTCACCTTTGAAAGGCCCTGTCAAAATTGTTGCTTCTATGATGTTGGTCATTAATTTTTTTACTGAAAGACGTGTGCCTTCACAAAGCTTGGGCTGCTTAATATTTTGCAACATGATAATTGGCACACCAATTTTCAATTGCAGTACATGCGGTGGCATCCCTGGCAAATCAAGTGAATTCAAGAATTCTGTTGGATAATTGACTGCTTCCTCTGCTTCAACAACAGTGTCAACAGACTTGTGACTAACTCACCATGAATGTTTAACTGAATACTATTGTTGAATTCGTGGACGTCTTTGTTCTTGGTTGCAAGAATCGCTCATTCACTCAGTCAACTGGGATTCTTATAGAAGTTATGTAGCAATGAAATTTGCCCCGAAATCAGATTAGCTGGCACTTTTCCATTCCCAATTTCCAACAATTGATTTGAAAATATCTCTGCTGATCGATTGTTTTGCTGCTGGACACGCATATTTCTAGTCAAATTTAATTTCTTCACATGTCGCCAAAAAGTATTTAAGGCAAGCATTTATTTCATCTGCTGGTGTTGATTGAGGAATTACAGGTAATGTTTGCCTGAAATCTTTTGCAAGTAATATTACTGCATTCCCAAATAGTCTGACATTTCCACGCAAATCTTGCAATGATTGATCAAGAGCCCCGAGTGATATTTTGTACGCCAATGTGCATTAATCCCAAATGATGTTTGCATTTCTGCAATACTTTTTCCATACTTGATGTTTTGAAAATGTTGCACATGGGAGTTTCAATAAATTGCATGTTTAAAGGTAATTTTAAAGCAGAATGAGCAGTTCTTTCACTTGGCAGTAATGTCACAGCTATTCCGGGTGATGCAAGAACTAAGGCAATGTGATTTTGTGATCGAATGGCTGCCAAAATCAATTTAACTAGGAAGGTTTTACCAGTTCCTCCTGGTGCATCTAAGAAAAAAATTTCTCCAACCCCATTATTGACAGTCTGCATTATTTTTTTGTAAATGTCTTTTTGCTCAGGTGTTAGCTTTTTAATATTCGATTGCACGTACAACAAAAGATCACCCGTGTTGTAATTTAGTTCACGACGCAATTCTACATCAAACAAAGTAGCAGCAGATCGATTCGGTGATGTCATTCCCAATTGAATGAGAACTTTGTTTGCAATTTCTAAGCATAAATTTTCAATCATTATCAATGCCTCATTATAGATTTCTGCTGTAAAATCCAGGTAGGTATTTGCATTTTCATTGCGTCTTTGATGAAAAATATCTTAAGCCATGTGTGATTTATATTTTTCCCATAAGTCTATTGGAGATAAAGGGGAGCAAGTGGTCAATATGATTGCAAACAATGCATGAATTTGAATAGGATGTGATGTGTTACACGCATCATTAATGCATTCATTCCAGTGTCCGCCATTTTCCAATAAATTCAGAGCTTGACATGCACTGCGAAAAGTGGCATGTGCAATGCCAATGACAATTTTTAATTGCTGGAAAGACGTTAGACCAGGGACATTTACCAACAGCATGCGAAGAAAGAAACATTCATCTTGTTTGGGATTAATAGTATATAGTCTGCCTATTGTGTTTTCTTTGAATATACCAAGTTGTCCTTTGACTCGCTCTCCTCGTTTGCATCATTCAAATGATTTTCTTTTCCTATTCCATGTGTAATACATAGGCACTTCTGAATAGAGCAGTGTTTTTGCAAATGCGTCAGTTTGACATAACGTGAAAAAAGCTGTTAATGTTGTAGCCGGTGGATTCAGAGCTATTTGTTGCACATTTGAAGCTGTAAAGTAAACGTGTTGTCCATTTTCTAGATGTACTGCTAAGTGAACAATAGCCAGACTTCGTTCATGTATTGGAAATGAAAGAATTTGCCATACAGCTTCATTGCCGCTTATTTATCTTCCAGCTTGATACTGTGCAATTTCATCGATATGTATATAATTTCTTTGTGTTTGCAAGCCAAAAACTGCCATATTGCTGCCTTTATTCACATACTTACAAATGTATTTGATTGAATTAACTGAGTTACAGTATTCCACATTTATGTGCAATTTGTAGGCTTTTGATAGCAAAGGTGAATATGGAACAACCCACTGGTTATTGACTTCAATGTCACCATTGCGCATTTGTATGGTTGCTAATTTACCGCCATCTTCTACTGGCCTTCTTCTATATAAAGGATATCCATCAGTTCCTGTAACTGTGTTGGATACTAATGCTCGAGGATATCGCTTAGAGCTTTTTCCATCTATCATGCATGGTGAATTTGGATTCAATATACCACAAGGTCCATGTATCATATGTTTTATTACAACTTCATACAAATTTTTATCAATGTCTGCATCAGGTATTTCAGCACATATTACATTGTCGATTTTGTTTGGACTGATGTCGTTATAGAGCCAGATTAGTATATATGAGTGTGGTAATCCTCTCTTTTGCCATTCCACTGAATACATCCAGCAGCACACAGACCCAAATACTTTGTTTTACAATGAAATCTATTAGCGATTTAGCATGAAAACACGTGCTATGATATCATACATATCCACCGATGATTGCCCAGGAAGTAAGAGTTGTTGTATATCATCCCAAGCTGGGTTGCATGTAAATGTAATGAATAGGTCAGGGTGCCCATAGTGATGAACATATGCAAATGTATCTTGAGTGTACTCATGCATATGACATGGACTGCCTAAATATGAAGATGGCAAAATCTTTGGTTGTATTACCATGATTTACAACTGCATCTTGCAAATGAACATATTCTTTAGAGCGAAGTTTGGTCTGATTCAAACGGATGAATAGCAAACATTCAGTTTCAATTTTTGCATACATATCTACGATGTATTGGTGGAACAATTGGCGGTATTTCAGAATGTGATCGTTTTCATTCTCTCAAACCATTAACCAGTATGAATAATAATTCATTGTGCTGCATATCTTATTTGTTTCTTCACCACTAACTGGATTTATCATGTTAACATTGAAGTGATATCCAACAGCACCATCCCAGAAAATGATTGGATATTGCAGGGCATCATAGCATCGATGAGTTTTTGCAATTTTTGTCAATTGATCATTTCTCCTATGAAGAACAATATCCCTAGGTTGAAATTGATCTCCAACTATAACAATTGCCACTTCATCTATAGTTGGAGCATTGAATCTTCGCACGTGTTCTCCAGCAGGCGTTTTGTCAGCATGAATAATTGTGTGTATCAGATGGTATCATTACAAATGCAGTTTTGGATAAATGCGCTAAATTGTTTTTAGTATGAAGCAGCTCTTGAAGTTGGGCAACAATGGACCTTTTTATAGCGGCCGAAATTCCACAGCATGCATTCAGTTCATCATTGTTATCACCGATGAAATACATTTGTAGGAATTTATGTTGACCCTCTGGGAACGGAAGAAGAGATCCAACTTTATGGTAAATTTGTCCTTTCACTTTAAAAGTTGGCATGAATTGAGCTGTAATGATTTCTGCAGCGAACAACGTCATTTGGAAGCACAAGTTGTATTTCCTGATGTTAAATAGAAGATGCTTTGATTCAACAGTATACCCAGCAAGCAAAGTTTTTAATGGTTCTGGTGGTTCTTCAAGATGAGGTAGTTTAATTTTTTCGACGACACAACACACTCCTTTTGTTTCTCCCATAAATTTCAAAGCCTTGCAATAGGGAAACACTTCAGTCATAGTGCCAATGAGAACATGGCGGCTCAAACTATAATCCTCAGCAGGGTAGAATCGGAATGCAAGGCGATTCAAATCCCGTGATTGTTGAGCATGGAGTTGTTTGACGCTGATCTGCTGTTTCTCGTTGACGTTGTTCAATCTGTCGAGAATGAAGCAGATATGAAGATGCATTACGTGATTGCTGTACCCACAATCGTGCATCCTTAAGTCTGGCTGCACGTCGCTCTGCTGCTTCATTGGCACGTATTTGGATCATTCTTTGTCTTCACTAATGCCCCGTCTTCCTGATTTTGACTGGCAACTACTCGTCACACTGCTTCCGCTCTGCAAGTATGACAACCTAAGTTTGATCTTCTGCGGGGCATCTTTTAACTAAAAAAAACTTTTAAGGAATGTCTGTTGTTGAAAAAAAACTTTTGAAGGAATGTCTGTTGTTGAAGTTAAACCAAAAAAGAAATGTTGAAAAAAGAAAATGAAATATTTATTAAACAACAAAATAAATGGGATATCAATAATGAAGAAAAAATTTAAGAATAAGTTCTTAGAATAAAAAGAAATTTACTTTCTACTGAACCAACGAAATATGGTTTAAAGTTTATTAATGAAAGAAAACTTTTTAAGGAATATCTTTCGTTGAAGTTAAACAAAAAAAGAAATATTGAAAAAAGAAAATGAAATATTTAGTAAACAATTTGTTACTACTGAACCAATGAAATATGGTTTAAAGTTTAGTGTCTTATCGATAATAATAAAATGAAAGAAAATTTTTAAGGAATATCTTTTGTTGAAGTTAAACAAAAAAAAGAAATGTTGAAAAAAGGAAATAAAATATTTAGTAAACAATTCGTTACTACTGAACCGATGAAATATGGTTTAAGAAAGAAAACTTTTTAATGGATGTCTTTCGTTGAAGTTAAACAAAAAAAAGGAATGTTGAAAAAAGAAAAGAAAATATTTAGTGAAAGATTCATTAGAATAAAAAGAAATTTAAATGAAATTTGATTTAAAGTTTAGTGTCTCTGTTTAAGTTAACCAAAAAAGAAAGAAAAGGGATAAAAACAGAAAAAAAATCTCGTGTAAAATTCTTGGAAACGAAAGTAATGTTTACTTTCATTATTTGTGTTCGGCTTTTCTCAGGGAAAAAACAACTTATTAAAAATATTTTTTTTAATTATTGTCATACTTTGGGATATTAAGTATATAAAAACACACCCATATTCGAATAAGATAGTCACAAAATTTTAAACCAATTAATGGTATAAAACTGGAGATTATCGGTTAGTAACAAACATTTACATTTTTATATATATATATATATATATATATATATATATATATATAATAATGCTCTTTATTCATATATACAGGAATTTCAAATCTCGACTGCATATTCTGTTCTTGCATACCTCCATACGTTTGTTTCTGCCTCAATCCACTTTGCATTTTTTCTGTGTGTATTTCCTCTTCTGACATTATTTTTATTTCATTTCTTAATTTTTTTTTTCCAGGATGGAGTGATCTAATCAGTTGTTTTCGAGATAAAGTTGCAGTTGATGCTATTGTGCTGGTTGGCAATGAACCTAGCAAAGGAAAAGCTAATGATTGTCCTTTATCACCAGTGCGTTTGGATCTTTTAATATGCAGATCACCTTTTAATTTCATTGTCCAGCTCATAAGCCATAGCATTGACCACTTCTCTTTGGAGAAGCATACAATCTTTTTTATGGAGAACAACACTTTGAATATGAAAGTTCCCCTGACCAATTATACCACACAGAATGGGAAAGTCAACATTTCATTTGCAATCAATCAGACATTTAATGTGGTAAGTTTTTCAAACCTCACTTGTATTCATATTTCCTCTTGTTGGATGTTGGAAAAATAGAAAGAAAGGGGAAAAGATGGTCACAGTTGGTGTTCTTGGTCCTCAAAATATGTTTTTTCTATATCAATTCTCATCTGTTCACAAATTGCACTTTGGAGATCTCAAAGCCTAACTCCTCGGTCTTGGGCTCTTGCAAGACTATGTAGGTAAGTCCCATGTGATTATTTGCTAGGCTACAACATCAACAAAAGTTTTATATAGTAATGGAATTAGAATATTGAAAAGAAACTTGTCCCCCTTGTTGCTAAAATGATTTTAGGCTGGTACTTATGTCGTAAGTATTTCTGCTGTCTAAAAAGATATAATTCTGTCAGGGTCAGTACAGGAGTCTTCTCAATACAATATGACTTCCAGCAGCAACTGCCAAGATCTCCCTCAAGACTCTAAAAGTCTCAGCTTATATAAAAATTCATGATCATGTGGTAAGAGTTCAGAGAGGTTCAGGGCTTTATTGATTCCTTAGTAACTACTTTCTCTTCATCATTTTTAATTAGTCTGTAATTAAGTTTGCATTTTGCTGACTTAAGCAATTTCGGACTCAACCCCTTTTTAGTAATGTCAGAGGTTTACTTTGTCACCTTTTACTCCAACCTCCTTCAGAATTTACCTAATACCAATACTGGGGGGTGTCCTCGTGGTGTAATGGTTAAAGCGATGGACTGCGGAATCATAGTACACAAGTTCGTACTCCAGTCACGCTATTATGTTCACTTTCGGGCAAATACCCTTGGGAAAGGTATGAACCCCCTTATCCTTCCAGCTATGGGTTAAATAGTACCTCTACTGTTCTTCTAGGAGAATGGCTTTGGCATTAAATAACCTAAAAAGAGTTGATATGCCATTAAACAAAGAAACCAAATCTAATACCAATACTCAGTGAAAAGAGAAGTACACAAGGAACCTTTCCTCCTACCTTCTTAGTAATTCTTTCTGATCTCTTCTGTTTGGGCTGTTACCATTATCTTAATGCTAATTGCCATGTCGATGTTCCTAGGCAAAAAGGCGGTCCGTACACTAGCCAATCAATATTAGTTCTATCAAGATTCTCTGCTAACAAAGGGACTTTGTTTGAAATAAACCAGCTCTATATCACCTGGCCAAAAATGTATCAAAAAAATTTATCTAGTGAAACAATATTTTTATTATGGGATTTCCCAGAGATGAAAATTAGGGACTCTTGTCAGAGGCAGTCCAGATACCCCAATATCATTGATAAGACATGTTGTTCCCATTTTATCAATCACCAATACAAGTGACATCCTCTCAAGAAACCTCGACTAAAAATTTTTTTTTATCAAGTCCCAATTTTGCTTTTCCTAAGAACACTTATCAGAAAAAAGATAACACAATTCTTGGTCACATTTAATACACTACACATGCAGTAGTTTGTTGGCTCTGTCAATTTCTGGTTATTATTTTCTCCATTCTCCATCGATAGACATCTCAATTAACTCTGTTAACTTTCAATTAATTCTTCTTAATCTTCTGTGCCTCAAGTCACATACAAACCATTCATTTTCAAATCATATGTATTCAATATATATATATATATATATATATATATATATATAAACAGGATATGACATTAAATAACCTGCAAGGGTTGATATCCCATAAAACACAACCAACCAATCAGCCTTATTTATTGAGAGCCCAGTTGTCTGGGGCTGTAGAATAAACCAACTGCATATCTACAGCGGTGTAAGACTTCCCCTACAAGTGTCCTGGATATGACATTAAACCATCTGATGGTGAGGCTCCAGTAATGGTGAAGATTTGTGTAATGTGGAGTACCTCTTCATTGTCATCACTCCCAAGTCCACTCAGGTCCAAAGTGCAAACAAATTACTTATACTAAACTGAATTGTTTTAAATAGAACTGTTTAAAAATTTAACTATGTAAACAGATGATAAACCTACTATATATGAATAAATCAAATTTGGCATTGAATAACCTACAATGGTTGATATGCTTTAAAAACGGAATTAAACACAACTCCACCTCTCGTGTTAGGACTTTTGTTGCTTTGTTTTATCTGTCCACTTGCTGAAGCCATCAAAGAAATTGACAGTGAATACTACATGGGAGCTTCTTCATTATCTGAGGAATTATCTCATCTTGTGCATTCACATCTTAGATGCAAAATGAGAAAACAGATTTTGTGATTTATATACTGAAGTTCGCTAAATGTCAGAACCCTATTTCTGTCTCTGGTTGGTGACAATTCCAGTCACGGTCAAAATCTCAGTAATGGGTGCTTCTTGTAGGTCTCATCTAATGTTGTTAAAAAACTTGTCTAAAACTCTTTCTCAATTTGTGGAAAGACTAAAATGTTGACTTTTCTATTTTGTAGTTGGCCACTTTTCTATGCTCACAAACAAGTTTCTTAATGACATTACATGAGACCATCTTATCCTTACAAATCCCAAGGTTGCCCACAGTAAACATTTCTTGCTGCATAGGTCCTAAGACCAACTGCTTCCATTGACTATTGCTCACTATGCAGGTCTCTCGATCAATGCTTACGATATAGGCCCAAGACCAACTGCTCTCATTGAATACTGGTTACTACATATATAGGTCCCAAAACAAACTGCTCCCAAGAGCAACTGGTCTCATTGACCATTGCTTACTGTACAGATCTCAAAAACTTTTGTTACCATCAACCATTGTATACAATACAGGTAACAAGATAACTGCTCCCTTTGATGATTGCTTACTACACAGGTCTCAAAACCATTGCTTACCATACAGGTCTAAAGACTAATTACTTCTATTGACCATTGCTTACATTACTAGCCCAAGACCAACTGTTCCCATCAATCATTACTTACTATACAGATCATAAAACTAATTGCTCTCATACAGGTCTCAAGACCAACTGCTTCTATTAACCATTGCTTACTACACCGGTCCCTCAACCAACTGCTCTCATCAAGCATTGCTTACTGTACAGATCTCAAAACCAATTGTTCCCATCAGTTATTGCATACCATATAGGTCACAAGATCTAATACTCCCAACCCCACTCGATTGGAGCTATAGAATAGACTGACTGCATCTCTGCAGAGGGTCAAGGCCCCTCCAACAAGTGTCCTGGATATGACACTAAACTATTTGATGGTGAGGCACCAGTTCTGGAGCTCAGGGGAATGTGGAGTACTCATTCATTACCATTGCTTCCAGAGTGATAATACCTGATAAGGTCTCTAGAATTGTTTGACCATTTAACTGTGAGTAAACAGATGGCTGATGTTAAATTGAATTGTTAGTGTTACATAGTAATGTTTGAAATCATTTAACTGTGTGCAAATAAAACTAGCTGTACTTGAAGTCGTTTCAGTGTATGCAAACAAATAATTCATACTAAATAGAATTATTTGTGTTTGTTAGGAATATTTGAAGTCATTTAACTGAGTGCAATTAAAGCTATTAGTATGAGCAATACTTGTAACCACTTTATTGTATACAAACAAATGGTTAATACTAAATAGAATTTAGTGTTAGATATCAATACTTGCGTGCAGACAAATTAGCTCTGATTTTAAAATAAAATTACCTACAAACTATTCACTTACAAATCCTACATGTACAATCGTTTAACTGAATACATGCAAATGACTGATGTTGAATTAAATTGTTAGTATTACATAGTAACTGGCTCATTTTAAAATGTTAACTATAAATTATTCATTTACAAATAAAATATATATATATATATATATATATATATGAGAATTTGGCATTAAATAACCTACAAGGTTTGATATGCCATAAAACTCTACCAACCAACCACTCCTATCAAACATTGCTTATCAAACAGGTCCCGAGACCAACTGTTCCTATCAACCAAATAATGAAAAATACATTGGAATTGATTTTATAATGAAAAATGAATTGGAAAAGATTTCATTATAAAACTGGATTGGAAATGATTTTTACTCAAAAAATGCATCAGTAGTAATTTTATTATAAAACATGATCTCCAACCTTAAATTTACTGATTTTTATCACATTTGTTTTGTTTTTTTGTTACAGATGTCAACTTACAGTATTAATCTAAAATGGAATCCCAATCCCAGTTTGCCTATTCCTCTTGATAGTTTGTATTTTGGAGCACCAGCAGTTCCTGGTATTCCTTTAAATGAAACAGTCAAGGTATGTATGTAATTCCTATGTACTTAACTCACCATATATCCTTCACCCTTCGTAATTAAGATACAGGTATCTAATATTCCAGTTAAGGCTCCATTTATGTGTTAAATAGATGTTTGAAAATTATTAATATTGGAAGTAATATAACTATCTATAATTATTTGTTTTAATACCCTACAAAATAGCAGCTGTACAGACACTTACCTCCCATCTCACAAACCATCCAAATAGAATGAGAAAGACATGCTAGTCTCTGCTAGAAAATTAAGGTCAAACTCCTAAGCAATGTTCTTTTATGGACTCCTACACAAGGACACACCAGTATTGGCTGACCAGCAAAAATTTACACTCATCAGCTCTGTGCAGACACTTGTGTGCAGTTTAAAGGACTTGCTAAGAGTGCTCGTTGATATGGACAGATGGCAAAAGAGTCCAAAAAATCTATGCTGTCAGTGCACATTGATGATATATTAACACTATAAAAAGACCCTAGGTTTTATTTATAATGAAAATAAAAGCTAACCAGTTTTGATCCTCGCTCAATGGAGCTAAATCAAAGATAATATCAAATAATAAAAAATAACCATGGAAAATATGTAGAGTAGAGAAGAAAAATATATTTTTTTAAAATTATATTGAAGACTCTATCAAAATAATATTTAGTTGTAGCAAACATTCTTTTTTGTTGTTACAGAGGGATGTTCTGCCAGACAAAATATAAATATTCTTCAATACTTCAATACTGATAAATAAAATGAAGAGTGTGACTTGTTCAGTATAGAGATTAAATCAACACTTTTTCTCAGCACAGTCTTAATTCTGTGTTCTGCAATTGAAAGCCCAAATGTATTCCTAAGATTATCAGTCAAGCCAACCTTTAAGTTCCCTATTTTCATAGGCACATGTTTAATTTTTTTTCTTCACCCTACATATTTCCCATAGTTTTTTTTATTATTATTCAATATTTTCCTCAATTTAGCACTTTTGAGCAAGGATCGAAACCGGTTTGCTAGTATGTCATTTTTTAATCTTTTATTCTCATTACAAATAAAATTTTGGGTCCTTTTATTGTTATTAAAAACTTATATATTGTTGTTATAAAAATCTAAGTAAAAGTAAATTTGGCCACCACAGTCAAGGATAACCCGAAGGCTCCCTTTTCAATAGCTACTACTCCGAGGCAAAGGGGTGGGTGCTACTCCTTTCCCTGGATTGCTCTACTTTATCCTCGATACATACTTTTTAGTGCCGTGTGTTAAGCAAGGAGATATCAAGTACCATTTTTTTTTTTTTGAGTCTTTGGTATGACTTGACCTGGGATTGAATCCTGATCTCCCAGGCCAATGGGCTGACACACACACACACACACACACACACATAATTATTGTATGTTGATATGAAATATCAAGTGTAAGTAAGAATTTTTTTTTTTTTTTTTTTTTTTTTTTTTTTTCAAGGGTAAAGGTTGGATGATGTGCATTCACAGTTCACTTAGTTTTATTCAAGTTTTTGCCAATGGTCAGACAATGGTCTGAAATGACTAAACTTGAAGAAGACTATGGTGAGTTCTTACACTCCCTTAATTCTATTATATGTTCCTTGTAATGAAACAATTTACACTTGTTAGCTCTCTGCCAAGAATGATTACTGATTGGGATGGATGGTGAAAAAGTCAAAGGAATCCATACTGTTGGTATACTTGATGATTATACGAGGATCGTTAAATAAGTTTCCAGACTTTTTTTCGTATGAGCACTTTTATTGATGCTACACATATGAAACTCTAATCCCCTTCAAAATAATCTCCTTCGGCTGCAATGCACTTGTTGCACCATTCCAACAACTTCTGGAAGGCCCCATGGAAGTCCTCTTATGTGAGCCTGTCAATGACCTTCGTCACAGCCTCTTTCATCTCCTCAATTGTCTCATAACGACAGCCTCTGAGCTTAGAGAATAAGCAAAAGTCACAGGCAGCAAGGTCTGGACAATAGGGAGGGTGAGGAACTGTCTTGATGCCCATCTTGGTCAAATAGTCTGTGACAAGGATGGAGATGTAGACTGGTGCATTGTCCTCGTGGAAATGCCACTGACCCAATTTGAAGAGTGCCGGCCCCTTCCCAAGGAATCTCTTCCTGAACTCCCTTAAAACCTCAACAGAGTAACCCTAACCCTTTGGCTAATCAACTCTGGTGTATTGACTTCCTTACTCCTCCCACACCTCTCATCATCCCTCACAAACTCCCTGCCTTCCTTGAATCTCTGATGCCACTCAAAAACTGATGCTCAATTCATGCAAAATGCTCTAAAAGCAGTCTGAAGCCTTCCATACATTTCTGTGGCATTTTTTCCAAAACAGAATTCTATTGCATATCGTTTTTCTAAAGTGTCCTGACGTCCAGATTGCATTTTTGAAATTCACCAGCTGTGACAATGAGGCTTTAGTAGGGTGTATTCCAGTGGCTGCTGTAGCTGTTCATTTGAACCTGAAATCATAAAAATTGGTCAGTCATCTCATAAGATGTACTGAATTTTCAAGAGTCTACAACAATTTTAAATGTCTGTACAAAAAAGTCTGGAAACTTATTGAATGCACAAAATATATTTCTTCTGAAGTATTTAAAACATCTTGCCAAACAGATATAACCATCTCTGCTTTTCTTAAAATCTTGCTTTTCTTCTACAATAGTAGTAAAATTCTCAAAAGCAAAAGTTTTTAAGGGTCTGGAAAAACTAAAACTTATTTTTTTATGTTCACTGGGATGAGTCATAAGCTTTGTAATATTTTGGCATGTGCTAGTTTTCAGCATATCACATAATCGAACCAGTTTAAGCTGTGGAAGGTAGCTGTTGTAGTTGGTAGTATTGTGGTAGTTGGAGCATTGGCACATGGTACATTGTTTCACTCCATGTGTGATTTGAAACCCGCATAGATAAATATGCAATATAGTCTAATTCAGGAAATTACGTCTTTCATGTTTGAACTGAACCATTACAGCATGTAAGCAACCATTACATATTTTGGGCCAAAAGTAATGGCACAGTTAATTGCTGTACAGTAACCAGATGGTTCAAGAAATTTTGCTCAGGTTGCAAGAAACTTGATAATCAGGCAAGATCAGGTAATTAAGATAAAAAAATACTAGTTAAAAATGAATAATGGTTGAAAATGCTTCATTTAATAAAAATTTGAAATAATATCTCTAATTATTTGTATTTTGACGCTGCATATATAATTGTCTCAGGATGGGAGTTCATTTTTATGCGCATGTGACGTTGAGGACAGTCTGGCCCTTGACCCTCCGCAAAATAAGTCCTAGTCAAGACTCCTTTTTCGGGCATATTGTAACTGGCAAATAATGTGGGGGTTAATTTGGGACTAGACTGATCTCCGACGCTGGCGAGGGGGTTTCCAATTTCACTTTCACATACCCCACCAAGTCCTTTGTTTTCCTACCCCCTCGAATAACGGAAAGCATGGACTTCTAGGTTAAAACAAAATATATTTCACTGTAGTCAAATTTCCAAAATTCCCTTGTGATGTTTTTAAGACAAATAAGACATTTAGCAAGAATTGATGAAAGCAATATGGAGCTGAAACAGATATATGCAAAAGAAGGCGACTCGATAGATAAATAACACAACCAAAAGATTTCAACGTAAGGGTGCATTTAAAATATAACAAAGTGACGACCAAACAAATAATAAGATATAAGAAACAGTTCCTTTTTCTTTTCTCTTTTCTTTTTAAAATATCGGCTATATTAAGCCAGCAGGCAGTATCAGACATAAATGTCTCTTAACTGTCCTTTTCTTCTTTCTCTTTTTTTCTTTCTTTCCTTTTTCTTTCTTTTACTTGAGAAAATGCCTAAGTGGCCAGACTAAGGTGTGTACAAAGTTCATTCACTAACTTGCTAATGATGAAACAGAATCCTTTCAGTTTCTCTCTTTCTTTTCTTTGAATACATATAATTCCAATATTTAGGAAGGGTAGAAGGAAAAACAGTTTAAGTTGTACTTATCTTTACCAAGGCTTAATTTTCAGGTTCCTTTCTTTTACGGGTGAGTGGCATTCCCAGAACCTGGCTGAATGTGCCTTTCTGCTGTCTTCTGTCCAAAGATTCTGTTCTACTCTTTCCCGGAGCTTGGCTGAATTGGCATCTATCTCTTGCCAATGTCTGTCCAGAACTAAACTTACTTTTCCAAACTTCCGCTAACGAAAAAGATGGCGTTTGGATTATGGGCCAATCATTTGGCTTTTTCCTTCTCCCACCATTCCATCTGGTTACAATAATCGAGTGACTTGCATTCCCTTCTTTGTCCAACCGATTATAAGTCATGGAGTGCGGGTAGCCTTTTGACCTTCATTCTGCTAAAAAGCGGTCAATCCTTGGGGCCTGTTAGATCAAACACAGAAGGGTAGGGGAATTGATCTCACTTTCCCTCTCTCTCTCTTTGGCATACCACGTCACAGTATATAAGATGACAAATTTTTTATCCCAAATGTTACCGGTTTGTATAACATAACTTTTTTTCTGGCAACATAGAGATTTCATTTTATATATCTTGCCTTTCGGTTTAGTTAAGCTGAGAACCTTTCGCTTAGCGCATGGGTTAGTTAGGTGCAACATGAGCGCAGGGAGAATGTGTCATTCAGAGATGTCAAAATAAAAAACCCAGATAGGAATGGGACCAGGGATGTGAGTGACGTCACGCACTGGATGCGTGGGCTGAGATTTGAGAAAAGTCAGTTAGTTGAGTTCTAGCATCCGAAGAAGACAGTTGACTTTCAGAGCTCACCGAGACCTTGTGGCAGGTGCCGCACATGATTTGGGACAGATGGAAAAGTCAGTATAGAAAGATGGTATCTCTCTCCTTATGTCAAAAAACCTTTAAACTCAAAGGTAATAAAAGTTTTGTGCCTGAACTAAGAAGTCGTAAGTGTTTTTCGTGTTTCGGGATTCCTATGTTATCTATGTGCGTTATGGACATTATGAACATTTTGCGTACCGGTATGAATATGTCTATTTCACATATTCATGGATGGCTATGTAACAATACATCATCATATTTGGGACAGGTTGAATGAAAGTTATAACTATAGTCCAAACTAATGTTTTATACAGAAAAACTTTTACTGGAATATGATCATTTTTAAAAAATTTCTCCTAATGTGAACTTATTTTTGCCGCAAGCTTATTGCATGTGAACATGTCTAGGTATTTGCTCAAATTTTGTGTTTTTAAACATATTGTAAGTAGTACTTGATGACTGTAGTCAAGGGTGACCAAAAGCTTCAATAGCTTCAACACCGAGGTGTAGGGGAGGGCACTACTCCTTTCCCTGGATTGCTCCACTTTACCCTTGATACACACCTTATATTGCTGAATGTTAAGCAAGGATGTATCAAGTACAATTTTTAAAGTCTTTGGTATGACGCGACCTGGGATTGAACCTAGGTCTCCCAGACCATTGGCAAACACTCTACCCACTAGGCCAATGAGCCGGTAAATATAATGTAAACAATATAAATTCTGATTTTAAGTCAGTATGAATTGATAATGAGTTGAATAAATGCTAAATTTAAGTGAAATTTAACTGCTACAAATTCTAAAAAGTCAGTAAGTATTATATTCTGGAAGTTTGGTTTTTTTTGTTTTTTTTTCAGAATTTTGTAGTTGGGTGGGGTACACAAATAATGACAGTACCAAAGTTAACATGTGTTAAGAACTTCTTATTTTACCGATTTAAAAATATCAAAAGTGAGTGACTAGGAAATTTTCTCTCAAATCGATCATAAATTTCTATTAAGGAAGTAAATAATGAATGCTCTCCCATTTGTTCTGCTTTTTCATAGCCTCCATGTTTTATCTGAAATTTTTTTTTTCCTTCTTTTAGACCTATCCAGATACAAATCCAGCTCAAATGGTCTCACCTGTATATCTTGAACTTGTAAGTCTATTTTCATTAGTGTTTGTTTTTTTTTGTTTTTGTTTTTTTAAGACGTCTAAAAAAATCTTATTCCATAACCTGGTTTGATCATAGGAGTGCTATTCAAGTAGTGTGTCATAGGCAGAAATATCCTGTCAGAGTTCATTTCCCTCTAGGTTTTGTTTAAATTTAGAGTTTTCCTCCTAGATTGGTTGCTATACCAAGTCATCCCTACTATGTACCAATAGCAGGAGGGAGAATAGTTGGATTCAGACCTTTCTGAAGGATATTAATGCTATGTGAAATGTAAATAGTCCAATCCAGGATTTGAACTTGGTTCAGTTTGTCCACTTCCTATGATGGTAACCATTACACCACAAGCATATTCCAAATTTCTATGTAATCATTTAAATAATTGAACTAAATGTAATTTCAGTTGAAATTGTGTGACTCATGTCCCTGTACTCCAGGCTGCAAATTTATCAGTCACACTTTGTATGTATTTATAAAATGTCGAATCTTAGTAAAACTGTTTGTGTACTTGTCACATCTATATATACAGTGACACACATAAGTATTGGATACATGTTATTTTCTGTTATAACTCTAGTTTATGTTCACCATTTTGCCTGATATTTGGTAAGTAATATCTCGTAAAGTTGTTTTAGTTGTATGTGGAAGGAAAATTAAAAACTCATGGTTGAATCCTTTTTTTTTATCAAAGTTCAAAATTACCAATATGGCTATTGTTATATATTCCCTATCCAGGTTTATATGATAAAACTCACATAAAGGGCATATGCAATGCAATGCAATTAGAAGAAAACTCAAACCTGGTTAAATTGTCATTATAAATTTATTTCGGTGAAGAATATCATTATACTCTTCATTTTATCAGATGACTTCACATGTTTAATTTGAGTGTTGAAAAACAGCAAATATGGATTACAGTCTATATATGTATGTATGGAAAATAAAGGGAAGAAAAACTTATATTAATTTTGATTCTCCGGAAAAAGTAAAGAGGGTTAAAATAATAAAGTATTAGAACAATTAAGAAACTTGTAAAAAGGTTTCCCTGTAAATTAACCCATCCTGATTTTGAACATATGCTAGATTTTTCGTAGCAGGTGGAATTTTATGAATAATGTAAGCTTGTAAACTAAACTATTATTTCATAATAATGAGGAAAAAAAAACAAAAAAAGAAACACCCTAAGTCAAGCACGAGATATCTACTAATAAATTCAAAGTGTGTTTCAGATTTTGTTTGCATAGAGAAGGCTTAAAATAAAATATAAATGGCCTCTAAGACAATGAAGTTGTTGTTTGGTCCTAACTCTATGCAAGACCACAGAACACTCATAACTATTTAAGGCATTCAAATGCTCACAGATGGCAGAATCAAGCAATTTTGAATGCCTGGATGTTGTGTGGTTATGGATATCTCTTGGAACCTGCTGTTTAACTCTAACCTCAAGGTGTTGGGAAGTGTGCCCTATATATGTAGCATTACAGGTTCCCCCAGCCTTATATTTATTTATATTACATGGATATTACATTCACTTGTTCTAGTTTCTGTAATGAAGCTTTGTCATTCTTCGATTGTTTGAATGATTTACATCCTTCTTTAACCTTCAGTATGGATGAAGAGAAGGATAACAAATTAACATTCTTGGATGTATTGGTTGAACACCATTTGTTTGCTTTCATAACTTGTATATATAGAAAGCCTAGGTTCACCATATGTATTAAGTCCAGAAAAGTTAACTCTTCCCCCTTTGTCTTGCTATCATTTTTCATTTTCACCCTCCTTTTACTTAACTTGACTAATCTCAGCGGACAGGGCCCTTGCTATTTCAATGATTTTCTTCATATCATAAATCTCCTGATTTTGCATATGTCTCTTGGCATTTGTCTTTTTAAATTTGCATGTACCAACAATTTATTTATATATATATATATATATATATATATATATATATATATATATATATATATATAAAAGATAGATTTGTAGTGAATCTGACTGTATGATAGGAATATGTGGAAAGTTGGATAAATCAAACACTCAACTCAAATTTAGATGTGATATTTCATTCAGCTTTATTTCATAAATAGATAAACTCAGAAAACAGTCTGCGTCTGAAGAAGTTAGAGATGAAATAAAGCTGAATGAAATATCACACATCTAAATTTGAGTTACGTGTTTGATTTATCCAACTTTCCACATATTCCTATCATAAATATGAGAGAGAGAGTCTAGCAGAAGTACCCAGTCCATGATTAGACCAGAAGGATTTTTGGAACATCAGTGAGTGAAATAGAAAGGGGTAAGAGAGGACTAAGCTAAGAATTAAAAATTTGTCCTCATTCATAGTTAAAAGATTTTGCTTATTAATTCAATTAAAAAATATTCTTTTATTTTATGAACTGTTTTGTTTTGTTTTTTTTGTTTTTTAGTTTTCATCTAAGATAATAGATGAAGATATATAACCCTTTACTGGTGAAAGGTTTCAAATATTTTTATTTCATGCTCAGTTACAGAACAACTTTTTAGTTTATAATTTTTGAAAAAGCAACATTTCAAATTTTATTTATCCACTAAAAATTTAACAATAAAAGAATCTAAGAATTCACTTATTACAGTATTTTATTTTAGGAATTTTTTCATTTACATTTAAAATATTATTTTTAAAATGTAACCCTAAACTTGTGAGTGATTTGAAACATTGTAATTTTATTTTTCTAAAGACTTTTTAAAATAAGGCAAAAATCTTAATTCTGTTTTAAATTGTCTGTTGAGTTAGAGATTAGAGAAAAATGTTCATTTAATTTTTTTTTTTTTTTTACCAAATAAAAATATAACAATAAAAAGAAGCTAAGAATGAAAATGTATCCTTATTTTTAAAGAGAAAATTTTTCATATTAATTTTAATGAAAAGTATTCATTTATTCTGTAAATAGTTTATTCCTTTTTTTAAAAAAAGTTTTTGAGTTAGACTGATTAAAAAAGCAATATATTTTTTCCAAGAAATATGAAAAGTATTCATTTAAAGATCAGATTTTGAGTTTTTGATCAACAATACTTTCATTAATTTTTTTCTTTTTCATCCTCAATAAATGTAACATCATAGGTAGGTATGATAAAAAGAAGTTAAGAAATAAAAATAGTTTTTTCATTTTACAATTTCTTTTTTTACTTTGCATTTAAAATGATATTCTAAAAAAGATAACTTGTTTGTTTGAAATATGTTCATGATTTTTTTATAGCGCTCCAAAAAATTTAGATTTTTTTTTTTTTAAACAATTAGTACTAAATTACAAAACAATTTTTAAAACAGCATTAAATTCAAATTTTGCCTCTGGAATCTGTGTGATATTTCAACATGACCATTTTAAGCAATACTGAAGGGTTGCACATATTTTTTTATAGTTACTTATGAAGAATTGTAAAGAGTTCCACAAATGGATTGAGTTGGTTGGGTTTTATGACATATCAACCATTGTAGGTTATTTAATACCAAATCCTCTTTATACATATATATAAAATATATATGATTTGGTTTGGTTGAGTTTTATGGCATATCAACCATTGTAGGTTATTTAATACCAAATCCTCTTTATACATATATATAAAATATATATGATTTGGTTTGGTTGAGTTTTATGGCATATCAACCATTGTAGGTTATTTAATACCAAATCCTCTTTATACATATATATTAAATATATATGATTTGGTTTGGTTGGGTTTTATGGCATATCAACCATTGTAGGTTATTTAATACCAAATCCTCTTTATACATATATATAAAATATATATGATTTGGTTTGGTTGAGTTTTATGGCATATCAACCATTGTAGGTTTGCCAAGTCGTCTTTATACATATATACTTAATATATATGATTTTGTTTGGTTAGGTTTTATGGCATATCAACCATTGTAGGTTATTTAATGCCAAATCATCTTTATACATATATATTAGATATATAGGATTTGGTTTGGTTTTATGGCATATCAACCATTGTAGGTTATTTAATGCCAAATCTGCTTTATACATATATATTAGATATATGATTTGTAAACACATTTTGTTGATAACATTTTTAAATAAGTCTGAGCTTTTTATTTGCACACAAATGATTTCTAATACAAAATATAAACATGTATATTTATGTGATTATTTGGTTTCTTTTTCTTAAGGTTCCCTCAAATTCATCCAACTTTGCCTCTTGCAATTGTGAAGTCAGTTCCTCAACATACTACCCCTTTGTAAAAGTTAAAAGCTCTATATTCCGTGCTGAAAATTGTCATAAGGAATGCAATAAATTAATTTCCATGTCTCCAACTACTCTGATGACCACATCTAGTTTTGCTAAAACTCCATCTCCAACAAACACAAATACTGCAACACCCAGTGCAGACATTGCAAAAAAACATGAGATATCTACAGCTAAAATTACAACAACAGTCAAAATTACAGATAAACTGGTGTCATCTTCAACTGCAGACTCGACACTTGTGTCATCTTCAACTGCAGACTCGACACTTGTGTCATCTTCAACTGCAGACTCGACACTTGTGTCATCTTCAACTGCAGACTCAACACTTGTGTCATCTTCAACTGCAGACTGGACACAGGCGTCATCTTCAACTGCAGACTGGACACAGGCGTCATCTTCACCTGCAGACTCAACACGGGTGCCATCTTCAACTGCAAACTCGACACTGGCGCCATCTTCAACTGCAGACTCGACACTTGTGTCATCTTCAACTGCAGACTCGACACTTGTGTCATCTTCAACTGCAGACTCGACACTTGTGTCATCTTCAACTGCAGACTCGACACTTGTGTCATCTTCAATTGCAGACTCAACACTTGTGTCATCTTCAACTGCAGACTGGACACAGGCGTCATCTTCAACTGCAGACTGGACACAGGCGTCATCTTCAACTGCAGACTGGACACAGGCGTCATCTTCAACTGCAAACTCGACACTGGCGCCATCTTCAACTGCAAACTCGACACTGGCGCCATCTTCAACTGCAAACTCGACACTGGCGCCATCTTCAACTGCAAACTCGACACGAGCGCCATCTTCAACTTATGAATTGGTCACATCGACTGCTACCATGTCAACACAAGTTTCTACCCTGTCTTTGTATATCAATGAAGCAAAAGTGGGTAAACATCCTGATTTGGATCATTGGATTGAATTGAAAGGTAAGTTTCTATTGTAGAGTATTATTAAGGTTATATTGATAACTCTCAATTCTCATATGATAAAATATCAAGTTCCATACAAGAACAAATCCAAAAGACAATTCTTTTAACTTAATACTTTTATAGATGCATAATAAAACCAGATACACAGAAACAATATAAGATTAAAGATAAGTACATGTAATGAAAATGATTAAAAACTGTTAACCTGTTTATAAGTAATACTACTGACCATAGTCGAGGGTGACCCAAAGATTCCCTTTTTCAATTGCTACTATACTGAGGAGTAGGGGGAGTGCTACTCCTTTTCCTGGATTGTTCCACTTTACCCTTGATCCATGCCTTATAATGCTGAGTGTTAAGCAAGATGGCATCGAGTACTTTTTTTTTTCTTTTTTTTTTTTTTCGAGTTTTTGGTATGACTTGACCTGGAATTGAACCCTGGTCTCCTGGGCCATTGGCAAACACTCTACCCAATTTTTGTACTGAATACAAGAATGAGACAGAAGGTTTCCATTATTATGGTAATATGAGGCACAATTTGTCTGTTCCAGATGCTTTTGCAGAGGTCATGAAGGTGACCAACTAAACTGGACTGTGAGATGCCAAGCTTGCCTGATAATCTCTGAGTGCTACTCACTGGATTTGCTTCTATGGCTTAGCTCATGACCTTGAAATCCACAGTTTTAGGCCTACCTGACCTTGCCTGATTATCAAGTTTCTTACAACCTGAACAAAGTTTCTTGAAGCATTTGATTACTATACTGTAATTAACTTTTATCTTTCGCCCAACAAATGGTTGGTTGCTTCTGTGGCATTATGGCTGAGTTCAGACTTGTAAAGCATAAATTCCTGAATTAAGCTATGTTCATCTGTATGGATTTCAAATATTTTACCATGTGTCATTTCCTCAACTACTGTGATACTCCCAACCACAATGTGTACTTATCACGGCTTGAACTGCTTATGTTAAGTGATATATATATATATATATATATATATATATATATATATATATATATCTCGCAAACTATCTTATATCAAAATATTGCAAAACTTTTGACTCACCCTAGTATAAGGGAAACCCAGCTGTTAAGATGACTTCAGCATAAAATGACCCAAGAAGATGTTGTTATGCCATAAAACCAACCAGCATTTATAGTTCACTTAAAGAGACAAATGATGTTAGGTTTAAGGCTCCAAGCTACTACCCCTATTGTTCTTGAGGAGAATGGCCATTCTATGTCTGTAAAATCCTCTGTTTGGCAAATGCTGGCCCTTGTTTTAATCTTTACCTATGTTGTATAGTTCTCTGCTGTCTTCTTCAGATGATAAGCCCAGTCAGCTGGAGCTGTAGAATATGCTGACTACATCTCTGCAAGAGAGGTAAGACTCCCCCTCCCAACAAATGTGCTGGACATGACGCTAAACTGCATCAGATGGTGAGGCTCCATTCTTGGAGCTTTGGGGAACATGCAGTACTCCTTCACTGCCATTACTCCTAGCTCCTCTCTGACCTGGAGTCGTAGTAGCTGTTAGGGTTGTATCTATGGGTCAAATAGAACCATTTAATCATTTACTATACTTGAAACCATTAAATTATAAACAAACAAATGAGCTCTGGCCCATTTAAAAATAATGCTACTCCCTAAATATTCACTTATAAATCATATATATAATATAGATATATGTGTGTGCATATGTATAAACAGGACTTGACATTAAATAACCCACAAGGGTTAATATGCTATAAACAAGCCAAATCAATCATACTTGCTTCAACTCTTATACTGTGTTGTTTTCTTTCAATGACCCGTTTTTCTTTATTTGTTTCTTCTTTGATGGTTGCCAACCTCCACATTGCTTTGCTGTGATATCCAACTATGAAGGCGTCTTTTGGAAAGAATAAACACTAAGCAATATTTTTATGCCCTCTTCTTTTAATACTTCTTAGCTACGACATCTTTGTTTCCTTGAGTTGGTCCATGGATGGAAAAATATGTGCATACTATTTTCATATGTGCTAATCAACACCTCAGAACCAACTGATTAAATTTGAAACTATTTTTCTAAATTCTAGGATAGTTTGGTCACATAATTGAGATTATCCAATCCAAGATCTCAGATTGATTTCTTGTCATTGAAATTAAATGACCCAATTGTTTTCGAGTACAATTTCTCATTCACTTTTTCAAATTCCACTCAACCTCTCAAATAATAGATAAGGCAACTTTATTATCCAACACTTATCTATATAGGTTGAATTATGGGTGTAAGTTATATTCCAGTATAGAGCAGTTCATGAAAAGTCATATGGAAGAGCAACATTGTAAGGACAAGTTAATTCAAAAGTATTAACTAATACAAAATATTATCTAAGTATATGAGAACAAAGTACCCAGATGGATTGAATAAGTTGTTATTGCAACCTTAAGAACAATCAAAATGAGGATATTAGTCCAAGCATGATTTTAATTCATTAATTGTTTTTGTCCTTGCAAATCTTGAAGATGATTAGAGCTATGCCAACCAAATTTTTTGTCATTATCAAAGGGATCACAAAGAATATTTTAGCATGTTACCTTATATACTCACATAATCAATAACCTCTAATTTTTAGTGACAAAAAGGTATTTTTTTTATCAGTGAAAACAAGGTAAGCTTCAATGTTTCAAAAAACATATCTCGTGTAATGATCAACCTCATTTTTTTAGCTGAGAAACTAGTCATAAAAAGTTGTTCATTAAATAAGTATTGCAGTTATTTTTCCCCCATGACTTTTTTGCTCATAAGTTGTTGTTTTTTTGGGGGGGGGTTGTTTTTTTTTTACTTTTTTCCTCCTGAATTATTTTTTCCCATGATTTTTTTTTTTCCCTCATGACTTTTTCCTCTTATGAAGTTTTTCTGGCCATCAGAAAAAAATAATTCTTTATAGTATAAACAATTTCCATGAAGAAGGGAGAAACATAAACCTCTTAATGATGTTTATTAACTCATAAATCCTTAATAAAATATTGTTGAAATCTAATTGGTGACAATTTTTGAATACGATATGATTTATTAAAGATGTATTTCGAATCCATGACCCTAATTGTAGCCAAGGGAATTAGATTAAAATACTGAAAGTTTTCAGTTAGTGTAATTCTTCTTTGTAATTCAAAGAAATTTTATTTCTGTAATGTTTTCTTCTTTGTACAGGAAATGAATCTATTAGAATTGTCAATTCTTATACATTGGTTCACAATGTTGCTGGGCGAACAAATAATTCAAAGTTTTTCTTGAGCAATCTTACCACCACAAACAAGGAGGAGTTGTTCTTCATCAACTTTAATACTCCTGGTGCAGGTTCCTTATTAAAGGTCAGTTAAATTATCTCATAAATTATCATTTTGATTTTATTTGAAAAGTCAGTTCCTTAACAATGTTATTTCATTTTGATAAAATTATCAGCAAACAGAACAAAATGTGCCCTATATAAAACTAAACGAAACAAATTTTTGTTGCTTTGATAAAACAATAATTATTTGTAAATAAGACACACTATTTTTCATCCCTAAGGTTTGGGATTTCTATAATATTCATTTGCTCAGTCGGCTGGGGCTGGAGAATACACCGACTGCTTCTTTGCAGAGGGGTAATACTGCCCCAACGAGTGTCCTGGATATGACACTAAACAATCTGATGGTGAGGTTCCAGCAATGCTGGAGCTTTGGGGAATGCGGAGTACCCCTTTATTGCCATCACTCCCAGGTTCACTCTGGCCCGGCGTGGTAGCACCTGATAAGGGTCCTATCTATGAGTTAAATAGAACTTAATGGTGGTTGGCGTTTACTGTTTTTATACATTTAAACAGCGTATTTATGCTGAACTGGATTGTTTAAAATAGAACTGTCTTGACATTAAAACTGCGTACTAATGCTAAACTGAATTGCTTGAACTAGAACTGTTTTGAAATCTAAACTGTGTACTTATCCTAAACTGAATTATCTAAAATAAAACTGTTTTGACATTTAACTCTGTGTATTGCCCACGAGTGTCCTGGATTTGACACTAAACAATCTGATGGTGAGGGCCTTGGGGGAATACAGAGCACCCTTTCATTGCCATTACTCCCAGGTCCACTCTCGTCCGGTGTGGTAGCACCTGATAGGGCCCTATCTATGGGTTAAATAGAACTAATGGCATACTTATGCTAAACTGAATATCTTGAAATAGAAATGTTTTTTGACAATTGAACTGTACTTATATTTGAACTGCGTGTTTATGCTAAACTGAATTATTTGAAATTGAACTGTTTTTCACATTGAAACTGTACTTACACTAAACTGAATTGTTATATATAACTGCTTGAATAGTTTGGAATAGAAATGTTTTTGAGAATTAAACTGTGTACTCATACTAAAGTGAATTGTTTGAAATAGAACTGTTTATTTACATAAAAATGGATTTCGTGTTAAATAACCTACAAAGTTGATATGCCATTATGGCAACAAACTAAACCAAACCAAATTAGGACAGATTGACTGAAAGTAAGTTATATCTATAGTCTAAAGTAATGTATTTTAAAGTAATGTATATATAATGTATTTTACAGAGAAATGTCAACTGGAATGGGTGAAGCTTTGTGAATGGGCGTCTTTTTTTTTCTTTCCTGGACTGGAGATGGTTTTGTAGAGATGAAATTGGTGTATTCTGCAGCCCTAGCAGACTGGGCTGGCATAAATTATTAGTATTAGATATGAACACTTGAAACCATGCACTCATTTAATTGAAGTGGAATTTTTCATTACTATGTTGTGAGATCAAGTTGTATGACTGATAAACAGCTATACTTGTATTGTGGTTTCCATATAACTAAATTAAATATTCACTAAACTTAATGCAGCCTGTGTAACATGGTAAACAAATAATACTGGCATGCAAATTGATCAATTTAAAAAATGTATATAAATGATGTAAGTGTGTGAGTGTTCATATATAGATGTGTGTATATATGTGTGTAAGAGTGTGTGTATATATGTATATGTGCAGGAATATGCGGTGCCCTGTCATGCCAGATATGCCTATGAGAATGAGATCCTACTGTGGCAGCAGAATGGGTGGCTGTTGCTATATTCAGAAGAAGAACTTGGCCCACCCAAGGGTCTAATTCCCTTAACGGCGGTCATGCAGAAGCTGAAGGAGCGTCCGGTGCTTGACTACCAGGAATTGAACAGTTTTGTAGATGCTTTCACTATCAATGCAGAAGTGTGCGTGCTGAAACTGAGAGAGTGGCGGTGACAAGGAGTCAATGTGTTGCTTCTAGATCTGTGAAATGCATATCTTCAAATCCACGTCGACAAGGTGTTATGGCTATTTCAAACAGTCATTTTTAGGGGTCAGCGCTTCTGTCTTACACAGTTGGGATTTGGGCTGAATGTGGCGCCACTTATTATGAAGTCCAGACATTATCGTATCTCAAGACCATATGATCAAAAGTGCCACATCAGCTTATGTTGATGACATTTTAATTAATGAAAACTTAGTTCCTGCATCGCACATACAACCTTTTTTGGACTATGGTTTGGTTTCCAAGGATCTGGTGCGACTGAGAGACGGAGCCAGAGTTCTTGGCTTGCAAGTCTGGGAAAAGGATGGCACTCCCTGATGGAAACAAGGAAGTCAAATTCTGAAAATCCCTGATGGATTAACCCGTCAATGCGTATTTTCTCTCTACGGGAAACTTGTTGGTACATCCCTGTATGTCGATGGCTCAGAGTGGCAGTTGGATTTATCAAGCGCCCGGCAACTGCAGTAACAAAGGGCTGGGATGATAGAATCAAAAACGCTTCTCTCTGTCTCATATTGGCAGAGACTTTGACTAGAGTACGAGAAGCAGATCCTGTTGGAGGAAACTGGTGTATGGACGGTAAAGAAATTACAGTCTGGGTGGATGTGAGTTCCGTAGCTACAGGAGTGGCATTGGAAACGAATGGGATGGTCATTGAGGATGTGTGTTGGCTACATCCAACTAATAACACTCAGCACATCAATCTAGCTGAACTCGACGCGGACCTCCAAGGGATCAATTTGGCCCTTCAGTGGGTGGCGACAGTGTTACACTTGGTCACTGATTCAGCATGCATACACCAGTGGATTTCCAACACTTTAACTGTAAAAGCACATGTGAACACAAGGGCAGCAGATGAGATGCTCGTTAGGCAATGGCTAGAAACCTTGCGATCACTGGTGAAAGATTATGGACTGACCATTAACGTGAAACTCGTGAAGTCTTGTCAGAACTGTGCAGATAGTCTCACCAGAGTGGGCACAGGTGGATGGATTTGCTCAAGGAGAGAAAAGAGCCGGTGCTCAAGAGTTGCAAAATGGTGGGAAGACAACTGGACAAGGACCAGGTGGCTGACATCCATCATCAAAGTGGACATCTGGATGTGAAGCAGACTTTATACTTTGCCAGGTTTGTTGACCCACAAGTGTCCAAAGAAACTGCTAACTCTGTTGTGAAAGCCTGCAAAACCTGTCGATCGATAGATCCGGCTCCTGTTTGCTGAAAAAAAGGAAAACTCGGCGTGAAAGACAACTGGAACATATTAGCAATGGACATAACCCACCAGAATGGTGAGAATCTTATAACTATCATTGACTGTGGCCACTCTAGATTTGCAATATGACGGCCACTGTGTTGACAAGATGCACCCACTGTTATCCGACAGTTGGAGAATGATTTCCTCGAGCGAGGCCCACCGATGGAAATACTGACCGACAACGGCACTGCATTCACTAGTAAAGACTTTGGAGAATTTGCGAGGAATTGGGACGTGCATCTGCAGTTTTGATGTGCCTACTCACCGAGTGGAAATGGAATTGTAGAAAGAAGTCATAGGACCATTAAGACTATCATGGCCAGGAAGAATTGTTCAATATTGGAGGTGGTCTATTGGCACAACATCATCCCAAAGGATGACGTTTCATCTTGCACCGCGCCGGCTGATGCACTACACAGATACCATGTCCAAATAAAAGGTGTTGAAGATAACCCTCTCCCTGAATCATAGATGACTAGAGGGAAGCATGAAAAAGGAGATGTGGTTTGGGTTAAAAATCCATGCAGCAGTTGCACAACAAAATATAGCACTGGTCGTGTTACTGAAGTGATCAGCCCGCAGTCTGTGAAAATTGATGGGGTGCCTCGTCATGTTAAAGACCTCCAACCAGTAATACAGACACAATTATCATTGAGTGACGAAAGCGATTCTGAGGATAGTGAGCATTTAATCTATCTGAATTCAAATCCGCTCAACAGTGATTCTGATGCTAGTAGCCTCCCAACTGATGAAGTGTCTACTGAAACTCGAACCGCAGATGAGAGCACGCATGAGGGTGAAGCCTGTGTGATTCCTCTTTGAAGAAGTACCCGACAAAGACGAAAGCTACCCCCCTGCCCTGTTTGTGATCATGAGGTCAGGGGGGAGTGTAGGGAAAATTGTGACTTACTTGACTAGTGTGTGGCTGCATTTTGTATGGTTCAGTCACTTAACAAAAAAAAAGCTAAAATGGCGACCCACAGTCGTTTTTGTATCTGATTATCTCGCCTGAAGTAACGCAGACTCTCGGTGCTCCTATGCAAATGAGACTATGCCAGGTGTATAAAAAGAGCCGTTGAGGGAATCAGAGTCGGTGGGAAAAAGTTGTGTTGTGTAGGCAGACACGTGCAACAGGATTGTCTGAGTCAGACGTTATTGAAATCAACTTTCAAACTACAATATATAATTATATATTTATGTTTGTGTGTATATTTGTGTGTATGCACATAAATCTGTATATGTGCGTTTGTGTATATCTTTATATATGCATGTTGGTGTTTGTGTGTGAGTGTATGTGTGTGTGTGTATATATATATATATATATATATATATAAAATTAACTTAAATCGCGAGTCGAAAATCTTCTACTAAAGTTTCACCTTATCGGATCATCAGGAAGCCTAACTTCGAAGTTAGGCTTCCTGATGATCCGATAAGGTGAAACTTTAGTAGAAGATTTTCAACTCGTGATTTAAGTTAATTTTATAATTGGCTCCACTTGTGTTGAGCACTTTTGTAATTGTAGCATTGCAGGATTCGCAGAAGGTTTTTAGTTTTCTTTTGACCACTGACTGCGTATCCCTTGATTTTTTTTTTTTTTTTTTTTCAAGGGGTCGGACGAGGTTGGCCTTTTCTTTCTTTTTGACCTATAATTTTTTCTTTTTCTCCTGGGCGGTGATTCGAGATACTTTTATCTCTTGTTCCTGGCGTTTTTTTGTTTTTTTTCTGCTACCGTAAATGCTGGTAGATATTAGATTAGTAAATATATATATGTGTGTGTGTGTGTGCTTGTATGTGTGTGAGAAACATATATACACACACGAACACGCAAATTGTGTGTGTGTGTGTATATATATATATATATATATATATATATATATGTATGTGTTGTGACATATACACATAGCAACAGACAGCAGATATATTGCGAAAGTAGTAGTGAGAGGTTGCTGACCGGTAACCTGTGGAGTAAAAGTAAGAGACCCCTTCAGCCTAGCTGCCATGGATTGGAATGTGGGGTGGGATAGCTTGAAAAGTGGTAGTTAAAAAGAAAAACGCGGCTTGAGCAGTTGGAAAGAAAAGGCTGGACCATGTGTAAGAAAATGGACAACAGAGAAGAGGCTTGATAGAACATAATTTTCTATTATGCCCATATTGAATCTTCAAGTTAATCTTCGCTCTTCAGATAAGTTCTATCTGTATATCTCCTAAACTTTATTATATGTAACATGTCCAGGTCAAGGAATATGAAAATGTCCAAAATATCTGCCAGACACAAGAGAAAAGATGTAATGTGTGTGTGTGTATATATATATATATATATATATATATATATATATACACGTGTGTGTGTGTGTGTGTGTGTTTATATGTATATATATATGTGTGTGCGTGTATGTGTATATATATATACACACACGCGTGTGTGTGTCTGTGTATATATATATATATATATGTGTGTGTGTGTGTGTGTATATATGTCTGTGTGTTTTTGTATATGTATACACACCCACATGTGTGTATATATGGGTGTGTTTGTGTGTGTGTGTGTGTGTGTATGTATATATATATATATATATATATATATATATATAGTAATTGGGGAAAAATGTGCCTTTCTTAATTCATTTCATTCAGATATCAAACATCTCATTTGGAGCCTTGAATGGATCAATGATAAAATAGGAAAAAATTAAGTGTCTATCCTATTTCATCAAACATGTTTAACAGTGCAAATAGTTCTTAGATATATAATGTATGTTTGTCTCTGTCATACATGTCTTGCTTAATATTGGTGCCGAAGTGATGTCTTTTTTGCCACATTGTATTTGTTTTTAAATAGAGATATACCAAGTGGTGGTTTTGTTTAAAACTGTATTAGCATTTTGTCAGCTCCACAAAGAAAAAAGCAAATGAACTAGCAAGAGGAAGTCTAGAATAAAATCATATAACCATATTTTTTTATGACAATTTCTCTTGACTCAGCTATGGGGTGGGTGGGGCAAATTTGATGCTTATTCTTCCTCTAAATCAGTGGTTTTCAAACTTTTTTTGCCACCACCCCCTTCACCACCGGACCAAAATTCCAGCGCCCCCTCTTCCAATGATCGCCAGAACGACAGTAATGTTAAATGTCATAAGACTTGGTTGATTCTTCAATCACAAACAGTTTGAAGAGTATAAAAAACAATTTTAACAAACATAAATGGTAAACATTTATTTTTCAATCACAAACACCCTGAACTGAACATGAAATAAATTGTAAAACTGAACGAGTTACCATAAACAACTACCCTGCTTAATGAGATGGGTGGGCTTGGTGCATTGCAATCAAACTGTCTAGCGGAATGGTTGAAAGTCCCGAGAGTGGGAGGCGATAAGTGTTACACTTGGTCACTGATTCAGCATGCATACACTGATGCTGAGAGTTTGGGATTAATTAATAAAGAGAGGATAAACTCCCAAGAGCAGAGCTTAAAGCAACCCAAAAGAAATTAAGGAGAGAAGAAATGAGAAATAAAAGTAACGGAGTTAAAAAGGGGCAACAAGTTTAATGTCACCGTGAGAAAAAAGGAAGTAAACAAAGGGAAAGTGGTGACCAGGGGAAAATTGTCCCTTATGAAGAGAGTTCTGGATACAGACGTGACACTTATGTCTAGTTGAAACGACTGAGGGATGCTTAATTAAATCGCCCCGTTTTTCCGGCCTTGCTACCAACACCAACGTCACATTTTACTGTAATTGCTCCAACGCCCCCATCCGACTGTTTACTCGTCAGCGCCCCACTGAAAGTTCATATCGCACCCCAGGGGGCGGTACCGCCCACTTTGAAAACCACTACTCTAAATTAATTCATCCTAACTCTAGTTTATCATATTGGCTCTTATTGTGAGCAACTATAGTCGATAGTGAGTAGTCAACCCAACTATCACTGGCCTGGACTGCAACTCTTCTGATTCTCTCCTGATTGCTCCCTTGAGTTTATGGAGTTTAGATTTCCAGAAAAAAATCTGTTTCCTCAGCTTGGACCCTGCCCCCCACCCCCAAAGCCCTAAAAGAAAAAATGATATCCTTGTCTACTGAACTCTGACTGTACATGGACTGAAGACTCCAGTTTATTATGAACATTAAAAAAACTAACCCGTTCATCCCTCTTGAGAATCCTTCTCTTTCTAATTTATTATCTAGTAAAACCTGCTGACTTCTTTAACTTGTCAAGTTATCCTTTTGATACTACTATACACACACAACTATGTACTTAGATATATGCTACCTTTGTCCACACACACTTGTACAGATATGCTTGTATCCATATGTATAAGCATGCAAAAATACTCATATTGACATGGTCTCATCAACATGCATATTCATTATTGCACTTGATTATGTGTAACCATCGACAAAAGAGCTTATAATGTCACATGTGAGTGAGTGAGTGAGTGTGTGTGTGTGTGTGTGTGTATGTATATATATATATATATATATATATATATATAATTTGCTATGTTTATAAATAAAGAGTGATCAATATCAGTGGTTGAACATATATCTCCAAGTTAAGATACTCTAGACATAGTCAGTAGTGTTTGGTGATTGTCAGTTTCTTGTTTATGCAATCATTCGACCAATACGTGCTTTTAAGAAAGAATCTAGAGGATCTATGAAAGAAACGATACTGTTCTACATTTTCTCCACAATTGAAATATCTTTTTTTTTTTTTTGTTCAGGATTTGGATTCCAATGCTGGGGTGCTACAACTATTTAAGAGAAATGTTATGACAGACTGTCTAGCATATCAAATGGAAGGAACGATCTTGGAGACTAAACTGGGAAAACTTTGCCCTTTGCATAAGGTCAAGCAAATCACACGCAGGTTGGTATTGAAAAACAAAAAAGAAATAATCACAAAGATATTAAATTTTAATCTTAACTGTTGCAAAACTTCAATTGTATCTTACCTACTGAGATTCACACTCACTGCTCTATCAATGGTCCGTAAGGATCACACTACAGCAAAAATATTGTTGATATTTATTATCTTGACCATGTGCATCACTTCAATAAAAGACACATAGTTAAGTTCAGACTTACGAGGGTAAGTCAAAAATTTTGCAATATTTTGGCATGTGCTAGTTTGCAGCTGGTATATCATATAACTGAAGCAGTTCAAGCTGTGGAATGTATTCACTATGGTTGGCATTGTAGCTGGTGTGGTAACGCATTGCTTCTCTCCTTGTAGAATTTGAAAGCCGCACAGATGAATATGTAGCATAGTCTAATTTGGAAATATTTGCTGTATGAGTTTTAACTGAGCCTTAGATGCAACCGAAAACAATTGTTGTGAGAAAGGTGAAGATACAGTTCATATGACAGTAACCAAATGGTTCAAGAAATTTTGGCCTTGTCAGATAGGCCTAAATCATGGATTCTGAGGCTCCAAGCCATAAAGACAAATTTGGCGAGTAACACTTGAGCTCGGTATCTCACTCCAGTGCCCTCATGAACTTTGTAAAAGCATCTAAAGTTGGCAAATTATGCCTTACATTACCAAAATATTGTAAAACGTTTGACTCCCCTGGTTAATATTTAATATGACTCAACTGTTAAGAATCACTCTAAGTTTTGTTCAACGTCATTGTAATCCCAGTTGTCCTAAATACCAAATGAATGACAAATTTCCTGAATTTTTACATAACTTACCTGATGTCTGGTTGATAGCTTAAGTATCTATTTATCCAGATTTTTCTTCTAGACTGATTGCCTTACCAAAAGCCTAGTCTGCCCTACAAAGCTCTTTGCCATGAGCAGAATGTGATAGAAGGTCAATTTTTAGTGGGTAGAGTGTTCGATAATGGTCTGGGTGTCCTGGGTTCAGTCCCAGATTGCGTCATACCAAAGACTTTAAAAATGGTACTTGATACCTCTTTGCTTACCACTCAACAATATAAGGTACATATGAAAGATAAAGTGGAGCAATCCAGGGAAAAGAGTAGTGCCCTCCCCTACACCTCAGTGTAGTAGCTACTGAAAAGAGAGCCTTCTGGTCGCTCTCAACTACGGTTGCCAACTTTACTTACTGTTGTCCAGAGCAGGCGTAAACGGCAATAGAAAAACTGCTTCTTGTATCAATCCAACAGAGACCACTATTGTTGGTTTCAGGGCGTATTGAGTTGAGCGCTCTCTCCCTCTCTTGGTAGCTGTTCCTTCTCTCTCTCTCTCTCGTTCTCCTTCCTTCCTTCCTTCCTTCGTTCGTTGAGTTGTAACGCGTTTGTCAGGCAACTGCGCTTAGAATCAATCTCCCCTCAGCCGTTACTGTGCGTATTTTTATGTTCGTAAGCTCTCGCACTAATTTGCATACGTGTACATTACCTCTCGCTGGTTCGAGATCTCCCCTCGTCAAATATTCTCGCGGCAGCCATATCGGTTTCTCTTCGACAAGCCAGACACGTTCGTGCGCGCTTCGAATGCCCTGGTACGTTACCTTTACACTTACTTACAGCTGGTTTGAATTCAGTTTTCCTTCTACTATGAAAAGGCTAAAGAACCTAGCCGCCTTCTCTACTATTTACCTACGGTTAGAGAAGAGATAGATCCATGCTTTTAACACAAAATGAAAAACACAATCTGCCTCATCCAGCATTTGAACTTGAATCGCCAACTCCATTTCCTACAAAAATAACCATTATGCTAAGCACACCTCCATTTATTGATTGATTTATTGATCAACAATGCACTTGTGTACATGGAAATCCTGTATAATTTTATAATTCTATCAATAGAAAATTGCTTTGTTGGTGATAGTCATTTTGTCACTGAGCAAAGACTACAGCTTTTCTTTTGGAAAGGCATATAAAATTAATGGCAAACAGTCCAGATCTAAATCTATTTAAAAATTGATCTTAGAAATGTAAAAAAAATGGTCCATGAGAAGGTTCTATCCACCAATGATCTAATAGCTGTCTGTATTATTAAAGGAAATGGATTCCAGTGTTCGCTTTCCCAGCTGTCACAATAGGCAACTACAGAAACTGGGTCTGTCCTCTTCACTCGCTGCATCAATTCACTCATCCAACTGCTAAAAACCCAACAGGTATTTGTCTCACATCCTACCAAACAAGTGAGTGTGGCGCAAGGCCTTTGTTTTAGGTAGGTCCAGGTGTAGGAACAGCCCAGACACACCACAGATTCTCCAAAATACCCCTGGCCCTATCGGCATGCACCTAAAGAGAGGCACCTCAGGTGTCAGGCAATAAACCTAGCCCCTTTAACTCTGCAAGGAGAGTTAAAGTCTTGATTGAGGCTTGAGGAATATGTCAGTCTCGGCCATGTGACGCCAATGCTAGGCCTCCTCATCACTTGTGTCAGGCAGCTTTGACTGATTGCCATATCCAGAGACATTACACACCTGACCAGATCCACACTGTTATGCCACAGCCACCCAAAGCATGCCCCATCTACTGGACAAGTACATTTGCCCAAAACTGCATCAGCACTTCTGCTACTGACATTCTTCCTTTTATGCCAGTTCTGCTAGACCAAACTTTGCATATGTTACAAATCTCATCTCGCCAGAGACAAGACAGGTGACTTATAAACAGCACCACCAAGAACGACCATGTTTCTTACTTTCAGCACCTTGCATGCAAGACATGTTCAAACTAGCAGTCCACAAACCTCAAAACCCTGCCACTGACATTCCTCCTTTTATGCCAGTTCTGCCTCGCTGAAAATTGCATATGTTACAAATCTCATCACGCCAGGTGATTTATAAACCGCACGGGAGGTGCCCGTGGTGTAATGGTTATTGTCGCAGGAAGTGGACACAGCGGCACAAGTTCAAATCCTGAACGAGACTGATTGCATTTCACATTGCACTAATACCTTTGGGAAAGGTATGAAACCAATTATTCTCCCTCCAGCTATTGGCAAATAGTAGGGCAGACTAGGTTCTTCAGCCTTGGTGAGGCAACTAGTGTAGGAGAGGGAAAACTCTGAATTCAAACCTGTCAAACTCCGCTTAAAAATTGACCTTGTATTATGTCCTGCCCGAGTGGAGGGGTTGGTAAATATGATAAACCGCACCTCTAAGAATGGCCATGTTTCTTACTGTCCGCACCCAGCACGCAAGACATGTTTGCACTTACTTCAAACTCTGCGAGAGGTCATTTCTCTTTCTACACAAGCACATGTGCAAACAGTTTGTTTTCTCTTGCTTCAGCAAGGTATGTCTCTGCCACACTGCCATTTGGGATAATAGGAACCACTTTGAATAAGGATATTGCTTTAAATTTGTAACAGTCTGACTTACTATTTACCCATAACTGGGTGGGGTTAGAACGAATGTATTCATGGCTTTTACAAGAGCATAAATACAAAGTGAAATACAAACATCCTCATCCAGGATTTGAACTTGGCTTGTCGTGTCCATTTTCCACAACAATAACCGTTGCACAATAAGTATTAAGAGCTAAAGTAGCAGACTTTGTTGAATCATCCATTAAAAAAAAAGACCTTAGGTAAGGGTGGGGGTCCAACATCATTATTATGAAGACATGTTTCATCAAAGATATGATGACTCTTTAGGTGGTGCTTGTATACATATTTACCAACCACTCAACACAAACATGATGCAACTCGAAATCAATTTTTTAAATGGTGTTCAACAGGTTTAAATTCAGAGTTTTCCTTCTCCTAGATTGGTTGCCATATCAAGGTTAAAGAACTCAGTCTGTCATTCTATTTATCCTTGGCTGGAGGTAGAATAATTGGATTCATACTTTTCCCAAAAGTATTAGTGCCATGTGAAATGTAAACAACTTCATCCAGAATTTGCACTTGTTTCACTTTGTTTATTTTCTATGATGAGTCACTTGTGTACAGCAACTAGTCCTGAAGAAAAACTGATTTCAAACTTGTTAAAATTTTGCTTAAATATTGACCTTGTGTTGCATTCTAAAAGTCAAAGTAAAGTTGGCAACTGTAGTTGAGGGTGACCCGAAGGCTCCTTTTCATTAGCTACAACACCGAGGTTCAAGGGAGGGTGCTACTCCTTTACCTGGATTGCTTCACTTTACCCTTGATCCGAACATAAAGTTGAATGTTAAGCAAGGTCGCATCAAGTACCTTTTTTTTTTTTGTCTTTTATATGATTTGACCTGGGATTGAACCCCAGTCTCCCAGACCAATGGGCCGGTATTCATGCAAATAGGCTGCATAAATATATATGGTTACTCTGATTATTACTATGAGTGACCTTCCCATGGTTGTCTTTTTTGGTAGAGAAAACAAGCAAACAATTCCAGTGGTGGTAATTGTCTGAGGTAGAAAGGCAAATCATTGATGCAATAATCTTTTCTTTAAACGTATCAACTCCACATTGTTTATTCCTTTTTAGATATTTGTTAGGGAAGTTGGAAATGTCAAGTTACTTATTAAGGCATATTTTGTCTTTATAGAAAAAAATTATCATCAGGCTTTCAAACTGCCCTCAGATTTAATTAGAAGGTCCCATTTGAAATTCCCAGATCTATGTCTACAGAATGAATATGGGGTCTGGTTTTGTGGCAATCATCATGCTAATCCATGACAAAAAAGGATAAGGGTTGCACCATGTGTCGTCTGTCAGAGAGAGACTTAGAATTGAACCAGAAATACAGGAGTGGAAGAGAGCGTCCATTCTTTTCCACACACACCCCTCTTTTGATTGGTTCTGGCATTATGTTGCTAAGTGCCTGGATGGGTAGACTTTAGCCTCAATTAATGGAAAAAAACTTCAGTAGATCTGTGAGGAGGCAGTTTGTCCAAGTAGAGAGATGGGTGGACGAGCAAACAAAGCAAAGAAAGAATTAGGAGAAAGAAGATAAGAAAGATTACTCTGCTAGTGAGTGTCAGACTTGATTGTTGAACCCCCTCAACAAATAATTATTATTACTTCAGCTTTGAAATTCCCAGGTTATCAATTGCCCAGTCGGTTTGGGCTGTAGAATACACCGACTGCTTCTCTGCAGAGGGGTAAGTCGAGTGTCCTGGATATGACACTAAACAATCTGATGGTGAAGTTCCAGCAATGCTGGAGATTTGGGGAATGCGGAGTACCCCTTCATTGCCATCGCTCCCAGGTCCACTCTGGCCCGGAGTGGTAGCACCTGATAAGGGTCCTATCTATGGGTTAAATAGAACTAATCCGTGCTTCTTTCACTATACTGATTTTTGCATTTAAACTGCGTATTTATGCTAACTGAATTGTTTGAAATAGAACTGTTTGACATTTAACTCTGTGTATTGCCCAGTCATCTGGGGCTGTTGAATACACCGACTGCTTCTCTGCAGAGAGGTAAGACACCCCCCCCAACGAGTGTCCTGGATATGACACTAAACAATCTGATGGTGAGGTTCCAACAGTGCTGGAGCTTTGGAGAATGCGGAGTACCCCTTCATTGCCATTGCTCCCAGGTCCACCCTGGCCCGGAGTGGTAGCACCTGACAGGGTCCTATCTATGGGTTAAATAGAACTAACAGCAATACTTATGCTAAAATGAATTGTTTGAGTAAACTGAATAGCTTGAAATAGAAATGTTTTTCACAATTAAACCGTACTTACATTTAAACTACGTGATTATGCTTAACTGAATTATTTGAAATAGAACTGTTTTTTTACATTAAAACTGTATTTACAATTAACTGAATTGTTACATATAACTGCTTGAATAGTTTGAAATAGAAATGTTTTTGACAAACTATGTAATTATGCTTAACTGAATTGTTTTAAATAGAACAGATTATTCACATAAAAATGGATTTGGTGTTAAATAACCTACAAAGGTTGATATGCCATAAAACCCAACAAACCAACCAACCAACCAGGTTATCAATTATATCAAATACCTGGGAAATGGCCTAAATGTTGACTATGAAAGCAATCAAGCTGGAGACATTAGTCTGAGTACATCAGTGGATAACAAAAATTTCAGTTTAAACTTTTTTTTTCTTCAACATATTGTTACTCTTAAAATTCAATCTACTTTCTTCTCTTTACTCAAGTAATTTCAAAGGATTTCAGTCAATCAATGCTCCTGTGTTCTCAAATCCATATACAAGTAAAAGTCCGGATCCAGATATATGAATAGTTTCATCATAAATTCTTATGATCAAACTTTTGTCTTAACAAACAGTGAAGACTAAGATATAGATATCTTGTTTAACATGTTTCTGTTTTGTAATAGACTTTTCATCATTAAATTGATGTCTGAAAGTAAATTATATTCATTATTTCCTTTTAACAAATCAAGTAAAGAGTATTTCTGTCCTATAATAAAACCCGAAAATATATTTGTATATTCGTATTTGCCTACAACCCTCAAGGGAGGTAAACTAGTAAAGGCTAATTAGAGAGTAGACTCCCTTTATTATTTGCACCTGCATTTTTAGTTCCTGTAAATGATTAGTTTTCAAACTTTTTAGAGTTTAAACCCCTTTCTATTTCAGGGTCTATCTCGTGGACCCCTTACGACTAGAAATGAATTATCGTGAACCCTCCTTCCCTCATATGAATAGAAATCAGTTCTTGGTGATATTTTTGACCAAGATACACATAATTCTCATTACACAACAAGTCTAGATTTATATTTGGTCATCCTATTGGTAAGTACTGTAAATACCGTTTGAAATAAAGTATGTTGTTGCAAAAGGTAGCAGCGTTTTGACAGCCTTTGGAGACAACAATGGATGCCATGCTAAGCCAAAATATTAGGAATGGTTGCTGTTTAAACTGAATTTTCATTGGTGTATACTAGTAACTAGACACATGAATTGCAATTCTATCCCAAATCATATCTATATAAATTTTCAAAACACACTTGCAGCATCCATGGACTTCTGCTGTTGATATTGTGGAATCACTGTAAAAACCAGTGCTGTAAATAATACTTAGTTTCATATCTTGCTAATGGTCATTGACAGTGTTATATACCCGAATGAGGAGACAATAATACTTGTTTATAAAAATATAAACTCATTTTATTTACTACGAAATGTTAAAATCATTGTGTGAGAGAGAACTGCTTGGGAAATGTGAGGTTGAGATACATCCTATTTACACAAAGTGGAGATACATCTCCAAAGAGCCTTGGTCCTTTGTACTCTTTTCACAGGAGACTGATACATAGCAGATTCCCAACCCTAGGGCAACCTGGCCCCCCTCCAGGCTAACACCCAAACAGCGTGACTTGTCTACTCAGCTGACTGCTCTCCCTGATTGACTGACCACCGAGGTTGAAAACCTCTGTCATTAAATATTTTTTTGTCAACCGCACATTCTTCCTTCTGGTGCCTCACCAATGCAATTCTTCCCATGCAATTCTTCCAATGCAACTCTTATAGCATTTTTGCTGTCCCCTGACATAGTTGTACATCCTGTTTTTGAAGTCCACACTAACCGGCCTGTCAAAGGTCAATATGTAAGTCAGCAGACTTCAACTGATTACTGGATGTAATGTATTTTTACCAATCAATTACAAAATAATACATTTCAATTGATGAGATTTGTTTTTTTTGGGTTTTTTTTCCTTTTTCACTTGCAGAGAAATAAGCAATAATTGGACAATTAGTCGCTGCAAGAATAAATTTGAGGTCCTAGAATCAAGTGCCAACCAAACTAACAAATGCCCCTCACAAAAATTCAGGAAGCCTATCTACATGAAGATCTTAAAACAACAACTCAGCAAAAACTTCCAAGCCAATTTTCTTGCAAGTTTGGTAAAGAGATTAAGTGCTGACGAAGGTTGTATGTTGTCAACTGCATTTTTTCTTGGTAAGTGTCATAATGTTCTTCATTCTAAGTTTTGCATTTTATGTACATATATATATATATATATATATATATATATATATATACACACACACACACACACACACAGAGTATTGAACAAAAAAAATATGGGGAAAAAAAACTGAACTATTTTTATTATTGTCACAAATTTTAATGAAATTCCAATAGTTTAGACACTCATAGGAAGTGATTTTTTCCCTTGATTATAGTTGTCAAAGTTTCCTTCGTTGTCATAGTTTTCTAAAACTAAAATTCTCACAAAAAAATTGGAAGTTTCTTTTCCTTGATTTGATTACCCTTGTTTATCTTTTGCTTGTCTGAGTTTGAAAATAGTCAAATTGTGGCATACAATGATTGTAAACTGTCACTTTGCAATATTGCAAAGAAATTGAATTATTGTTTTTAGCAAAAATTATCACATGACCTGAGTCAATTATTTGTTGGAAGTATGATCAAGCAGTAATTAATGCTAATGGATGCCCTACAAAATATTAAGTACTCATAAGCTGTCATAAATTAGATCAATTGTCATCAATTTTATTAATGAATTTTTTGTTATATGTTTGGAGTTCACATAACATGTTAACCCCTTCTGCCCACGCCTATGAATGAAATAATTTGTAATTTGATTTCCACCTTATTTTTATTTTTTATTTATTTATTTTTTTTTCTATTTTCTATTTTTTATTTTCTAATTTTTATTTACTTTTTTATTTTTTAATTCCTTTATTTTTATCTTCTGAATACGAACTGTAACTCCACATTTGCTACTCTGCGATGAGAGAGAAGTATGTAAATAGTCATCTGATGAGACAGAGAGTATAGTAATATTCTCTGCCGAAATAAATTTATTATGACAACTTAACCGAGTTTGAGTATCTGTTGTCAAGAGCGGGCGTAAAAGGCAATAGGAAACTGATTCTTGTATTAATTCAAGAGAGGACACTGTTGTTGGTTTCAGGGCGTATTGAGTCGAGCACTTTCTCCCTCTCTCTCGTTAGCTGTTCCTTCTCTCTCGCTTTCTCCCTAGTTCTCCTTCCTTCCTTCTTTCTTTCTCTCTCTCCTTCTGGTTCTCGCCTGCCTGCCTGCCTGCCTTCCTTCCTTCCTTCGTTGTGTTGTAACACGTTCGTCAGGCAAATGCACTCAGAACACAATCCCCATTCAGCCATTACCGTGCATATTTGTATGTTCGTGAGATCTCGTAAGAATTTGCATACGTGCAAATTACCTCTCGCTGGTTCGAGATCTCCCCTCGTCAAATATGCTTGAGGCAGCCATATCGGTTTTCTCTCTACATGCCAGACACGTTTGTGCATGCTTCGAATGCCCAGGTACGTTACCTTCACACTCCTCCCTGATTTGGGAATCACACAACGTACAGTGCGGAGCAGGTCTTTTGAGTCTGCTACTTCGTCTGAGCGGAATGCTCTCAGCAACATCGTCGTCCTCGGATGTGTCTCCGGTCCCACGTTGACCACGGTTGCTGTGGTCGCTTTCAGATGCTGCAGGATCCTCCCGCGGTAAATACAGCATCGGCGCTTCGTCTTCAGAGGAGCGCTGCTGCAATAAGTGGCATCTGCTCCCCTGCACTAGACGAACATCCTTTATGTGGCGAGGTGTCCCATCAACAAGGACCGAATGGGGGCTGTACACACCCATAATTGTTCCCTTTCCGAACTAGGTTGTACATCGCCCATGAGGGATTTTCACCCAAACATTATCCCCTACCTTGTAACTGCTGGGTCCGGCATCCTCCGGTGGTAACGTGACATCAACACCTCTTATACGGGCTGTATATGAGTATATTATGTTTGCTGGTGCAGTTGACACCGATGCATCATCTTTGGGAGTCACATTGTACCAGTATACAGCCTCCATCACCGAGCACCGTGTTCTTGCGGCAATGTGCTTTATTGTGCAGTGAGATCTCTCCACAATCCCGTTGCCAGCTGGTACGTAAGCGCATCGGAATCTCATCCGAACGCCCTAGCGCTCGGCGAATCTAGAGAACGCCTCTCCGCTAAAGGTCGTGGCGTTATCTGTGAGTAGCTCAACAGGCGCCCCCCCTCTCGCAAAATACGGTCTCCAACTGCCGAACAATGCTGGCAGCATCTTGGCATGATAATGGCCTCCAAATAGCAAACCGACTGGGACCGCAGTCGATTAAGGTTAGGTAATGACGACCTCCAAGGTGAGTCACGTCCATTCCAGCCCTCCTCCAGTTCTCGCATACGTCCAGTCTGCCTGCTTTCCAACTCACCGGGGCTAGATCTATAGACTGACACTCTTCGCATTCTCTAACTACCTCCTGAACAGCTGCCTTAGAGACCTCAGGACTCGCCAGTATCACGAAGTAGAGTGTGCGCTTTACGCCAGAGTGCCCACAAGATCGGTGAATGGTCCGAATGCGAGCGAGATCCAGCTCACCCATAGATGCGGTGCACACTGGCTTGATGGGTTCTGCTTCTTTCCGAAGTCCTTCCAGCCATCGTTGGGGCACTCTAGTGAGTGGATCGGCTCGGTTCACCTAGGATTTGACGAGTGCCACGTCAATTGTCGGTCTATACTCCGCCGCTAATTCTTGGAGCGTACTCAGTCGCCGTCTTATTAACATCTCCGACGCCACCTTAGTCCGCACCCTTGCTTTCCTGGACAGGGTGTCAGAAATCCACCGGTGCACGCAGGCCGAGTCTGTCCGCAGGTGAATCACACTCGCCTTCCAGTGCAGCGCCAGATTAATGCCCCTCAACACTGCGTCAAGCTCCGCCAGGTTGATGTGCTTATCTGCGTGCACTGGTCGTAGCCAACTTGCGTCTTCAATGATGGCTCCGTCATATTCAATAGCCACCCTGGTGGCCAGGGAGCTGGCATCCACCCACACAGTGACTTCCTGACCATCCGCGCACCAGTCACCACGTGCTGGATCAGTTTGTAACGATCTAATCACAATTTCGTCAAGCATCCAACGCAACATGGGGTCTTGTGTTTCGTCGTCCCATCCGGTTGTCACAGCATTAGCTCTCCGTTTCACAAACGCAGCTGCAACACGGAGCCAGCCGCACACTGGAAAATGCCCGGTCAGCCGCCCACACACAGAAAAGACGGCACAACGCATAAGTACATTGGGAACCTTCGGACGCTCGCCGTCACGTCACCATCTAAGCTTGCCGCGCTCCTCCCAGACATATACGCCCAACACTCGAGCGCCACTACTTAGTTGTTCCAGATTCTTACAAGTCAGTCCAAATCGTTCAAGATGCGTCTTCACTTGCGCTGCCGAACACACACTTTCGTTAACAAATATGTCATCGACATACGAAGAGGTAGCGTGACTGACGGTTTCATCTTGCCCGATCACAGCTTTTACAATGGACCGCATAATCTGTGGAGCCACATTGAGCCCGAACCCCAAGTGGGTGAGTCAGTACCTCTGCCCTTTAATTTTCACCGTTTGGAACGGCCACAGTGACTTGTCGACGTGGATCTGCAGATATGCCCGGTGTAGGTCCATTATGGCGGCTTTTGGCCCCTGCTGTCGCTATTCCTGCATGGTTTGAGCACATACGTCCGCATTCGCCGTATACGTGTTCACGTGCTCATTCAACTCGCGATAGTCCATAACTGGCCGGACCATCTGCTTATTTTCCTGTAATATGGCCATTAATGGTATCAGGCCTTTAGGAGGGCCAAGTTCGCTCTCCGGGTACGGAATCAGCCAACCGTTCTGAATCCAAGCCTGCAACTCCCGCTCATATTCACCTTGGAGTCGCTTAAGGGCAGGGTATTCTGAAAGCCTGTTTTTCAAAGACACAGGTGGCTGGTCACCAGACTATTTCCAAGATGCGGTCCATACACGCTTGGCCTCGTCGTATTCAGCGTGAAAGTCAGGCTCGTCGAGGGTAATAGCAGCACACATCAGTCTTTCACGCTGAGGAAATATCACTTCGCTGGTGGCAGACATAGTCATTCCACCAAGTTGTCTGATCACATTTAGCCCGAGTAGCAGATCATATCCAAACAGCGCCTCATCAACAACCAGGGCTCATACAGCGACTGAAGGTTCATTGCCGATGCCAATTTGGACCACGCTCTCTCCACAACACATTGACGAGTTCCCTCCTACAACCATCAAGGGGACTTGCTTTTTCTTCCATGTTTGACAGCATGGTTTGCATACTAAGGTTTGCGTACAGCCTGTATCCACCAGGGCAGTTCGTCGTACTCCGTCAATCTGCACACTGACTGCAGGCAAAGCACCATTCATACAAGGTCTGGGGGAGAGACTGGCGCTGAAGACTCACTTGTTTCCCGGACATTTCCGTGCAACGTGGCCCTGTCGCTTGCACCGATAACAAATGAGAATCTTTGGGGACCTAGGACTTCCGCGCCGCCTAGGACAATCTCGAGTCATGTGGTTAGGTTCTTGACACACATAGCATCTCCTTAGAGCTGTGACTCCCTTCTCCTGACGTCCCGGTAGTTGAGCTGCTGCAGCTGCTGATTCTGTGCCCGTGAGACTGTCCTTCAATATTGCTCGGGCACGGGCCAATATTTCGGATATCGGCAAATCGTCTACTCGGGTAGTGGCCTGAAGAAGATTCTCCACATGCTCCGGCAACCCAGCAATGAATGCACAGACCAGACCTCGCTCCGTCGTACCTCCGAACTGAGTTGCAAGCTTGCGTAGCTCCGCCAAATAGACGTCCACCATTTCTCCCAGACGCAAACGGCGCGCCGCGAACTGCTTATAAGCCGTTACAGGACTGAGGGCAAATGCTGTGTAAAGAACATCTTTTATACAGGCAAAGTCAGCCCTCTTCTCCTCACTCAGCTGCTGGTGCACTGCGTATGCGCCCCCCGAGAGGCGCATCGGCACCACGCATTCGATATTTTTTACCCCGCTCAACTGGCACACCAACTCTGCCTTCTCCACCCATTCAACCACCGATTGCTCGGCATTGGTCCCGTCAAAGAGGGGAATTAGTTTTGGATCAAAGGCCATGATTGCCGAAATAGCTTGTTGTCAAGAGCGGGTGTAAAAGGCAATAGGAAACTGATTCTTGTATTAATTCAAGAGAGGACACTGTTGTTGGTTTCAGGGCGTATTGAGTCGAGCACTTTCTCCCTCTCTCTCGTTAGCTGTTCCTTCTCTCTCGCTTTCTCCCTAGTTCTCCTTCCTTCCTTCTTTCTTTCTCTCTCTCCTTCTGGTTCTTGCCTGCCTGCCTTCCTTCCTTCCTTCGTTGAGTTGTAACATGTTCGTCAGGCAAATGCACTCAGAACACAATCCCCGTTCAGCCGTTACCGTGCGTATTTGTATGTTCGTGAGCTCTCATAAGAATTTGCATACATGCAAATTACCTCTCGCTGGTTCGAGATCTCCCCTCGTCAAATATGCTCGCGGCAGCCATATCGGTTTTCTCTCTACATGCCAGACACGTTCGTGTGCGCTTCGAATGCCCAGGTACGTTACCTTCACAGTCTCCATCAAATTGTACTATATATATATGCACATACATTTACAAGGTGTTTTAAAAAATTGATATCATTTTTAATATATCAGATGTTTAAGAAAATTGACATCATTTCATAATCAAATAGCTTGATCAATTTTTATTCAAATTAGTTAAAATTTTTACAGCATGTGTAGAGATAACTCAAAATTCAATGTTTAAACAGCTTTTCTTTTCCAGTAAATTGCATTTCTATAACTGAAAAGTAAAAAAATCATAAAACATTGAATTTTGAGTTGTTTCTACTCAGGCTGTTAAAATGTGAGATCATTTGAATGATTGGTTTGGTTTTATGGTATATAAACCATTGTAAATTATTTAATGCGAAATCTAGTTTATACATATATATTAGATATATATGGTTTGAAAACAGTGATACATAGTTAAATGGTTCCAAGTATTGCTATGTATAACTAACAATTCAATTAAACATCAGTCATTTGTTTACACATAGTTAAATGATCAAACAGTTCCATTTCAAATAATTCAAATTGTGGTTCCTTATAATCCAATGGTGAAATCATGTATATGTGGGATTGTGTATTTGTCAGGAACTGTTTTTGCATTAAGGTTTCTAAAATCCCCACAAGGTTGTCATGTGCCTGTCTCTGGCTTCTGAACCATGTGTAGTGGTGCGGACTATGGGCTACTTGAGGAACGTATAATGCCCAATTGTAACATGTTGAAATTCGTCTTTTGCTATTTTATATTTCTCCGTATGCAATTTGCACGGTCATGCATGTGTAGGTAGTCTTGTTATAGTGATATAATGTTTTGTTGTATGACAAACTTCATCTGTATGTTTCAAAGGGGTAGTAAGTGTTGGAAATTTTTTTATCTACTCTTGTAGTCCATTCACAGCTGGTATCACTGAACTAATTCCTGTTGTGAGGTTATTGTATTTGCTGTTAGTTTTGTGTCATTGTCGATGAGTGTGTGGCCATATCCACTGAAATGTTAAAATGGGACAAAAATCAGCTCCAAGAATTGGTATGTTTTAACTTGGGCTTGTGTGAAGATCTACAGAAAAGATCGCCATAAACCCAAGTTGAGCGTTAATGCAATCTCTCCATGTGTTTCAGTTTTTGACCCATTTGCTACCTGTAGTGTATACGCAGCTATTTTGGCTTTTGTCTTAGGGTCCAGCAGGATAACACTAATTTGTGTACTGGTGTCAATACATCATACACACCCACAAACACTGCACCATAAACAATCATGTCAGAGAGAATAGCTGAGCTGCTGCAGGGAATGACAAACTTGTCCATGCAAGTTCATTCAAAGTCTAGTGAACTTACCACAAACCCAGCATTCTTACCTGGAATTTAGATGGCTCCATTACTCAGCACGCCAGAGAAATAGAGGCAGGTCAAATTCATATTCCAGAAAGAGAATTACACATTATACATGTTGGTATCATTATTACATTTGGAAAGGAGGCACAGAAGAGCAAACAACCATGTGACTTCAACCTTAAAACTCCTCACACCTTTCTACAACATCAGGGAAATGGTCTTACTGGCAGCCGGTAAAAATGTTGTTAGCTGCTGGAATAGAACAAGGTCATCTATTTTATATTTGGGACAAAAACACTGGAAGTATATTTTTCAGCGTATTGTATGGTCTCTCTTCTGGCATTTGGTTGAGTAAATCAACAATTTCTGCCACAACATCACTAGGCAATTTCTCAACCACATACACCTACTTTGCAGTTTGTGATGTGACTTTCTTTGTGCTGAAGAGTGCATTAAGCTGGGAAAACCACACTTGTGTTAGTCTGGTTATAATTAGGAATGCTTGCTGATATTACTGCTGGTGTGAGTTATGTGCTGTCACTTGCCATTTCTATAGTCTAGTAGTAATTTGTCTTAGGATAAAGGAGAAATGTTGCAGTAGCCAGTAAGAGTGTGTAGGGAAAATAATGATAAAAAACAAGCCAAATTAAGAGGTTGTTTTCCTCTGGTAGGGATGAGATAAAAAATGTCTTATGTTAGTAGCAGTAGCAGGTGTATCAATATTTGCCTCTCCACATGCGTCAAAATAAATTCTTTTGTTTTGTTTCAAGGTGTGAAATTTCAGCTTGAAACTTTGTTTTTTTGTCGAAAATTTGTGTAATTACTATGTGTAGTAATTTACTTAGCTTTTTGCTTAGATGTGGCACAAGGCCATATGAATGGGGCTCCCAATGAGACTCGAACTCACCCGTGCAGGTTTGCTAGAACTAGTTTGCTAACCATTACGCTACCCGAGGCGCCCATAGTAATTACTATGTGTAGAAGACTTTCAATATGTTCAAAGAGGTTGTTTAATTAATTGAAGAAATTGTATGTATTTGTTGTTTTTGTTTCTTCAGTCTATGCATTGTAGCAATAGTACTTTTATGTTGTTTTTGAAATGAATGAATATTCATTCAAAATTGTTCCATGTGTTCAGAAAAATTATATATTCATTTCACGTTAGTGGGTCCCCATTTTGTGATTGTGGTGTTGTTATTTGCAAACAATATAAATGACGTAGACAAAAGAATATTCACAAGGCAATACAAACACAAATAAATTTATTTTATCAACAATTACATAAAAAGGAAAAACATTGTAAAAACATTCTGAATGTTTGAATATAGTTTGTTAAATATTCGTGTGTGTGTGTGTGTGTGTGTGTGACTAACACAAATATTATGGTGAATGAGTATTTTGTTTAGGAATGAAGGGTAAGAATGTTAAAGTTCTTACTTATGTTCATGTGTTTTTATTTAGGTGCATGTGAGAAGACTAAATATTAAGCATCCTGTACAACTATATGTGTATGCTGACTCAGTATTTCATGCGAAGTACTAATACACAGGAAAATGGCAATGTATTTTTGAGGACCGAGTTTTCTCACATGTTGGTCGTTTGTCTCCAGTGAGATGTGACAAGATTTCAGAGGGCAAGTCTTCTTCTAAGTTGTAGACTATATAGCAGCGTAAGTAAAAGTAAAGTTAGCGACTGTAGTCGAAGGCTCCCAGAAGGCTCCCTTTTCAATAGCTACTACACCAAGGTGTAGGAGAGGGCGCTACTCCTTTCCCTGGATTACTCCACTTTACGCTTGATACGTACCTTATATTGCTAAGTGTTAAGCAAGGAGGTATCAAGTACTATTTTTAAAGTCTTTGGTATGACACGACTTGGGATTGAATTCAGGTATCCCAGACCATTGGCGAACACTCTATCCAGTAGGCCAATGAGTGGGTTATAGGCACTATATGTCACATGATTTCTCTGAATAATAGGTTCCCAAAACTAATTAATTTACCAACATCCACCAACTTTCGTTTCAGGAACAAGTGAATTATGGATCCTATTTTCTAGAATTTTTTGCCCCATGTGGTCATCAATGGCCGTTTAAAAATGTAGGAGTGTAAATCCTTAATTATTTTACAATACTTGGAACTAATTAACTTTGTTCACTTAGGCTTACAAATCATATAAATGTGATATATATGTATAAAGAGGATTTGGCATGAAATAACCTACAATGATTGATATGCCATTAAACCAAACCAAACCTGAAGCTAACTACACCCATTGAATTTTGGACAGCTGATAGTCTGTCTATTAGCATTGTCCAATGTTGAGACACGTCTTTATGTATTGTTTTGGATTTTACCGACATTACCTATGATTCTTACATTTTTACTCAAGAACAAACAAATGAATTATCTTCAGGGTCGTATTTATGTTTTTCAAGGAATATATAGTACGTCATTGGACGAGCAATATCTTCATTAGACAAAACGAGTTATCCCCCCTTACAAGCATATGGGTAGAAAAAAGTGAGGGGAAGTAACCTTTTTATTCTTTTTAATTTTTTTACTTTTATCGATGTGAATATATGGGGTTATGGTTTTATGGGTGTTTAGTCATTTTATGGTGTTGGTCATTTCTTCTTTCAAACCATTTTTGGGGGGGGGGGTCACATTAGCTAAAATGGAATGAAGGAATGAAAGACAAAAAGATGAATGAAGTTATTAAATGCCTTCCTAGCTGAGGTCTAATTTCTTTCTTTCCAAGTTTCTTGCCCAATCAGTTACAGCTGTAGAATTCACTGACTGCATCTCTGTAAAGAGAAAAGACCCACCCCACCCCACCCACCAACGAGTCTCATGGATATGACACTAAAGAATCTAATGATGAGGTTCCAGTAATGCTGGAACTTTCGGGGAATGTGGAGTACCCCTTCATTGCCATTGCTCCCAGGTCCACTCTGGCCTGGAGTGGTAGCACCTGATAGGGTCCTATCTATGGGTTAAGTAGAACTAAACTGTGTACTTATGCTAAACTGAATTGCTTGAAATAGAACTGTTTTTGACATTGAAACTGTACTTATGCAACAGTGAATTTTTTGAATTAGAATTGTTTGAGTGAACTGAATAACTTGAAATAAGAATGTTTTTGACTGCTAAACTGAATTGTTTGAAATAGAACTGTTTATTTGTGTAAAAATGGATTGGATGTTAAATAACCTACAAAGGTTGATAGGCCATAAAACCCAAACCTACCAACTTCTTAAGTTTCTTTCTTTGGCACCAGGAAGCCTCTTCTTTTTCCAAGCATTCTCTGATTATTCTCCCTGTCTGAGGCCTCTTGGGAGATTGTTATTTCTTTTGTATTTATCTTCTTTAGTTGTTATTTTGTTTGTTTTCTTTATCTAGTTTTATTTCATTACTTCATTGTTATCACATTTATGAACTTACAATATAGTTTAATTTATGCGTTACAAGTTTGAATTGGGTCATAATGCCATGGAGTAAGTTTGAATTGGGTCATAATGCCATGGAGTAAGTTTGAATTGGGTCATAATGCCATGGAGTAAGTTTGAATTGGGTCATAATGCCATGAAGTAAGTTTGAATTGGGTCATAATGCCATGGAGTAAGTTTGAATTGGGTCATAATGCCATGGAGTAAGTTTGAATTGGGTCATAATGCCATGGAGTAAGTTTGAATTGGGTCATAATGCCATGGAGTAAGTTTGAATTGGGTCATAATGCCATGGAGTAAGTTTGAATTGGGTCATAATGCCATGGAGTAAGTTTGAATTGGGTCATAATGCCATGGAGTAGGTTTGAATTGGGTCATAATGTCATGGAAGTAGCCAAAATCCTTCATTTTGAAAAAAGTGAAAGTGTAATTGAATACCATACAGTAACCAGATGGTCGAAGAAATTTGGCTTTGTTGCAAGAACCTTGACAATCACTTAAGCTTAGAACTGTGGAACATGAAACTGTGAGGCAAACTGTAGAGGTAAATCAGGTGTGTAGCACTTGAAAAAATATCAGGCAACATTGGCATTTCATAACTCACTGTTGTTCATCACCTTTACAACCACAGCAAAATCATCCAAAGCTGTCACATTATACCTAATGTTACCAAAATATTGCAAAACTTTTGATTCACCCTAGTAACAACATACTATTTTGTTTTCCTTTCTTCTAGCTTACAGCAACCATTTCTAGTGTCTGTTTCATTTTTAGTTGAAAGTTGGTTTTTATCTGATTACTCCTTTGAAGAAAGCCAGATATGAAAGAAGCAACTTTTAAGCAGACTAATTGTGAATTCATTTTTTTAAATTATATTTGTCAATTGATCTTTCATTACATTGAGCAATTATATGGCTATAAACATACTTTTTTATTTCAGGTTTCAGTGCTAATGAGTCTGGAGCCAACATCAACATTAAAGCTTTTCTAACCACACCAGACCAAACCAAACTGAATGCTTTGTTCATGTGTTACAAAACTTTGTTTCATATAAAACCTGTGGCACTTAAAATTGGTACAAAGACTGTCAATGTCTACAGATGCTACAATGACAGTTACATTCTCCCAACAATCAAAGGTAAAAAAAAAAAAAATGGTTAATGACACAATTCTATTATATATTTGGTAAAGCTTTCTACATATTTCCAAGGGAAACTACAACAAATGCAGGCAGTTTAATAATAACACTGTTGGATAGATCAAGTTTTCAGCTAAAAAGATATTTTGTTTTTTCACATACAGATAATCTCCATCAGTCATTTGCAACAGTTCCACACTCATTCAGCAACATTATTTGTATTTCATTGGATCATATACCAGAAAACAAAAATAAACCTCTTCAGAAACAGCTATACCAAAAATGTAAATATGAACATACAATGAATGTAATTCTTCAACCCCTAGGCATGAAATAACCCTACATAGGTTGACATGCAATTTAATTCAATCAAGCAATTTATTTATAAATAAAGAGTGCACAAAATTAAAAATAGAGTATAGATATCAAAGTTAGGATAGCATAAGTAAAAAGTCAAATGTCATTAACTTTGTCTGTTATTCTAAGTGATATAATAACAATAAGAAAAATGATGTATGAAACAAATGTTGGATAAATAAATGTTCAAATGCATATGATAATCCTTTTAGTTTTCATATATAAACTAAAAGTTGGCAATCGTAGTCGAAGGCTACCCAAAGGCTCCTTTTTTTTCATTTGCTACTACACCAACATGTAGGGTAGGATGCTACTCCTTTCCCTGGATTGCTCTACTTTACTCTTGATCTTGCCCAATCAGCTGGGGCTGTAGAATACATTGCAGAGGGGTAAGAAACCTCCAATGAGTGTCCTGGATATGACACTAAACAATCTGATGGTGAGGTTCCAATAATGCTGGAGCTTTGGGGGATATGGAGTACCCCTTCATTGCCATCATTATTAGGTCCACGCTGCCCTGGAATGGTAGCACCTGATAGGGCCCTATCTATGCGACAAATAGAACTAAACTGCATACTTATGGTAAACTGAATTGCTTGGAATAGAACTGTTTTTGACATTGAAACTGTACTTACACTAAACTGATTTGTTTGAATTAGAACTGTTTGACTAAACTGAATAGCTTGAAATAGAAATGTTTTTGACAATTAAACTTATGCTAAACCAAATTGTTTAAAATAGAACTGTTTGTATAAAAATGGAGTTGGCATTAGATAACCTACAAAAGTTGATATGCCATAAAACCCAAACAAATAAACACCCTTGATCTCTACCTTATAATGTTGAGTGTTAAGCAAGGAGACATCAAGTACCATTTTTTTGAGTCTTTGTTATGACTCAACCTGGGATTGAACTCTGATTTCCCAGGCTATTGGCAAACACTATATAATGAAATTCATTTGTGGAGCATTGTCTACTTTGATATCATGTTGTCTGTCGTATAGCCATTTGTGGTATCAGATGCATGTAATCATAACGAGTGTCGGCAAGATTCTGTTCTCCCTATCACATTCAGGGAAATTATGATTGATATGCTTTCTGATGAGATGCCCTCCATCCTCACAGGCTCTAATGCAGCATGTATTTTCTGATAAGGATGATACTCTTTGGCAAATTGTCATTTTTTTTTCTCTCTTTCTCTCTCCACTCAAGAATGCTATTAAGATGCAACTACCCCACTCACACACCTAATCGTGGCATATTGTAATGTAGATTTGGGTGTTTCCTTCAAGGTCAATTTCTAAGCAGAGTAAAGCTGGTTTGAATTCAGTTTTCCTTCCAGATTTGTTGCCTAACCAAGGCTAAAAATCCCAGTCAGCCCTACAATTCACTTATTGTCAGGATAACAGATGAATTATTGCTTTCCCCAAGGGCTTTTGTGTGAAGTGAAAAGCAATCAGTCTTACCCAGGATTTGAACATGGGTAGTTGATTCCATTTCCTCTAAGGATAATGGCTTAAATCATGATGTAGGGTGAGTGGGTTAGGAAAGTGAACTTCCTTCCCTACCAAATCTGGAAATTTGTCAAATATTTGATAATTCAAGCTTTTGTTGGCATTTATTAACAAGTTATTTTGAAATGGCTTATCAGGTAATAAATAAACAATGTTAGTGATTTTACGTAATGAGTCAAATGAGTTGCCTTGGCATCATATGATGGTAGAGGCACTCTTAGCATTATGGTTATAGCTGTAGGAAATGGACTCGGTGGCCTAAGTTCAAATCCTGGACAAAGCTGTTTGCATTTTCATATAGTGCTAATACCTTTGGGAAAGGTATGAGTCCAACTATTCTCTCTCCAGCTATAGGTAAATGCTATGGCAGACTGAACTCTTTAACTTATATGGTAATTAGTCTTGTAGAAAGAAAACTTTGAATTCAAACCATTTAAATGAATGTGGCTGAGAATCACCTTTGGATAATAATCCCCAAGGAACTTCACACATTAACATATGGTGCTGGCATTCACATTAGGTGAATACCATCACACACACACACACATCATACATATGATGGTGATACAGCCAAATAAGCCTTCCTTTCAGTAGGAAGAAAGAAATTAAAAAAAGAAAAAAAATAAGTCAAAGCTGGACTTCACAGTTCTCAAAACATGTCCTCCAATATCAACTTGTCTAGGCACAAAACACACTAATCTCCCACTAAAGATCTCAAAGCTGAACCCTCAAAATTTGAACTCTCACAAATTTATATAGGCTGGTCCTGTGCACTGATTGGCTGGTTCTTTGGCCAATCAGTAGTAGCCAGTTGCGAGAAAGCATAATCGTTTCTTCTTTTCTACACAATACTCTCATTTCTATTTTGTCTTTAGCAACAAAAAAATGGATGTTACCCTGACTCTTTTTGACCTTTGACTTTCACTACTCTCTTCTAAATTATATACTTTTTTTTCATTTTTGCAGCTGCTGAAGCTAGTACAGGAAGTAAAAGAGCACTTGCAATTGTTATTCCATTGATGGTGCTGATTGTCGGTATAGTTGTTGGTTTGGTCGTCTATATGAGATACAAACGAAAATCATTATTGTGAGTATATGTTTTGTTCCATTTCATAATGTTGTCTTTATATGATAATTCACTTATAAATAAAGTCTTCAATTCTATAAAAAAAAAAACATCCTGAGCAAACTTAGGCATTTATCTTCTGGCTCAAAAAGGAATGACTATTACATGGTTTAATGAATAATGTGTTCAATACTGTGTTTACCCAGCCCCTCTGCACAAGCAGAAGATTATACAAGGACAATTTTTTAAGTTGAGTAAAGCTTGTTTGAATTCAATTTTCCTTCTTTTGGATTGGTTTCTTAACCGAGGTTAAAGAACCCAGTCCTACATTTTACCCTTAACTTTGTAGCAACAGATGAATTCATAACTTTCCCAAGGGCATTAGCATGAACTAAAATATAAACAACTTTTTCCTGAACTTAAACTCAGATTATCAATTCAATTTCTTATGATGATAACCATTACACTAAGTGCAGCTCCAAAAAACACAAAGAGGTTGACCTCATGGTGAAATGGTGAAAGTGCTGGACTGCGAAATTGTAGTAAGCGAGTTCAAACTCCAGTCGCGTTATTACATTCACTTTCAGACAAATACTCTTGGGAAAGGTACGAACCCCCTTATCCTCCCAGCTATGGGTTAAATTGTATCACTACTGTTCTTCCTTAAGAATGGATTTGGCATTAAATAACCCAAGTAGGTTGATATGCCATTAAACAATAAAACAAACAAAAACACACAGAGTATTTAAACTGAATAATCTCTCTTAAAAAGCGACGACAGCATTGAAGAATGTTAGCAATCATCTAAGTAAATATTTTGAAAAGAACTGTTACACTAATTTGCTACAATGTGTAGCAAATAACTATAATAAAGCATTGCTTAAATTGTGATGGAGGATTCCTAGAGGTATCTGTGATTTAAAAGAAAAAAAAAAATTTTTTTTTAAAATACTGCCAAAAAGAATTCCTAAAGCAAGTCAAAACTTTTGCAATATTTTGGTATATACTAATTTCTGGTGTGTATATCACGTGACTTAAATAGTTCAAACTGTGGAAGTTATTTACTGTGGTTGGTAGTATCAAGGCAGTTTGCTTTATAGATTTAAATTGGGCCATAATGCAACAGAAGCAACCAAAAACATTTGTTGTGCAAAAGGTGAAGGTGCAGTTGATTACAGTGCAATAATCAGATGCTTCAAGAAATTTTGCTTAGGTTGCAAGAACTCAGGCAAGATCTGCTACGTATAAAACCATGGATTCAAGAAATAAAAGCATATTCAGTAAGTGGTACTTAGAAAGTATCTGACAAGCTTGGCATTTCACAGTCCAGTGGGGTTCATCACCTGGAGCTGCGTCACATTACCAAAATATCACAAAACTTTACATTCATATTGTATTAATATTGTATAAGAGTCTTCTCAGTATCTGTGATAAAAAGTTAATGATAAAATTGATTATACTTAAAACTTGCAAACAGAAAACAAATAACAGGAGGCTGAGTTGAACAGATATTATCTTTTTATCTATTTATATATTTTTGGTAATTTGCAAATGTTTTCATTTATGTATAATTTTTGTTTGTGTATAGAATACATACATGTTATTTATTCTTTTGTTTTTTGTTTTTTCTTTATTGCTTAATTGTGTGTCAGTCCTGAATTTGTTTGAGGATTAAATTTAATAATTTGTGAAATTCAGAACTGATATTTTAGTTCAGCAGTTGAAGTAGTTGTAAAATATATTCGGTCTGTTCTCTTTGAATACCAAACATCTATTAACTAAGGAGGGTATAGCCAGTCCCAAATCCACTAGATATCTACAACAAAATAAGAAAAAATTATTCTTGGAACAGCTGGCAAACTAGAGTCTTTTTTTTTTTTGGAAAGGATAATTTTATTTTTAGATGTGATGAAACATCCTGACTTAGAGATTTGTAAACTTTGCTTAAAATGAAACCTCTTAGATTTGGAGACCTTGCTTATCAGTGAACCATCATAATAAATTTTCAGGGAAAATTGCCAATTTAATAATTTTTTACATAATTTTTCTGACTAGAGAAATGCTCTTGGCCAGTAATACCCACTCTGCTCCAATTATCTTAGATGCAAAAATAAGTAAAATGAGCTAAGAATTAATTCAACATACAAAAAAAACCCCAAAGAATATCACCTTTAAATAAAGGATTGAGGTGTAATATAATTGATAAATCAAGGAGATTTATATCCTCACTCTGTTGTAGAAGGGTGCAAAAGAAATTGTTGAATATCTCACACTGCTCATTCACTGTTGTATGGGAGCTGGAGTCTGTGTTGAAGGGATCCAGTCTAAAAACTCTCTCCATCTCATAGAATAATGTTTATTAAACTGAAGTAAGGAAGCCAAATTCTAAATGCAGTCCGATATAGACTTTATTAAATAGTAATTCAATATACAAAGAAAAAAGAATATTACTCGAAATAAAGGAACAGTTCAATTCTGGCCAGCAGGAGAATTAGTCTCTGATCCTCATCATCAAGTCATGCTGACAGCATGGATTTCCCTAACTCTCTCTCTCCATCCATCCCAAGCAGATAGGGACTTTTTTTTACACAAAACGTCTTCAATATAGCTGTTGAATTTCCCCAAGAAAATTTTACTGAAATAAAATTCTTAAAAGCTGAGTTCCTATCAATGCATCTCAATCTGTTGTATTAAAGTTTTCCAATTCTGTGGGTCATTGTCATCATGCTGATAGCACAGATTCCCTTGATTCCCTTTTGCCATCCATCCCTATCAGTCACTACTCTTGACAGGTCCTTTAGATTGTACCCAGTGTCTGCCTAGATCAGATCAATGTAAATCTTTGTTGGTCAATCAAGTCAACCCAGTGTCTGCCTAGATCAGATCAATGTAAATCTTTGTTGGTCAACCAATACTCATATGTCCATGTATGGGCATCCACTAGAGAATATTGCTTATGAATTTTTCCTTACTTCTCTTATTTTGTTTGTCTTATTTAGATGGTTTGTGAGATGGGAGGTAAGTGGCCATACCACTGCTGTTTTGTAGGGTGCTACTTCCAAGATTTATATACCCTATTTTAATTCTCAATTGTTCCAATATGATCATTAAGTTTGTTATTGTAATATATGAAATTTGAAATATTATGCAGGTAATGTTTTTCAGTCGACATCAATGATTAAGTCGAAGCTTAACAAATAAATGACACCGGCGATTTGTTTATAGTGAAGACTTATGTAGAACCAGCCACACTTTTGGAGTGAGCTGATAACAGAAAAATGGAGCACAGTTGTGCCACAGATTATCTGAACAATACTCCTCAGGTTTTGAATTCAGTGTTTTTCCTTCTAGACTAGTTAACTTACCGAAGCTAAAGAGCCCAGTCTGCCCATAGCTGGAAGAAGCTATTGTTCAGGATTTGAACTCAGCTTGACTTGGTTATTTCTTACATATGCTGCGAGCAATATTGAACAAGTCCTGGTGGCAACACCCCACAAGACACCAACTATACGGCCACCTGCCTCCCATCACGAAAACTATCCAAGTTAGACGAACCAGGCATGCAAGACACTGCTGGAGAAGCAGAGACGAGCTCATAAGTGATGTACGCCTATGGACCCCCACATATGGCTGGGCAAAAGCAGGACGACCAGCACGAACATACATTCAGCAGCTATGTGAGGATACGGGATGTAGCCCTGAAGACCTGCCAGAGGCGATGAACGATAGGGAAAAGTGGCGAGAGAGGGTCAGGGATATCCGTGCTAGTGGCACGACATGATGATGATGATTTCTTACATCATGCACGCTTCCTGTAATGTCATGCTCTTGATTAATTATCAATCAATAAAGTAATTAGTTGGATGGTTGGTTTTACAGCATATCAACCCTTGTTGGATTATATAATGTCACAGTTTGTTTGGGTTTTTTTTTCAACCAACTATCATTTCAAGTAAATAATAATACCAATAATGCCTCCTAGTAAACATAATTTCAAGAAACTATTCTCAATACAAATAATTTGCACACAGTTGTATTGTTTCAAGTATTCCTATCCAATACTAATAATTTGTACACAGTTATATTATTTCAAATATTCCTATCTAATGCTAAAAATTTTCAAACAAATCTATTTCACCCATGGATAATACCCAAACAAGAACTTCCCTAGTCAGCTGGGACTGTAGAATACACCAACTGCATATCTACAGAGGAGTAACCCCCTTCCAATGAGTGTCCTGGATATGACACTAAACAATCTGATGGTGTTTCAGTAATCTTGGAGCTTTGGGGAATGTGGAGCACCCCTTATTGGCATCACTCCCAGGTCCACTCTGACCCAGAGTGGTAGTACCTGATAAGGGTCCTATATATGAGTTAAATAGAACTAAACTGTGTACATATGCTAAACTGAATTGTTTGAAATGGAACCGTTTTTGACATTGAAACTGTAGTTACACTAAACTGAATTGTTTTGACTTTAAACTCTGTATAAACAAAATCTATACTAAACTGAATTGGTTGAATTAGAACTGTTTGAATAGCTTGAAATAGAAATGTTTTTGACAAACTGTGTACTCATGCTAAACTGAATTGTTTAAAATGGAACTGTTTATTTGTATAAAAATGGATTTGGCATTAAATAACCTACAAGGGTTGATATCCCATAAAACCCAAACAACCAACCAAACAAGTACTACCACTCTAGGTCAGAATGTATCTGGGAGTAATGGCAATGAAGCAGTGAATCTGCATTTTTAAGCACTCCAGAACTGGAACCTCACCACCAAATTTACAGAGCTATCACCATCCAAAGAAGTTAATCCCTTATATTAATGTTGTGAATGCAAATTCTTCCTTTTTTATGATGGCCAGATGTTGAAAGAAGTGGGATAACAGTTTGAGCAACACTGACCTTTAAAAAGAAAGTTATCTATTCACTGGTGACACTGTGAAAAGGCATTTTGCTTTATGGCTAAGTTAAACAAAAACGAGGGTTTTTTTTTCATCATGGTTAAAAGTAGAAAAGTGGGCCTTACACATCTTCCATGTAGTCAAGGGCAAGTCATGTGACCAAATACTAACCTTTTTTTAGCTAGTCAAAAACCACTGCAGTGACAGTGAATGTATCTGGTATCCTTTCAAAAGCATATAAAAAGAACCCCCTGAATTCAGTATTTGTCTAGTTCTTCTTCTGTTTCACCAGTAACTATGTAGGTACATTTTAACATATTTACCAACCCCTCCGCTTGGGCAGGATATGACACAAGGCCAATTTTCAAGCAAAGTTTAACAGGTTTGAATTCAGAGTTTTCCTTCTCCTAGACTAGTTGCCTCACCAAGGCTGAAGAACCTAGTCTGCCCTACTATTTACCCATAGCTGGAGGGAGAATAATTGGATTCATACCTTTCCCAAGGGTATTAGTGCTATGAAAAATGCAATCAGTCTCGTCCAGGATTTGAACTCATGTCGCCGTGTCCATTTCATACGATGATAACCATTACACCCTGGGCACCTCTAATGTAGGTGAATTTTACAGTACTTTTTTCTATAGAGCCTTTTACAAATTTATTCTGTCATATTTACCCAACCCCTCCGCTCGGGCAGGATATGACACAAGGTCAATTTTTTTAAGCGGAGTTTAACAGGTTTGAATACAGAGTTTTCCTTTTCCTAGACTAGTTGCCTAACCAAGGCTGAAGAACCTAGTCTGCTCTACTATTTACCCATAGCTGGAGGGAGAATAATTGGATTCATACCTTTCCCAAGGGTATTAGTGCTATGTGAAAATGCAATCAGTCCAGGATTTGAACTCGTGTCGCCGTGTCCATATCCTGTGACGATAACCATTACACCACGGGCAAATTTATTCTATGTCTAATCTTTTTTCTCTTTATTCCAGGGGAGTTTTAGGAATGGCTCGATATGATGCTGACCAAGATGACCTCCTTGTAAATATGGAAGACGTTGGACAAGTTGATACTAACTTTCAAAATCCCACCTATTCTCAATTGTCCGTGTATTGACACCTGTATTTTTTAATCTAATTACCTGACATGTGCTCAATGTTGCCGAGCAGTGAGTTTACCAGGGTTTTTAATTACAAGTAGTTTCTCTCCCACCCTTGACCTTTGACTTGGTTCCCATTTATAAGTTAATGAAAATAATACACGCTCCACATTGTTTTTACTTATACAGATTTGTGTAGTTATTAAACATAGTAGGCTACATCAAGGTCTAGATCAGTGCTTCTCAAATTATCTGATCTGGTGTACTGGCAGGATATTTTTCCAATATACCACAAACTGGTAACATATTTGTGCCATATCATTATTTGTTATCCTAAAAAATATTGTTTGTTGATTAAAATATAGTGATCATGATTTATGCCAGAAAAATATAAAAATATAATAAACGAATAATTTAATGTGAACCTGGAAACTCACTATGTACCGGCAGTCAATGACTTGCATAACAACACTTTAAGTAGTGCTGGTCTTAGCAATTTTGTATAATTAATAGTTAATCCTTTGAACCTTTCAGCCTCTAAAAACTCAGATATCCCGTACTTGACTTCACAAAAAACATTTGGACTCAAAACATATTCAGACTTTATTGAAGTGTATAGACATCTTTGTTTAAAGATGTATCATTGTGCCTTTAAAAGAGAGGCTTTGAACGGTTGGCATGTTAAACTTTTTATGATTAGTATCAGATGTGATCTCTCTCTGGCTGAAATCTCTAGCTTACAAAATAACACTCAGCCCTAAATATTGGGCTTACAGTTTCAAAGGTTAAACTTTTTATGATTAGTATCAGATGTGATCTCTCTCTGGCTGAAATCTCTAGCTTACAAAATAACACTCAGCCCTAAATATTGGGCTTACAGTTTCAAAGGTTTAATTAAAACTTATTGAGGAAAATTAGGGCTTAATGTTTTCAATAAATCTGTGATTCATAATACTGGAGTCTAAACTTGAAAGACAAATGAATTATCATTTTACTGTTGATGGCTTCTAAGCCAATGTTGAAACACTTACAGTATTGGACAAAAAAAACCCCAGACAAATGACATAAAAATAAATAGCAATATTGCAAAGAAATTGAATTGTTAAGTAATAGTCCAAAATCATTGAATGCCACAATTTGACATTTTTAAAACTCGGACATCTGCTTACTAGCCGTAAGCAAAGGACTAATAACAAATTAGGATATAAAATCAAGGGAAAGGAGATTTATAAGAAATTTCCTTTTGGTGGTGGTTGTGGGAGTATTTCTGAAAATTTTCTTTTTAGAAAATTGACTTTTTGCTACAACTAAGGGAACTTGGACAACAATAATCAAGGAAAATAATCATTTCCTATGTGTGTCTAAGCCTTTAAAGTTTCATTGAAATTTGTGATAATGATTAAAAAAATGGTTGTTTTTTGTTTTTTGTTTGTTTTTGTCCAATACTGTACTTAAAGACTTTATAAGTTCAAATAAATAAGGGGAAGTAATCTACACTCAGTATTTGATATTTATTTCCCTTGAATTGTGAATTCTGAAACTTCAACTTTGTCTTTTTTTTCTTTGTCTTTTTGAATTTTTTTGAGTGGCTCTCATTTATGTATATAATATACAATATAAGTATTTTTTGATGAGTTTCTGGTATGATCTCCTCTAGCCCCAAATAGTGGGCTTATGGTGTTCAGAAAAATAATACAAAAACCTGATATATCAGCTTACAATGCATAGTAATGAAATAGAACTTAAACTGAAGTATCAGGTTTATAGTAAAATGGTGCTTGGTCTGAAATAATGAATTTACATTTTGAGAGTTTGGATTTAAAACTTTTGATAAAAGTTAAGATTCAATGTACCATGTGTAAAGTCTTTATGTCTGCAGTAATGGATATTTGCTAGGTATGGACTATTACCAAGATGAATCGATAAGATGATTGATGATTAAAGACAGACGGAAAAACCAACATCTGCTGCTATGCCTGGTATATTCCTTTATTGACCAAATCCCCCGGATGTAGTAGGGGGCCGTAACCCCTGTGGCATCAGAGGTTATTTCCCTTTTGTTAGTTAGGATATTACATAATGGATGGAAATTCAATAACAGAAAAGTAAAAAACATTAAACATGAGATTTTGAGTTGTTTCTATACACACTGTTAGAATCTGAGATCATTTGAATGAGAATTAGTCAAGTTATTAAATTAGAAATTGATATGAATTTTTCTTAAACACCCTGTGCATTAAATCCTAAGTTTTTTCCTCCTGTCTCATCTACCACCTAACCCTGACTAATCTCATAATATATTCTTCCCTATTTTTGACTGACAAACATTTTCTTTCTTTTTTTTTTCTTTTGAATATCTTGTACTAACAATTAATCATTTTTTGGGGGTTTTTTGTGTAAATATCAAATTATTTTTTTGAGTAAATGTCACATCATCCGATCACTTTGTACTATAAAGATGCTTTATTATCCACTTTTATCACATTTTGGTCTGAAAATTGTGCAAAACACATGAAACTTAAGGTAACAAACTGAGTGTCCATAATTCTAATATAAATTTTTTATTTTTGGTTACAGTTTCAATACTGTAGAGTTTAGCAATAAATAATACCGAATGATATCCATTTTTATTGTATATTCTACCAGAAATGATAAAATCCTGGTAACAGTGGTTTAGAAGAAAATTAACTTTTTATAACAAATTCTTTAAGCTGTACTTAATGATTTTATATATATATATATATATATATATATATATATATATATATATATATATACACACACACACACACACACACTGTAAATTGTGTTGTATAAGTTGACCTTGAAAAAATCTCTACAAAACTCAGGGTCGATAATACAGCAGAGATAAAATCCAAATGTTTAGCACAGAGTGGTCAGCCAGTGGTAAAGATACAAATTTTAGCCCTGCCATATAAGTTAGCCCCTAGTTTTGTTGAGATATTTTTGCAGGGTTAAAAGGTCAACTTATATGCCACAATATAATGTATGTATGTATGTGTGTGTATGTGTGTATATATATATATATATATACACACACACACAGTAATACCTTGACTTGAATTTTGTCCCTAAGTGCCAATAGTCTAAACCAGTATAAATCAAAACTATTTTTCAATTGAAATTAATGTAATTTCAGTTAATTTCTTTATTCATTTGTGTATCCTGGGTAAGACACTAAATTGCATCTGATGATGAAACTCCAGTTCTGGGGGATGTAGAGTACCTTCATTACTATTACTTCCAGTTCCACTCTGACTATGAGTTATACTACCTGTTCAGGTCCAATCTATAGGTCAAATAGATCTGTTCAAAACTTATTAGCATTCAATAGGCCCATATACATTAAAAAAAAACTCTTTGAAAACCGCTACTCAAAAAATGTAAATGTGAACATGATTTCCTAACTTTTATATATTTACCCAACCCCTCTTCACAAGCAGGATGTGACACAAGGTCAATTTTTGAACAGTTTAACAGGTTTAAATTCAGAGTTTTCCTTCTCCTAGATTGGTTACTATACCAAGGTTAAAGAGCCCTGTCTTCTCTACTATTTACCCATAGCTAGAGAAAGAACAATGGGATTCATATCTTTTCCAAGCACTAATAGTGCTATGTGAAGTGCAAACAACCTTGTCCAGAAATTGAACTTGGTTTGCTGTGTCCATTTCCTTTGACAGTAGTCATTACATCATGAGCAAATCCAAACCCTAACCTGTAAGCATAAAATAACCCTAGATGTGTTAACATGCCATAAAAATCACTTGATCAAGCAAGCTTATGGTGCATAGCAAGATAGCACTGGGTCCAAAATTATAGGTTAATGCTGTATAGTACAATAGCATTCAGTTTGAAGGCATACAGTTAAATAAAACAGTGCAAAACATAAACTTTACTTCAGCCTTCAGATATCTTTGTTTAAAGCTATTTGAATAAAAGAAAAAAATGTGAATAGGTGGTAATATTATATAAACATGCTGCAACATACACTCCCTTGTCCAGGCGGCTGGGGCTATAGAATACACTGACTGTACTTCTGCAGAGGGATAAGACCCCCCCCCCCCAGTGAGTGTCCTGAATATGACACTAAACAATCTAATGGTGAGGTTCCAGTAATGCTGGAGCTTTGAGGAATGTGGAGTACCCTTTCATTGCCATCTCTCCCTGGTCCACTCTGGCTTGGAGTGGTAGCAGCTAATAGGGTCCTATATATGGGTCAAATAGAACTAAACTGTGTACTTTGAAATAGAACTGATTATTTGTATAAAAATGGATTTGGCATTAAATAACCTATAAAGGTTGATATGCCATAAAACTCAACCAACCAACCATACATTCCCCTTGAAAGGAAAAAAAGAAGTTGGAATCAGCTATGGTATCAGGCATGGTTTCAAGACCACAAGCTTTTTATCATATTTACCCAACCCCTCCACTCGAGCAGGATATGACACAAGGTCAGTTTTTAAGCAGAGTTTAACAGGTCAATTTTTAAGCGGAGTTTAACAGTTTTCCTTCTCCTAGACTAGTTGCTTCGCCAAGGCTGAAGAACCTAGTCTGCCCTACTATTTACCCATAGCTGGAGGGAGAATAATTGGATTCATACCTTTCCCAAGGGTATTAGTGCCATGTGAAAATGCAATCTGTCTCATCCAGGATTTGAACTCGTGTCGCCGTGTCCATTTCCTACGACGATAACTATTACACCACGGACACTTTTTAAAATTCCCATCTGACGATCACTCTGATGCCAAAACATCTGGCTTATAGTGTTCATTAAAATAATGCTCAGCCCAAAATATTAGGCTTACAAGTTCAAAGATTCAAGTAAAACTTATCAATAAAAGTTAGTGTTTATATTGTTAAGTCACTGATTGATAGAACTTATATCATAATTGCTAATAAATAGGGGGAAGTACTCTATAATATACTTATAATATTTATTTTCTTTGACTTGTGATCTAATCAGTGGCACTCTCATGACATCGATAATTGTTTGGCCTACTGGTTATTTGTGTTTATTTACTTAATGAATGACTCGAGGTCAATTTTTTAAGTGGGTGTACAGCTGGTTTGAATGTAATTTTCCTTCTCGATCAGTTGCCATACCAAGGCTAAAGAGACCAGTCTGCTCTATAATGAGAGCAAAGTGCATTTTTATAGTAAAGAAATAGTTTATTGCTGAGGAAAGAAGAGACGGTTCCATGCCTTTTCCAAGAATATTAACACAAAATGAAAAACAAACTATCACATCCAGAATTTGAACTCAGCTCTCCAAGTTCATTTTATGTAGTGATATTATACCTCCTAAATTCATCATTCTGATCTGACAAATAGGATATGACTCCATATTGAACTTAATGAATGCCAAAGGTGGCCTTTAAGTGAGTTATAATAAACTAGAAATAAGGGATGAAATACAAGTTTTTTGTAAATTTTCCTTAATTTGAATATTGACAGTTTTTATTTTTATTTGGGATTATTCAGCAATATTTACAAAATCTTTCTTAACCCTTTGACGTCTTCAGATACCTTCTACCAGATGTCTTAAACCTTTTCAGCCTGAGGATGACAAAGCTTAAGTCAGGAGGGTCCAGGGTTATGGCAGAAAAAAAACAGTTAAATTCACAAGGTAATAATCATGATTTATCAGAGACATCAGATATTATTTGCAAGCAAAAAAGATGTAATATCAGGGTTAAATGAAGAGTTTGATGAGTAAGTCAAACAACAGATGATCTGGCAGTTGTGAATGCTGCATAATCTTGGCATGATTCATTTTGGAGAACAGCCATTCACAGCAGGACATAGTGCCAAACATCCTTACAACTTGTCAAGTGGGAGTTGGGCAATGATCCAGATGAAGCACATGATTCTTATAGAAATTGAGGATTCAGCAAGCCAAAAACTTGGACTTCAGTCCATCAGCAGTTTTAATGGTACTACTTCAGTTAACATCAAAATTCGAAGAGAAAATTTTGAAAGTTAGGTGAAGAGCCACATGTGGACTGTGGGTTGGAGAGCCCTGCCTAATACCTTAGATCCAGTGAAGAAAGGAGCACAAATTCCCCATCACCTTGCCATCTCAATTCATATCAGAAAATAAATGTCAAATAATGATGGTTAAATTAACAAAAGAAGTAGTTTCTGCTTACTTTCCATTGAAAGAGAGACAAATGTGTCATCCATTTTCAATTTCAGGTAGATCTAATGGCTTCTATCACCTCCAGAGTAAAAATGTCGAAAGTTTCATAGATGTGAGACTCTAGTCTCAACTGAAACGGAACTAAGAAAGTTTGCATTTTGAGTTTTACCAGTTGGATTTCTGATGTACTGCAAAGTGGACATTTTTTTAGCAGGCCTCTTTTTAGGGGTTCTGATATTTTTCTTAGAAGATACAATGAGTTTGCTCCTCCTCAGGAAAGATGGTTTGGAGACTCATGGAGATAGCTAGCCTGAATTATTAAAAATATTAATAGATATATGAACCAAACTGTAAGTGTTTATCCGTTTCTTGTCACCTGAGATCAAGTGACAACCTTCATCACTTCAACCTTTTTTTTTCTTTCATTTTTTTTTAAACACGCTATACAAGAATTCCATAATGTTTCAGCGTCGAAAATATCACTTTCAAATTATTGATATCATTGTCATCTTTGAGATCATCTAATATTTATTCCTAATAGAATAAATAAAAAAAAAGGTTTTCATTGTCACTATTTTCAGCATCTGTGACATTTTTCTCATACAGTAAACCAAGTAGATAGATCACACTTTCTAAAATGAGTATTGTTTTAGGGTCACATCCATTTATATCATCACCACCACCAAAAAGAAAAAAAAAGGCCTACATAAAATACATTCAAATTACCTCTCGGAGCAGACACATTCTATAATAATGAACTACTGCTTGTAAAGAATGACCCTTAACTTTTGGCTATGCTAACCAACAAAAATATCTTCAATATTTTTGGTTTTTGAGGTGAAAAATTGGTTTTAAAAAGTTGTTCATTACATGAGTATATACTATTGATTTAAAACTATCCACTGATTGTATTAAGTGTCTGCAGTAGTCCTGGAATTTTGTTACTATTTAATATTTCCCAATATTTTTCCTAGAATTTAATAATTTTATCAAATCCTTATTTGATGAAGCCCATACAGAGTGAAATGTAATAAATACATAAATACTCTGCCAAATTGGTTTTCTCATCTTATTCCTCTTTGATATGTTAGCTTTACAATTATAATCAGAACGGGAACATGATGCTGTCCAACTGAAAATATTTTACCAGCAATAATTTTAAGATATATTATTGTTGAGCCTTAATCAGATGAAATGGATGAATTCTGAGTATCTTATCTATCTTATCTGGTAACTACTTTTCAGAACTGGTGAAATATCATTATATCACATAAATTATTGGATAGATTTTTATTCTCATACAAATGGTACATTGACCAAAATGTACAGTATATAGTTATTTCATATGCTGTCTACAATGCTGTTTTTAACTTTATTCATTTTGAAACATTAACATTACTAAAAGAATATGCAATCCTAATATGAGGCTAATTAAATATCAACAAGGGACATAAATCAGTGTTTGGTAGGCAAAAACATTTAGGATACTACACCATCAAAATTTGTTGATCCATTAAATATTACAGCAGATTTTACACATGTAACAATTTTCAAGAGTGAGAATCATAGTTTCTTATATTCTAGGCTACAATTGAGCCTCAAAAAGATGGATCAAATTAGTATTGTGTACCTTGTCAGGGAGCCACTTTCTAGAGCTGGTAAAATATCACTCTATGATAAATGTACCACAATATGACAAACAGTAGAATGTCCTTATGAATATAGAAATCCTACAAATTAGTTTTTCTGTCTTCTCTCCCATGAGTTGTAAATAGAATGTTTTAGATGAAATAAAAAACAATCAACGTGATAATATTTAGGATTTTAGATTTATAAACAAATAATCAAAAGATGAAGTTAGGTGTCATACCAATTTAAGCTGCATCTAATGGTGAGACTCCAATTCTGGTGAATTATCTTCATTGCCATTACTTCCAGGTCCACACTGATTAGGAGTAGTAGTACCTCTTAGGGTCTTGTCTATGGGTCAAATAGATTTATTTAAAAAATTATTTGTACTAGATAGGATCATGTGCAAAGAAAAAAACCTCTTAAGAAACAACTATACAAAAAAAATGTAAATATGAACATACAATGAATATGATTTCCTAACCTCAGAGTATATTAGGGTTTTCTATGATTTTAGAGGAGAATCCTATTTACAGTATAAATACAATGGCGAAACGATCTCTGACTTTTAAGATGTTTTTACACGAGTTATCTTTTTCTTATTTGTATTTTCAACTTTTAAATTGAAACTTGAATCCTTGTAGTTTTCTCTACTATCAAAGATTTTTTCCTCTTCCTCTTTCTGGGGGTGTCCTCATGGTGTAATGGTTAAAGCGATGGACTGCAGAATCGTAGTAAGCGAGTTTGTACTCCAGTCACGCTATTACATTCACTTTCAGGCAAATACCCTTGGGAAAGGTATGAACCCCCTCATCTTCCTTGCTATGGGTTAAATAGTACCACTACTGTTCTTCTAGGAGAATAGCTTTGGCATTAAATAACCTACAAAGGTTGATATGCCATTAAACAAAGAAACCAATCTTCCTCTTTCTCCTCTTTAGGGAATAATAAAAAAAAAATGTCACTGCATTACATCATCATAATCATCATCATCAAGGTGTGCCAACAGTATGAATTCTCTTGACTCTCTCCCACCATCTGTCTCTATTAATCATTGTCCCTTACAAGTCTTCTTGATGGCATTCAATATCCATACAGATATGATAAGTGTCTGTTTTTGGTAGTTGGTCAACTCATTTAAATTGAATTTTAATTTAATTTTAAAAAAACAATTTACCTTTGTAAAACAATACATCACATAATTAAACCTTATTTATTATGTTTAACTGTAGATGTAAAATAATTGTATTATTGCAACTTAAATCCTGACAACAAACAAAGATGTTGGAATTGATAAATCACTAAGTGCCACTCTTTTTTATTTAAAGAAATATTTTTTATTCAATAAAAAAAAAACTATTTCTCTATAAAACTCATCAAAATTTTTCATCACACTTTATTAATTTCATAAGATAAAATAAAAATTGATAAATCTTTTTTTCTGTCATGTGGATATATTTGTTATATTGACAATAGTTTCTAACCATGTAAATTTTAATTGACAAAGATTATCACTTAACAATCTGCAATCCAAATCTAGACCTTTTACCCAAAGTAAATTGGTACCTCGGCTAGTATGTTATCTTTATATTATATGCAATCTTTAATTATTTCCACCCATTGATGGGAGTAAAAATGTGGCCTTTTAGACACTGATATATATATATGCTATAATGTGCATTAAAAGAATTGGTAAATAAAAGGGGTTTAATCGACTTTTAAATTCATTTCCATGAATAAATTCATTTGTAATTGAATAAGTTTCTCATGAAAAAAAATTGTCACACTTGTTTTAAATAAAGTGGAAACCTTTACAACTATCAGGGAAGGTCATTTAGGTGTCAAAAATAAATTTCACATTCCCAACAGTAAACACTGACTGAATTATCTTCCCTTTTATCTTTTTTTTTTTTTTTTTTTTTTTTTTTTCTTCATATTCTGAATACACATTCTCAATATGAAGACGGATAGTGCCCAAAGTATAAGAAGACTTTAGTTTTGTATTTTCCATTCGCAATATTTCAAAGTTGGTATTAGCCATCCTATAATACAGCCTGGGGCTGTAAAATACACCGACTGCATTTGTGAAGACAGGCAAGAATCCCCTACTGAATGTCCTGGATATGACATGAAACAATCTGATTGCAAGGCTCCAGTAATGCTGGAGCTTTGGGGAAGGCAGAGTACCCCCTCGTTGCCATTGCTCCCAGGTCCACTCTGACCCAGAGTGGTAGCACCTGATAGAGTCCTATCTGTGAGTCAAATAGAACTGTTTGACATTTAAACTGAGTGCAAACAAATGACTGATGTTTAATTGAATTGTTAGTGATACATAGCAATACTTGGAACACTTTAAATTTGTTAACTTATGTTTACAAACCATATGTATCTAATATATATGTATAAACCAGATTTAGCATTAAATAACCTATAATGGTTGGGGTGTCCTCGTGGTGTAATGGTTAAAGCGATGAACTACGGAATCGTAGTACGCGAGTTCGTACTCCAGTCGCGCTATTATGTTCACTTTCGGGCAAATACCCTTGGGAAAGGTATGAACCCCCTTATTCTCCCTCCAGCTATGGGTAAATAGTAGGACGGACTAGGTTCTTCAGCCTTGTTGAGGCAACTAGTCTAGAAGGAAAACTCTGAATTCAAACCTGTTAAACTCCGCTTAAAAATTGACCTTGTATCATATCCTGCCCAAGCGGAGGGTTGGTAAATAGTACCTATAATGGTTGATATGCCACAAAACCAAACCATAATGATAAAATGAGTGTGAAAGAGAAAAGGTCTACTAGAGAACTTCAAATATTACAAAAGGAATTTTCCTTGGCTTCTATGATCTCAAATATCGATTGTAGCATTTTAAAAATACGAATTAAAACAAATGTCAAGAAAAAAATACATCCTAAAACACATCTCGTATCTTTAAGAACCACTGATATTGAGTTTTTTCTCGTGTTATTCTGCTACTACATGCAAGAGTTATTCCCCTTGAAAAAAATGTTATTCTAGTCTTAATATTTCAAAATTTAGTGGCATATAGTTTCTTGTTGGGTTTTATAGCATATCAATCTTTGTAGGATATTTAATGCCAAATCCTGTTTATACATATATATTAAATATATGATTAGTAAACACATTTTGTTGATAAAATTTTTAAACAAGCCTGAGCTCTCTCTCTTTTTTTTTTTTTTGCACACATTACATGATTTCGACGATAACAGTAACAATTTAACAGTCACTTGTTTGCACACATTTAAATGGATATATATATACGATTTGTAAGTGAATAGTTCGTAGGTAATTTAATTTTTACATGAGAACTCATTTTTTTGCACACTAGTATTGCTATTGTTTATACATAATTAAAGTTGTTGTTGGCGACTGTAGTCAAGGGCAACCAGAAGGCTCCCTTTTCAATAGCTACTACACCGAGGTGTAGGGAAGGGCGTTAGTCCTTTCCCTGGATTGCTCCACTTTACCCTCAATACGTACCTTATATTGTTGAGTGTTAAGCAAGGAGGTATCAAGTGCCATTTTTAAAGTCTTTGGTATGACGTCACCTGGGATTGAACCCAGGTCTCCCAGACCACTGGCAAACACTCTACCAACTCAGCCAATGGCCTGGTGCCCATTAAAATAATTTTAATTATTGCTATCTAACATTTATAATTCTATTCAATATTAATCACTTAAATAAGTGAAGTAGTTACAAGTATTGTTATTTAACACTAATTATCCTTTTTCAACACTATTCATTCCTTCACACACAGTCAAATGGTTCCAAGTATTATTATACAATATCAATAATTCAATTTAGATACACATTTAAAGAGTTTAAGTATTACTATTTAACACTAATAATTCTATTCAACATTACTCATCCATTTACAAACAGTTTAATGGTTCTAAGTATTGCAATGTATCACTAATAATTCAATAAGACATCAGTATTTGTTGTCACACAGTTAAATGGTCAAACAGTTCTATTTCTAACAATTCCTTTAAATACTAGTTATTTGTTGGCACACAGTTAAATGGTCAAACAGTTCTATTTCTAACAATTCCTTTAAATACTAGTTATTTGTTGGCACACAGTTAAATGGTCAAACAGTTCTATTTCTAACAATTCATATAAATACTAGTTATTTGTTGGCACACAGTTAAATGGTCAAACAGTTCTATTTCTAACAATTTCTTTAAATACTAGCTATTTGTTGGCACACAGTTAAATGGTCAAACAGTTCTATTTCTAACAATTCATATAAATACTAGTTATTTGTTGGCACACAGTTTAAATATCAAACATTGACCCATAGACAGGACCCTATTAGGTGCTACCACTTGAGGTAAAAGTGGATTAGTGGCAGATATTTTTTAATACATATATTTTTTTAACTCAAGGGCCATTATGTTCTGAGTGAGAGGCACAGCAAGCTGAGAGACTTATAATGCTAATCTTCAATCGGCTGTTATCCATTTGTTTCTCATTAAAATGAACATGCATTGGATACTAAGTATACTCAGTGTTTGAACCAAAAAGTACTAGTGTGACTGGAGTTCAAGTTTATTATGATGTCACAGTTCAGCACATTAGCCACAACACTAAGGGGACCCCCACTTAAAAGGCAAGAACTATACGTGTCTTATTAATATTCCATATCAATATTAAGTCAATAATTTTGTTAATTTAACTTACATGTTTCTTCTTTAATTTTAAATACTACATTGTTTTACTTTTTGTAGGATAAATAGTTTTTGTGCCATAACTTTGTTTATTTTTACGTAAATTAACTGTAGAATATTTACAGGATTTTTTAAAACTTCATTGTCTAATACTGGATACAACTGTATTTATAAATATTAAATAATCTTTTTTTATTTTAAGTTTTTAGAAATACTAATAACAAATCATATGGTAGATTAGAAATACCAATAAAAAAGAACTTGTTTTTGTTGCTTTATTCAAAGAACATATCTGTCTCCTGGAAAACATCCATAAAATTATCAGTACTATCTTGCAGTCCTATTTTTGATTTCATTGATTTTTATGAAATCAAACCACCCACTTTTACAACTACTGATTACTGAGGAAAGCTCACTTTTCTAATAAATTAAGTCTATTAGCAATTGTTTCTAATAGAGACAGCCAATAAAGAAAAGAAAATGCAAAATAAATGAATCAATAAAAAGGTCACTGAGCAAGTAGTCAGCAGCATTGAAAGTGCAGAAAGGAATTTAAAAATTGGGACTTCATCTGTACCATTGGATTCAACTTTTGATCTTTAAACCACTTCATGTCTAAAAATTTTTATACTTCAAAAAGAAAAAAAAAACACTTGGCACATCTTAACCACCTGGGCCAAAAATTTTCAGGTATCAATCACTTAAGCACTCAAGATCACAATTATTCCCTCCAACCCACAATTTTTTTTTTAAGTTTACATCAGTGGTTCAGTTTGAAAATAAATTTTTCTACAAACTATTTACTTAAAAATCACACCCACCCACACACACACATATATATATATGTGCGTGTGTGTGTATAAAAACAGGATTTGGCATTAAATAACCCATAAGAGTTGATATACCATAAAACACAAACTAACAGTTCATTGTACATTCATGATAAAACAATTGTCTTTTTATCTGGTGTAAAATTTTTCAATCCTTTATTCTCAGTTTGTGTGGCAAACATTTGTTTTTTGACAATGACTACTTTTAGTATTGCTCCAAAAATGGAAATTATAAAAATTTATGCAATTCTTACAACAGAATAAGGCATGTGTGCGTGTTGTATATTTTGTAACATTACAAATGCCCAGTTGACAGCATTAAATGGAGAAACACAAAATGTAAAAAGATAATCTCAGTGAAAAACAATACATTTTATAAAGACACCACAAATAAGGATTGATGGTCCCACCATGAAAATATTTTTATTTTTTTTTTAAATTTTGAAAATTTTTTTCCCAAATGTTTTTTTTTATTGTTTAGTGTTCAGAAGACCTACCACTATTACTAATGCAATTTGTCAATTTGAAAAAATATCAATTCTAGAAGAGGGAGTCCTGTTTTCAATGTAATTAAATATGTCAAAACAACCTCTGATTAACGAGTTTCCGTTATGACACTAAACTGCATCTGATGGTGAGGCTCCACTCCGGGAACTTTAGGGAATGTGAAGTACCTCTTCATTGCCACTCTAGCCTGGAGTGGTAGTACCTGTTAGGGTCCCATCTATAGGTCAAATACAACTGTTTAATCATTTACTATACTTGAAATCATTTAACTATGTGCAAGCAAATCATTAGCATTAAATTGAATTATTAGTGTTAGATAACAATACTTAAAACCATTTAACAGTGTGCAAATAAAACTTAATGTTAGATAACAATACTTAAAACTATTCAACTGAGTGCTAACAAATGAACTCTGGCTTGTTTAAAAATTGTTACCTACAAGTTATTCATTTACAAATCATATGTTCAATACATATGTATAAACAGGATTTAGCATTAAATAACCAAGAAAATTTGACATGCCATAAAACACAATAAATGGAGGTGTCCGTGGTGTAATGGTCATCATCATAGGAAATGTACACGGTGATACGAGTTCAAATCCTGGACGAGACTGATTGCATTTCACATAGCACTAATACCCTTGGGAAAGGTATGAATCCAATTATTCTCCCTCCAGCTATGGGTAAATAGTAGGACAGACTAGGTTCTTCAGCCTTGGTTAGGCAACTAGTCTAGGAGAAGGAAAACTCTGAATTCAAACCTGTTAAACTCCGCTTAAAAATTGACCTTGTGTCATATCCTGCCCGAGCAGAGAGGTTGGTAAAAAGGATAAAACACAATAAATCCACTAACCAAAAATTAAGGTAGTCTTTTTCTATAATCATTTCAACATAGTAAAGTAAAGTTGGTGACCATAGTTGAGGGCGACCCGAAGGCTCCCTTTTCAATAGCTAGAGGAGGGTGCCACTCCATTTCCTGGATTACTCTACTTTACCCTTGATACACACCTTATAACGCTGAGTGTTAAGCAAGGAGGTATCAAGTACCATTTTTAAAGTCTTTGGTATGACCCGACCTGGGATTGAACCTTGGTCTCCTGGACCATTGACGAACACTCTACCTACTAGGCCAATGAGCTGGATAATTTCAACATAGTAATTACATAGTAAAAGTGAAGAAATCCCTGTGGCATAATGCTAGACTACATCATCATAATTAGTGAGATAGAACTCTATTTACACTATTGCATTCACTTTTGGACAAATATCCTAGAGAAAGGCATGAAACCTCTTATTTCACCTATCTAGAGTTAAATAGTGCCACTACTGTACTTCTCCAGAGATGGTTTTGGCATTAATTGATCCACTAAGGTTGATATGCCATTAGACAAAGAAACCAAATCAAACATTGTAAAAAAAAAATAAGACAATCATATTTTTTATGAATGATATTTTTTTAAACAAGTTGCAGGAATGTTAAATAAAAAAAAATTTCCAGATTTCAAAAAAAATTATGGTTGGAGCTTTTAAATTTATTTGAGCCAAGAAAAGTCTTTTGAATGATAAAGAATAAAAAAAAAATTTCTAACAGCAGGACCATCAATCTTTATTTTTTCCTAAAATTAAAGATAGACAATGTCTTAAAATTAAAACCTATAGCTGCCTCACATGTTTTTCATGGTTAGCATGCTGGATTAGGAAAACATTGTTAGTGAGTTCGATTTTCATTGGCCTTGTGCCACATCTAATCTAACTTTAGTAAATAACTATATCCAAACTTAATCTCCAATACTGTCATTTGTATGTTTAAAAAAAAAAAAAAAACATTGTAATAATATATTTTTGTGTTTGTGGGAGTTAGAAAAGAAAAAATAAAAATAAATGATGAAATAAAATAAATTAAAAAACTCTAGCAGTTTCCAGAAGCCTCTGATAGGAAGCGAAATCCATGCATGCCTGAAAGACAGATTTATTGGCACCAAAAAAGAAATCCGTTCTCATTTCAGCCTTCACCTTAATATTGAAAGGCCCTCTTTCACTCAGCTGCTAGCAGGTAGTACACATGTTCACCCAGTCTCTGACTTGGGAGCAGGTTGCATCTCCTGTTAGCAGCAGCTTCAATTGAAAACATCTACTGGACATATCTGAACTTCAACTTCATAAAACCACCGAAAATGACTTTTAAAAAGATTATTTAATGCCGTGTCTGGGAAACGTGAGATATTTCTACTAGTCCAGGAAAACATTACATGTTTGAGAATAGCTATTTTAAACCCAGAAATAAAGTTTTGAGTTAAACGGTATCTTGGTCTCTTTCCTTCCTTCCTTCCTTCCCTAATTTTCTTGCAGCCTTCCCCAGACAAAGAAGCCAACAACTTGAATGGGATAAGAAAAAGAACAGAGGAGTCAATAACCAAAAACTGCAAAATCAACGACCACGACGACAACCCATGAAACCTATGAAACGAAATAAATATACTCAACCAAACCTTTCCTAAGCCCAATATGTTCATTCTTTTCGTTTTGTTTTTCCTATATCGATAAATAAAATACAAAAAATTTAGAAAGTTTGTTGAAGACGGTAGCCTAAAATTATTCAAGAAAATATATATATTTCATTCAAAATAAATTATTTTTGTTTAAACTGGTTTTCTTTTTGCTTTTTATCTTTTTTTTTAATAAAAGATTATATTAGAAAAAAAGATATACATCGTAAAAAAATCGATTTCGTCGAAAAGAAATTTGTTTAAATATATAAATGTTTATAAAATAATTTTAATGTCCTTTTATAATGCATTTTATTTATTAAAAAATTTAAAATAAATCTAATTTTTAACTACTTTAAGGTTCAGATTTTATCGATAAAATCAAAGTAATAATTTTTCTTTTTCTTTTTTTTACCTTTTTTATATTTCAAAAATTGTCATTGATTAAAAATGCTAAAAACTATATAAAAACGCTAAAAAAAAAAATGCTAAAAATGATAAAAAACGATTATTCAAAATTTACTATTTAAAAAGTTCTGAATTTGACCTAAAAGTCAATATTATTTCCCTTTATAATCAAGCAAACATTAACAGCAGACATTGTTTTTATTATTTTGTTTTCAACGTAACCAATTTTCATATGACAAATATTTTAGTTATATACTGTTTTAATTATAAATAAACATAAACAAAACAGTCACAAATCGTAAGTTTAAGCAAAAATAAATTGTTTTGATTTAAGTTTTAACTAATCACAATTGTTTTCTTTAAAATAATTTTAGACTACCTTCTTCAACTCCCTACAGCATAAATACAATGGCGAAATGCTTTCATGTTAAATTTCTTAATTCTACAACTTTTATTTCATATTTAGCGCCTGCTTCGTAATGTGGAGTGAGTCACGTGAGATGGGCATATTTTTAGAGCGGACTTCAAAATTATTACACCGAAAGACAACTGAGAGTTCATTTTACGATGCGTGTACAGTTAACTTAACCATCGATCTTAAAATTATTATCTATTCATTATTTAAATATGGTATTTACTTTTTAAGAATAGGATATTGGGGAAAATGGCAGCAGTAATGTTTTTAAAGCGCTATGTACAAAGGTAGTTCTTATATTCACAATCCAGATAAGAATAAGTCTTTTATTAATGTAAAAAATTAACAAGGTCCAATTTTAAAAGATGGTCGTAATGATTCTTACGTACATAAAAATTTTGAAATCTCAACTGGAATGAGATGCTTCTTTGCTTTTTTAAAAAAACAAATTTGGTGGTTAATCCTAGCGAATTCTTGCCCAGTTGGGACCAACTGCACCTCGGCAGAGGAGTAAGACACCCACCCCCCCAACGAGTGTCCTGTATATGACACTAAAAAATCCGAAGGTGAGGTTCCACTAATGCTAGAACTTTGGGGAATGCGGAGGAGCCCTTCATTGCCATCCCTCCCATGTCCACTTCTGTCCAAGAGTGGTAGCACTTGACAGGGTCCTATCTATGGGTCAAATAGAATTAAACTGTGTACTTAAGCTAAAATGAATTACTTTAAATAGAACTGTTTTTCATACTTAATTGTGAGTAAACAAAAACTATGCTTATACTAAACTGAATTGTTTGACTAAACTGAATAGCTTTACATAGAAATATTTTTTGACAAACTGTGTACTTACATTTAAACTTCGTACTCATGTTAAACTGAATTGTTTGAAATGGAATTGTTTTTGTATGGTAAACTGAATTGTTTGAAATAGAATTGATTATTTGTATAAAGATGGATTTGGCATTAAATAACCTACAAAGGTTGATATGCCTGAAAAATACAATCAACCAACCTAATTAATTCAGCATTTAAAATAAAATAAAAACACCTTTCGGCCAGGAGAGGGGGGATTACTTTATCTTTTGAAAAATCAATATGGAAGCGTTTGAAGATAGCAAGATTGTTTTTGTTGGTTTTATTTGATTTTGATTGCGTGAAATTTTATATATAAAAAGACGATGACTGAAACTTATTCTTATCCGGTTTGCGAATGTAAGTAATACATTTTCATGTATTTTTTTTTAAACATTACCACAGCCATTTTTGCAGAAGAATGTTTTAAACAAGTACTAATAGGCGTGATCACAGGCAATCAGATATTTCTTTTTCTTGTAAAAAAAAAAAAAAAAAAAAATTAGAGGGTTTACTTTTAAAGAATTTATGGCGTAACGTACAATTGTGAAATGTGCAATAATATATTATCAAAAGCATCTTTGTGTGTCTGACCATATTGCTGTCGCCACATGAATTCTTCGAGATGTGACTGTAATTTAGTAGAATGTACACCCAACATGGTTTTAAATTTCTTTTTACAATTCTTCCACAAAAATTCAACAGATGGTGTATGGACGATGGTTTCGTGTACGTAACATGGTTCTACAGGGATATCGCCAATATCAAGATGAGCTGATTGTTGGTCGGAATGTATGGTTGTTCCAGGTAAAATATATTGTAAAATAAGGGGAATAAGCGTGGCCGCAGATTTATCAGGAACGAAAGAGAGAAATCCAATGTTTGTTGTGGTGTCTATTCCGGCAAATACCCATCTTTCAATTGGCACAACACCACCTTCATTAGTCGTTGTCTTTTTTCGTTTTTCTGACATTAATGAATCGAATTCATTTATCTGTACGACGTGACCAGGCCCTCCGATTGTGATAGGGTTATTAGCTAAATGATCGAAACAAACATTTCGCAAATACGAATACCAATGAATCGCCGTGCGCTGAGACAAACCAACCATCTCAGCACTTATTGTCACTGGTGTTTCATATGCCCAGAAGTACGTTATCAAGATAAAGTCTTGAAGTGATATTTTTTGAAGGTTTAAAAAACTACCGTCACGTAGCGATATTTTCTGTCCCTTGTGAGCTGGACAGCGCCATGTAAGGTAATCTCCATGCCCAGATTTTACTTCTGTCATTAATCCATTGCATTGGTTACACCGAGGAATATCACGTCGAAGAATGCACCTCTCGCGCAAGAAGTCTTTAGCTGTGATAAAATTCGCACAGTGTTCATACACTTCACTTATTTTCATAATTGACGAGGCTTCTATTATTTTTTTTTTTAGGAAATAGGAATAAAAGAGATAAAACGTGGAAAGAACCGAAACAGTATTTGATCACGTGACTGACAGCGAGACTAAGGAACATTTATTTCACTGAAATTAAATTTTAAAATAGTTGTTTATTTATTTTATATCCATTTTTAGATAAAATAAAGTAAAATGAAAATTATCTAAGTTAATTGCCATCAAAAATTAAAAATCCGAATAGATGCTGACGAAATAGTTTTGTCTTGGACCGCTAGTCTTTGAAATGAATTATCTGTTTTATCTATTTATTTATTTATTTTACTTTCAAAACTAAAATAAAATAAAATCTTCCTACAAAATTTTGTTCCAGTTCGTAAATCTCGTATTGGGCCACGTGACTCCCTACGGAAAAATGTGGAGAAATTTTTCGTAAATCTCGTTATCGGTCACGTGATCAGGCCGTAACGTTTTCTTCGACATCAATTCGTATGTGTTGTTATTATCGTCTTCGGGTACGCCACGTCAATCATGAAAATAAGCGAATTGTGGCTGCATTGTGACAATTACAATGCTGCTAAGGACTTCTTGCGCGAGAGGTGCATTCTTCGACGTGATATTCCTCGGTGTAGCCAGTGTGATGGATTAATGACCGAAGTAAAATCTGGGCATGGAGACGATCTTACATGGCGCTGTCCCGTTCACAAGGGACAGAAAATATCGCTACGTGACGGTAGTTTTTTAAACCTTCAAAAAATATCACTTCAAGACTTCATTTGGATTACATATTTCTGGGCCCATGAGCTACCAGTGACAACAAGTGCTGAGATGGTCGGTGTATCACAGGCCACAGCGATTCATTGGTATTCATATTTACGAGATATATGTTTCGATCATTTAGCTAATAACCCTATCACAATCGGAGGGCCTGATCACGTCGTACAGATAAATGAATTCGATTCATTAATGTCAGAAAAACGAAAAAAGACAACGACTAATGAAGGCGGTGTTGTGCCAATTGAAAGATGGGTATTTGCCGGAATAGACACCACAACAAACATTGGATTTCTCTCTTTCGTTCCTGATAAATCTGCGGCCACGCTTATTCCCCTTATTTTACAATATATTTTACCTGGAACAACCATACATTCCGACCAACAATCAGCTCATCTTGATATTGGCGATATCCCTGTAGAACCACGTTACGTACACGAAACCATCAACCATACTAATTCTCTTAAATGTTTGTGGAAGAATTGTAAAAAGAAATTTAAAACCATGTTGGGTGTACATTCTACTAAATTACAGTCACATCTCGAAGAATTCATGTGGCGACAGCAATATGGTCAGACACACAAAGATGCTTTTAATAATATATTATTGCACATTTCACAATTGTACGTTACGCCTTAAATTCTGTGTAAAATAAATTAAGTACTTTCTGAAATTCATTCTCAATTTATACGCCTAGGTTTACTCTTAAAGGTTGTTTTTTTTTTTTTTTTAATTTATCGGGTACTATTAGATACTGTCCTTTTAAAAGAAGAGCTATTTCTTTCTCCAGGAATGTTGATTCGGAATGTTTGAAGTTATTATAGATTCGTGCTGGTCCCTACAAAAAATGTTTGTTTGAAACATAATTATCCTATCCTCACCTTCCACCTTCTTGTTTATGAAATGAAAGAAAATAGAAAGATTTGCATTATACTGAAATTTTTTCTTTAAGTAATGTCAAACTTATTTTAGATTTCGAACGAAAAAACGGTAGATGATGACACAAACGTGGTAACGTTTAGAATGAAGCACTGACTTATCTCCCTTACTCCAAAAAAAAAATAATAATTGGATTTACGATGAAATGAAATTTACTTTACAGATGTAAACAAATTAATGTCTGATATATCAGCCAAATGATTTTAACAGTTTTGCATAGGAAACAATGAAAAATAATTTACAGATTGATATGAAAATGTTTTCATTTTCATCTGAATCTTAAAAACTTAATTTCAGATTTGACAAAATCCTTGAGTGAAGAAAGTTTTTCTCAATGGAAAGCAAGCGAGATTATTCGGGGGAAAAACTTCTTTAACTTTTCACAACTTAATAATTTTTTCTTTCCCGTAATATACCGCTTTTAGAGGGATTTTTTTCTTTCCCGTAATATACCGCTTTTAGAGGGATTTTTTTCCATATTTTTTTCATATTTTTTAAAGCTCTTAAATTAGTACCGTACTAATTAAGTTATAGTAGTCCCGGTAGAAATATTGTTTTTGTGTAAATTCATCATAAATCAAGAGACAGCTGTCAATTTTTAGGGGGTGAGTTAATGATGTTCCGTGGAAAGGGGAGGCGCTCGTGGTGTAACGGTTATCGTAAGAAATGGACTCTACTACCCACGTTTAAATCCTGGACGAGACTGTTTGCATTTTACTGATACCTTAGGAAAGGTATCATCCAACTGTTCTCCTTCCAGCTATGGGTAAATAGTAGGGTAGACTGAACCCTTTAACCTTAGTATGGGAACCAGTCTTGGAGAAGGAAAACTGAATTCAAATCTGTCACACGAATGTGGCTGTGGACTACTTTTAGACACCAGTCCCTGAGAAACTCCGTCGATAAATGCACTTTGAAGCTAGCTTAACTCACATCATGTGAATGCTGACACGCACAGAAAATTGACTTCTGTTACCAGAAAAACATACTTTTTATTATTGTCTTTTAAACAATTTTATGTTTTTTGGGGTTTTTTCTTTTGTTTTTTCCCATAATCTAGTTGATTAAATATTAACTTTAGTAATTTTCTGTGAGTCAAATTTCACAGGTACCTAGTAAACTTTAGAAATAATTTTAAAACCAGAGTTACATTTTTTTGTCGACAGTCTCCTCATTTTGTTTTGTATTTTTTGCGGGGTGGGGGAGCAAAAATATATACAATACTTACAATCTGGCATGCTTAGTGTAACAGTTAGCAACATAGGAAATGGAATTGGCAACCCGGGTTCAAATCCTGTTTGAATTTCACTTTCCCCTTAGGAAAGGCATAAATAAATCTCTTTTCTCTTCAGTTATGGGTAAATAGTAGGGCAGTCTGCTCTTTAGCCTTGCCAAGACAACAAAGTATGCATTAGCTTTGTTAATATTAATAAGGTGATACAAAATTTGTGGTCATGTGATCCAGTTCTTCTCAGGGTCATCTCCTTGACCTCATTGTTTCTTTTTCGTAAGAAATACAAATTTGAGTAACTATTCTGCTCTAGAATTTTTCGTCGGGATGACTTTATTTATAATGAAATTTAAAGATCTCAAAACAAATTGATTGATGAAAAAAATTAAAAGAAAAAAAAAATTCTTTGCAGAACAACTACCCTTTGTTCTTAGTACAATAAAAAGAACTTTCAATGTAGTTGAGAAGAAAACCCCTAAAAAATTGGGGTCAAGTGACAGCAAATTTTGCCTCTCCTTATATTGATGGTTACGTCAGTACCAACCCTATTTAAGTACTTGGCAAAGGAAGAAGTCTCTCTGGAAATGTTCATATCGATTAAAACAAGAAATTAAACTTCAAAGCTGATATTTAAATATTGCAATATATTTAAACATCAGCAAATAGCTTCTAATTTAATTTGTTACATTTTATGCCAAGTAAAAGTTTGTTTCATAAAAAAAACAGTTGCCTTTGTTTGCAAAACAGTTTTAATAAGTAAGTCATTAAATCACTTCGTACTAAAGTAGGGTAAATTCCAACTGACACTGAAAGTGAAAAATACCTACCAACCCATGTGTTTTTAAAAGGAACTCATCAAATATATCCAATAATTAGCTCACTAAAACTAGGAATCAACTATTATTTCTTATTGATCAGAAAGTAGTTTGATTGATTTTAACAGCATGTCAACCCATCTAGGGTTATTTTATGCCTAGAAGTTAGGGAATTGTATTCTTTGTACATTCATATTTACATTTTTGTGTACTATCTTAAGAGATTATTTTTTGTTTTGCACACAGTCCTATTGAATACAAATAATTTTTAAACAGATCTATTTGACACATAGATTGGACCCTAACAAGTACCACTACTCCAGGTTAAAGTGAACCTTGGAGTAATGGCAATGAAGGAGTACTCCACTCTTCCCTGATATCATCATACACAAGGCACCCCTTTTCCCTCTCCTCTCTTTTTTTTTGTGGGGAGGGTTTACTTCTTTATACAAGATACAGTCAGTGTATTCTAAGCCCCACCAATAGAGTATGCTTCCAGGCAATTTTAAAAAAACAAAACAAAAGCCAAAATTTGATTTAAGTCATTAAATGACTTAAACCAAATTTTGGCTTTTGTTTTATTTTTTGTTGTTTTTTTTTTTTAAGTAATTTTTGGTTTTGAATTGGTAAGACCTTGGATTATTGTTGTATTGTATTTTCACCGGAAAATATTTTTTTTCTTTGTATATTTGGATCTGTTAAGTTTGAAAAGGATTTTTTCCTATGAAAAAAAAATTGGTGTTCATTTTATATTATTATTATTATTATAATTGGACACTGATTCTATGTCCAATTCTTTGACCATGTTTAATTTACAATTTAACATGAACTAAACACTGACTATTTACATTGCAAATAAGTAATGGCTGAAATTCTATTAAAAACAATTAAAAATAAAAAAATTAGTCAATAACAAGAATAACAAACCTTTCCTTGGAATAAATTTTATTTTAGAAATGAAATAGCATGATATATTAAAACAATTTCAGTTCTTATAAGCAAATGGTATTAAGTTAGCAAAAATCCAACAGCCAAAGGAAAGTTGATAGAGTTCAATTTCTTTTCCACTGTGCTATGGTAACATGATATGCTTAAGTAATTTACGAAGCTCTTTGCTTCGATGTGGCACAAGGCCGAATGAATGGGCACCCAATGAGACTCGAACTCACTTGTGTAGGTTTGCTAGTCTTGCTTGCTAACTGTTACACCACCAGAGGTGCCCTAACATGATATGCTTAATCTAGCATCCTGTAACCAGTCAGCAAGTGTCACTTGTCTAGGTAGAAGTTGGGTTGGGGAATTATTCTGTGAACCGAGTATCACATGATTTTGTGATTCACCCTCTCTCTGTTTTCTCATTTGGCAAATAGGGTGTTATAATTCATATATTTGAGTTGAGAGGGAAAAGAAGAAAAAAACAAAGTCGTTGGATAAGAGAATAGATTTTACTACACAAGATACAGTGAACAAACAATCAGTACTTGACAGGTGGCATTCACAAGTCTCATTTCCTTCTCCCATCCAATGGTTGGCTATTCATGGGAAACAGACAATTCCATTATCTTGCCTTTAGGTAGTATATGACAGGTGTAAACAAACAATTTGAGACTCCTTCAAATAACAAAGAAGCTACCTTGTGGTGTCTATTGTCCATTTCTTCCTGCTTCCATAACCTCAGCAACTAGATGGATAAAATGAACTCATGAAAGGTCTTAACACTAGAACTTGAGTTTTGTTTTGGGATTTTACTCCCCTGTCAATGAATAGCCTCACCAACATAGTAGTCTACTGCTGACTCTGCTACAAAATCCAAAAGCCCAAACTACTTGCCCAGCACACTTTACCTTCCTTTTGTGATCATCTCACCTGACAAATTGTGGATTGCAACTTTAAAAGGTCCTACGTTTCTTTATTTTTGAATCAGTTTTCTATATTGAATAGAAATGAACAGAAATGACTATTTAGTAGTTTTTTATATCTTGAAAAGTGCCAGATTTGTGATAAAATTCTAATTTAATTTTCAAAATTCAAGATATAAAATTTTTTTTTGTAATTTACAACTGAATATATTAAAGAAGAAAGTAATATTTCTTTTTTATTTATAATGATGGCATTCATTTTCATAAATATAATATTTGATGAAAACAATAAAAAAATTAAATTATTTCATGCACATTTGGTAGAAATTTAAATTTTGCCTCAGTGCTCAAGATTTTTTGTTTGTAAATATATCAAAATAAACAAAGGAAGTTCAAATTTAAAACAATTTGAATTTTCTAACACAGTCTTTGTTTTCTAACATCTAAGATTTTTGTTATTAAAAAAAAAAATTTTGAAAAGCAAACTTTTTCTTTTTTGGAAAAAATAAATAAAAATTAAATTCTTAAAAGAAAAAAAAAATTTATTGAAATAATTTTGATAAAATATCAAGTAACTTGTATTCTCATTTTGTGTCTGGAGTGGTAGCACCTGATAGGGCCCTATCTATGGGTTAAATAGAACTAACAGCATACTTATGCTAAAATGAATTGTTTGAGTAAAACTGAATAGTTTTAAATAGAAATGACTTTTACAATTAAACCGTACTTACATTTAAACTGCGTGCTTATGCTTAACTGAATTATTTCAAATAGAACTGTTTTTCGACATTAAAACTGTATTTACACTTAACCGAATTGTTACATACAACTGCTTGAATAGTTAGAAATGGAAATGTTTTTGACCATTAAACTGTGTACTTATGCTAAACTGAATTGTTTTAAATAGAACAGATTATTTACATAAAAATGGATTTGGCGTTAAATAACCTACAAAGGTTGATATGCCATAAAACCCAACAAACCAAACCAAACCTTCTATCATCCTGTTGGCCTGTTTGTCTTTTTTTCTCTCTTCTGGTTGTGTCACCCAGAATTTATAGAGAATTGAATGATTCAATTTACACCAAACATGGCTCTATAAATTAAAGTGAAACAAATGCTACATTTAAATCCTTGCAGAATCCATAGATACTACACTGATCCTAGACAAAAGTACCAATGCCATTATTTTGACAAGAACTATGATAGTAAATAGATTTTTTTTAAATAAAAAAAGACAAATATAATAATCCCAAAAATAGAAAATTAAATCGCAGAACTCCAAACAATAAAGCAAAATTGAAAAGTAATATTGATTAAAACACCAAATTAAAAACAACATTTGTGTAAAGATAACAGTTTGAAAATTATGATTACCAACATTGCTGTATAAGTCCTGCTTATTGCTGATAAAAGTGAAATGGTATTTCTCCCACAGTAAAAACCACAAATATTTCTCAAGTAATAAAAATAAATAGCTTGTAGTTATATTGAACGGTTATCAGAAATTGGGCTTCCCACAGGAATGTTAATCATGAAATAGAAGTCTTTTATATACAACAAAGCAATATACTGACTTAATAGCAGATCAGTCTTATTATTCTATAGTTAGCATAGTGAGATTGATCCTCATTGGGCACCTTCCACACTGTTAGGTTCAATATCTTGTATTTTCAGTGTTAATTCTTTTTTTTCTTTGTTGTTGATCGGGTTAACAAAGACAAGTCTGATGTTTTGGTCTAGAGTTGAATCTTTGGTTTGGTTTCTTTGTTTAATGGCATATTAACCTCTGTGGGTTATTTAATGCCAAAGTTATCTTTGCAGAAGAACAGATCAGGTTAACAAAGATAAGTCTGATGTTTTGGTCTAGAGTTGAATCTTTGGTTTGGTTTCTTTGTTTAATGGCATATTAACCTCTGTGGGTTATTTAATGCCAAAGTTATCTTTGCAGAAGAACAGCAGTGATACTATCTAACTTATAGCTGGAGGGATAAGGGGATACATACTTTTTACCAAGGGTATTAGTCCAAAAGTGAGTGTAATAGTGTGACTGGAGTTTAAATTTGCTTACTTTAAGGCCAGGGTTTAGCACTTTAGCCATTATGTCACAAAGACTACTCTCCATAGCGGGTCTTTCTTTTAACACCCCTGGTTTTGTCACCCATCATTTATGGAGAATGGGATGATCTCATTTACACCAAACAGGGGTGAACAAATAGTAGTTTTATTTACTGTTTATTAGGAGTTTGTACTCCCAACGTTTTTCTTCTTTAAGATATAATCAATTTATATAGAAAACATCAAACTTTTATATACAATTTCAGTCAGTTTTTCAACCGGATGTCAGATTTTTCATCCCCTTCCTATGTTTATATCTGACAGTAATTTTTCAAACCAGTTTTTCTTGTTCATTGTTAATCTTTCTTGAGTAAATTCAGTAAAAACGGAAAGATATTTAAGAAAATTGACAAAAGTCTCTTTAAAAAGAAAAATGCTCATGACTAGAGAAAAAAAAAGAAAAGAAAGTAGCTTCTTGACTTGTTTGAATTAGATCAGTAGACAGACAAGATTAGTTGGGATTTTAATATTCAAGTTGAAATTACATTCACTTGGTAACTTTAAAGGTTTTGCCTTACATGAATTGTAGTTTAAAAGGAAAAAAAAGAAATAGTGTTTTCTTTGGAGAAATTTCAATCATACATCCTAGATGCATCAAGGTAGGTCCTCAGTGATGCAGTCTTCATTGCCGATTTCGGGGTTTTTTTTTTTTTTGCATCATATCGGCTCCGACAGCAACCCCGGCATGACTCTGGAAGAGCCAAGCCGCCTCCTTGATCGCGATGTGCTACGCTCGTGCCTCTGCCAAAGCTATAAAATAGTAAGGCCGGATTTTATTTCAGGAAAAAGTTTTAAAATTTAACCTACTGAAACTATTCATCTTTATATATTACATTATTTGATGTCTATTGATTATGTTTTAAAAAAATAAAGAAAAATGTTTTATTTAAAAAGAAAAAATGATCATTCCTAACTTTGACCACAACTCTACACAAGCCAACTCAAAAAAAAAACTATGTTTATAAAACAGAAAAAAACTCATTATTCAGGGTTTCATATTATCAATTCTAAGATAGGCTAATAATCAAAACAACTTGAACATGTGACAAATACTAGCTCACCTAAGGATTGATAAAATGAAACTGTTTTCCTTTTTTAGGTAGGGGAATTATATTGTGAATTGAATTATTATGACCTTGGGGTCATAATAATTACGCAGACACATATTCTAATCCTCTTGAGAAGACGTAGCTCTGGATGTGACCGTGTCCTCTGTAAAGAGTACGCATGTAATTTGCAAGACACATTTAGGTTAATTGGCCGTGCAATTACCATGACTTTGGTGTCACTTGTATGTGATATGAACTGTTGGCTCAGTTGAAGAGTTTCGGCACTGCAATCTGTGGATGCTGGTTTGATCTCCAGCGGCGAAGATCACGGTATACACTCCTGATGAGACCTAATAAGGTCGAAACAGCTGTCCAGTGTTTCCATATGTCATGCATAGGTGTTCACTGGATTTTCTGGTCATGGTTATTCAATTCACATGAAACTCTGTGTTGTGAATTTTGGCTGGTTGTAGGTTTCATACTTGATTTGCTTATCTAATTTCTTGTCAACGCTGGACATCAAAAGTCTCAAAAAATACCTCCCACTCTCTCACTGCATGGCCTTTTCGGTTCATCTAGTCACTAAAACTCGGTCTGTTAATTTCTATCCTTCAACATCTGGCCACCTGAACATATCAACCCTTGTAGGTTATTTAATGCCAAATCCTCTTTATACATATATATAGGTTTGGTTTGGTTTTATGGCATATCAACCATTGTAGGTTATTTAATGCCAAATCCTCTTTATACATATATATCAAATATATAAGATTTGGTTTGGTTTGGTTTTATGGCATATCAACCATTGTAGGTTATTTAATGCCAAATCCTCTTTATACATATATATAGGTTTGGTTTGGTTTTATGGCATATCAACCATTGTAGGTTATTTAATGCCAAATCCCTTTTATACATATTGGGGTGTCCTCGTGGTGTAATGGTTAAAGCAACAGAGTGCGGAATTGTAGTAAGCAAGTTCGTACTCCAGTCGCACTGTTACGTTCACTTTCAAGCAGATACCCTTGGGAAAGGTATGAACCCACTTATCCTCCCAGCTATGAGTTAAATAGTACCACTACTGTTCTTCTTGGAGAATGGCTTTGGCATACAAAGGTTGATATGGCATTAAACAAAGAAGCCAAAGACTTTATACTTATATATAGATTTGGTTTGGTTTTATTACATATCAACTGATGTATGTTATTTAATGCCAAATCCTTTTTATACATATATATTAAATATATATGGTTTGATTTGGTTTAACGGCATATCAACCATTGTAGGTTATTTAATGCCAAATCTTCTTTATACCAACTCATTGGCCTAGTGAGTAGAGTGTTCGCCAATGGTTTGGGAGACCTGGGTTCAATCCCAGGTCGCATCATACCAAAGACTCAAAAAATGGTACTTGATGCTGCCTTGCTTAATACTCGGCAATATAAGGTATGTATCAAGGGTAAAGTGGAGCAATCCAGAGAAAGGAGTAGTGCCCTCTCCTACACCTCAGTGTAGTAGCTATTGAAAAGAGAACCTTCTGGTCGACCTTGACTACAGTTGCCAACTTTATATATATATAGGTTTGGTTTGGTTTTATGGCATATCAACCATTGCAGGTTATTTAATGCCAAATCCTCTTTATACATATATATAGGTTTGGTTTGGTTTGGTTTTATGGCATATCAACCATTGCAGGTTATTTAATGCCAAATCCACTTTATACATATATATAGGTTTGGTTTGGTTTTATGGCATATCAACCATTGTAGGTTATTTAATGCCAAATCCACTTTATACATATATATAGGTTTGGTTTGGTTTTATGGCATATCAACCATTGTAGGTTATTTGATGCCAAATCCTCTTTATACATATATATTAGATATATATGATTTATAAACACATTTTGTTGATAACATTTTAAAATGAGCCTAAGCTCTTTTTTTTGCATACAGTTAAATGGTTTCAAGTATTGCTATCCAACACTTATAACTCAATTCATTATTAATCATTTGTTTGCAGATAGTAAAGTGGTTACAAGTATTGCTATTTAACATTAATTATTCTATTCAATATTATTAATTCATTTGTACACAGATGGTTCCAAGTATTGCTATGTATTGCTAATTATTCAATTACACATCAGTCATTTGTTTACACACAGTTAAATGTTTGGTTTTATGGCATGTCAACTATTGCTAGTTATTTAATGCCAAATCCGGTTTGTTCATATATTTTAGATATATATGATTTGTAAACATAAGTCAACAAAGTTGAATAGTTCCAAGTATTGCTATGTATCACTAACAATTCAATTAAACATCTGTTAAATGATCAAACAGTTCTATTTCTAACAATTCAATTTAGTATATGTTTGCACTCAGTTTAAATGTCAAACAGATCTATTTAACACATAGATAAGAGTGGACCGAGGAGTGATGGCAATGAAGTGAGGCTCTACATTCCCAAAAGTTTCAGCCTGACTGGAGCCTCACCATCAGATTATTTAGTGCCATATACAGGACACTTGTTAAGGGGGTCTTACCCATCTGCAGACGTGCAGTCGATGTATTCTACAGTTTTAGCCAACTGGACTAAAAAATATTGTGATATTGCTTTGAATTTTTTGTACATATAGCATTGTAAATGTTTTATAGATTAAAAATAGTTTTAGCATTAAATTTTGATCATAGTTATCTATCTATATATATATATATATATAGCTATTATATATATAAATAAAAAGTAAAGTTGGCGACCTTAGTCGAGGGTGATCCAAAGGCTCCCTTTTCAATAGCTACTACACCGAGGTGTAGGGGAGGGTACTACTCCATTCTCTGGATTGCTCCACTTTACCCTTGATCCCTACCTTATAATGCTGAGTGTTAAGCAAGGCAGCATCAAGTACCATTTTTTGAGTCTTTGGTATGATACGACCTGAGATTGAACCCTGGTTTCCTGGACCATTGGCGAATGCTCTACTCATTAGACCAATGGCTCAGTTCCAATATATATATATATATATAATAGCTTCCATATAATTATATATATATATATATATAGATTCCATATATATATATATATATATATATAATAGCTTCCATGCTATTAAATATATATATATTAGATATGTATAAAAACTAATATATATTTACTTATCATTATTATATAATAGCTCTATCACAGATATTGAGCGCTAGCTCTATAACAAATATAGGTTATATATATATATATATATATAGGTTATATATATATATATAATAGGTTATATATATATATATAGGTTATATATATATATATATAATAGCTTCCATGCTATTAAATATATATATATTAGATATGTATAAAAACTAATATATATTTACTTATCATTATTATATAATAGCTCTATCACAGATATTGAGTACTAGCTCTATAACAGATATTGAGCACTCTCCAAATTATACCACATTTGGTCTGCCACAAGCCCACGAAGTGAGATAGTGACAACCAACACTTATAATATATATATATATATATATATATATATATATATATATATATTGAATAGATTTAAGTAGAGCATACATCATAAGTTCTAAAAAAAGGAGCTTTTTTGCTTGGGGGGGGCGCCACCTCTCATCAGAGAACTCTGTGACAGAAGCAAACAATAACAAAGAATAGATCAAAGTAGTTGACAATAAAGGGGTTTTTTTGTTTTGTTTTTTGTATTTTTACTTTAGTCGTCAACTCCTTTGATTTATTCCTTGTTATTACTTGCTTCTGTCACGGAGCTCTTTGACATGAAAATAGGTTTCAGTTTCTTTGTTTAATGGCATATCAACCTTCATGGGTCATTTAAAGCCAAAGCCATCCTTGTAAAAGTGTAGTAGTAGTAGTAGTAGTAGTAGTACAATTCAACACATTGCCGAGAGATATGGAAGTTTATATCTTTCCTAAAGGTACGATACAATAATACAACAAAGAGAAAAGTTTACAAACAAATCAAATTTCAGCATTAAGTAACCTATTCGGAGGGGATGTACTGTTAAACAAATAAACCAAACCAAAGTTCATAAGGAAAATGTATATACTCTTTATATGAGTTCAGAGGATTTACAAAAAAAAGCTAAGTCGTCGAATATCCATTCTGTGGTGTTGAGTTGTCAGTAAATTTATGAATGGCTTGTTTGAACTATCAATTGATGGGCATGCACAGTCAGGTACCTTGGATCCAAAAGGATATGTTCTGATGTTATCTGGTCAAATCATACTGAAAACACTGGTTCTCGTTCGATCACCGAAGGTAAGCAGTGTCGAGCATGACTATTACTTAGATGGGACCGGGCCATTGGCCTAATGAGTAGAGTGTTCCAAATGATCCGGGAGACCGGGTTTCAATTATCTTTTATTATCCATACCTGACAGTTGAGTTGAGAAAAGTCGAAGTTGCTTCGGGACTGCGATAATGGGAAATGAACTTTAGTGGTATGCAGAGCGATATGTGCTTTTGATGGATAGGATAATAAAAACGTCCACAGTTTAAATCTGCGATGCCATCCGATTGACTATTGCTCACTGCTGCATCTGCCAGTCAATGATCTCAAACGACCTACCGGCTATTCTATTTTTTCTTCATGATGAAGAGTTTATAGATCGAATTAAGATTTGACATGGAGTATAACAATCACACAGGAAAATTAAGCAAGATTTGTTTTTTTTGGGGGGGGTCTTTTTTTAAGTGTGAGCATTTATGAAAAGATTATCTTGTAACTGAATTTTGAAAAATTGAAATGTAACAAAAAAAATAAACTCCTCTGATGACAATCTGATTGATTGCTTCAGGCATCAGCTTAAAGTAAAATTCAGATGTGATAGAAAATGCATGGTGGGTGAAAGCAGCAAGTCGTCGTACGAAAGAGAGCTAGGAGTCTGTGTTCTCTCCTTATGCTCATGGTCACCGAGGACCAGGTCTCATCTAGAGAACCCACCTCTGTTAAGCAGAGGTTTACTATTAGCACTATGATTGTTATGGCCAAGTCATCTATTTTTTTAGGCTTCTAGGATCCCCCAACCACAGATTTTTTTCAGTCCTCAGTCTTTTTTCTCTCAGGAAAGTATGACTCCCTGTTGTTTATTCTGGATCTTTATCTCTCTATGTACCAACCCACCATCCCATCTTTTCTTTGCCCCTCTGTTTTCTAGCCCCTACTTTGTAGAGATTGTCCAGCTGTTTTTGTTTTGTTGGGTGTTTTTTTTTTCTGAAAAAAAAAAGTCGGCGATCTGATACAAAAATAGGTTGTACCAAAATGAGGGGTAAGAAAATTCCCTAAAGATTTTATTTTGTTTCCTCTGTTTTCTTTCTTTCTTTCTTTCTTTTTAAGGATCCCATCTTCAACAAAATTAAAAAAAAAAAAAAACAAGGCAAAAAAAAAACTCATTTGTAATAAATGAAAGTTCGTGAAATGAAATATTCATTTCCCGAACATTGAACTTTTTCCATCATTTTATTTCCGGGTTTAGCAGAAGTAAGTTTTAAAGTAGATATCTTTTCATTGAGAAATTGTGATTTTATGGTTTTGGAAGTATGGAAGGATGGTATGCATGTATTATTATCATGGATCAGGGAATGAAGCTAACTAGGATTAGTTCTTCAGCAGAAGACCGGTCATTTTTTACCTTGGTAAGGGAAAACTAAAGTCAGACCATTTGTAGACCAGGAGAAGGATGCGGCCCGCTCGACTACTACTGCTTAAGGCATGCTGCATGAGTAGTGTTATATAGCAGGATTCAAATCTCTCCCAATTTACGGTTTCATTCAAAAAACATACACGTGGCTGGAGAAGGGTAGCATTCGACTGGATGTTAGCCTGGCGGCTGCTGCCAAAACAATGAATAAAATGTATCTTTGCGCAAGAGGCTCCGCGCAGAGCTTCTGGGCGAGAATGCAAGAAATTAATTCACATTAACAAAATACCCTTTTTCAGCCAATCATAAATCTTCCCCCTAAAAAAATTCCCAGAACCGACTTGATCCAAAGGGTAACTACTTAAGCAGCGAAAATCTTCAAAGGCATCAGACTGGCCTACTGAGGGATGAAGGGAAGAACACGCTATGGCCATGAGAACTCATCTGAACTCTGACGGATTTTTGATACACCACTTGCTGTGAACAACTGCTGACTTAGCTACAACGCCACCCGTCTGCGACTGCTACTACCACCAAGATCATCTGATACCTTTACCATTTTTATACCACCATACCCACTAAGTGAGATTCCTAACTTATACGTGACCATCCATGAATTCTGGCTTCACACACACACCACGTTCACTCTTTCACTTGATATTGTATGCTACAATTTGTACAGTTGATTCTTTGCTTTATGTTTTCCCCTTTTGTTAATATAATTGTTTAAAAACTTTCAACCTGTGTTTGTCTTTTCCTTGCTACCATACGCTAAATATAACAGTAGTGCCCCCATAACTAATATAGGTTACCAGATCAATGAATGAACTTTTAATTCCACGAATATTAGTTCTTTTCTTTTCAGATCCTACTCGTATTTTTTTTATAATAACCAACTTATGGCTGAGAGACAGAAGCTCTCTTCGTCGGAGAATGTTTCTAACCTCAAATACTTCTTGAAACTTAAAGGGTTTGGGGTCTTTGACAGGATCATGAAGATCCCTGTTGTATAGTGGCTCTTGTGCTGGACTGTAACATCGTAGTAAATGGGTTCAAACTCCAGTTGCGTTGTTATGTTTACTTACGGATTGATACCCTTATCCTTCCAGCTATGGGTTAAATAGTACTACTATTGTCCTTCTACAAGGATGGCTGTGGCATTAAATAACCCATGAATGTTGATATGCCACTAAACAAAGACACCAAAAGGACCATGAGTATCAATCCCAAGTAAGTGAGGTAAGTTTGTTGTCTGTCGTAGAAAAATGATTTAACTTAGAGTATTGGCTCTATTTTAATTTTTTACCTCTCATCATTTTTCGATTATTTCCTCTTCCCTCCTCCATTAGATGACAGAGATTCGAGTTCTCTCTGTTACGGCTATGCAGATAGTTCCGGAGAAAATAGTAGATCTGGAAAAGGGATATTCCCGAGCATATGGGAAGATGAAATATAGCCCAAACAAGGAGGTTAAATCACACGTGCGTTTATTTCGAACACGCCATGATCAATGTCTTTTTTAAAATTCTCCTCTTCCAGAAAATGGAAGCTGCAGGGAGACAACTACAATACGATACAAACGCTATCAAGATGCGAAGGAAGGAATCTTTATCTTACGTATTAATTTTCGGCCAATCAATTAGTTTTTCTGCCATATGATTCTATAAGGGATTCCCATACTTAAAATCATATCATTTGAAATTGTACATATACTTTTATTCATTTTTCATTAGCACTTTGTTGGGGATTTCTTTCTCTGTAAATAAAAATTTCAATAATTCCCACAATATATGTACATATGGAATTAGTTTAGACACTCAGAAAGTGACTGGTATGTTTTGGTGACTGTAGTGTGAATTATTTTCATAATAAATGTGACATTGTAAAGAAAGAAATGATATAGTATGTTCTCATTGGGTGCCCCATTCATTCGACCTTGTGCCACATCGAAGCAAAGAGTTTCGTAAATTACTATAGTATGTTCTGGGTCGAATTTTCTTCTGTTGAGTCTACGGATGTATTTACCGAATCTACTGACCCGGCCAACAACTGCTCTTGTTGGCAAAAAGTCCAAAAATTCCGCCTCCAGACCTTAGACTCAGCTTTCTTTTAAAAGGGACAGCATACCTAAACCACAATTAGCCTGCAGTAGGCTTATTGTTTTAACAAGTAACAAAAAAAAAACCTGTAGGAAAAAAGGCTTAGCCTAAGCAACTAATAGACCTATTTGCTCAAGCCACCTTGCTTAAGAAAAACTGCCTAATGTTGGAGGCGAATAAACAATTAGTCACAAAGCAAAAAGAGAGAACCAGGCACTACCTTCTGCTCGTGCTGAAAAACAACAACAACAAAGGCAAGATCCTAGCAGGTTTCACTTAAATAACAGTAGGAACAGGGGATAATGGCACAACTTCAAAACAGCCAATCATATTCGAGCAGATATTAACTGCTGAATTTACAAATTCCAACAAAGGATGAGAAATTGAAATGCTTGTATTCTGAATCAACTACTACATTTTAAGTTCAACCATTTGATTCGCCTACCAAACCATTGATACTGATAAGTGAAAATATAGTCGGTCCAATACATTCGTTAGTATACTACATGTCTTACTCAAAACTTATGGCGTTATTAGACAGTAATTGAAGAATTTATGAAAATCTTTGCATGTTTTAGGTACCCTTTAGAAATAGTTACAGATAATGGCAGATAATTTGTCGCTAATCACTAGGAATTTTCCCCTGAAAATCTGTCGAGTCAAACGCCTAAAAGCATCTCCCAATTACCTAAAGAATAATAGTGTACTTTAACGTTGCTATCATTACCTGAACAAAGCATTCAGAGTAACCAAATTAAAAAAGAACTAGAAAGAACTAACATTTTTGTCATATCGAGCATCAGAGGAAATTCCATCCTATCTCATCTTCGGTATCTTTGCACACAAAGATTGAAATAAATCATGTAAAACCTTCCACTATTACAACCACTTAACCATCACTTGATAAGAGAGCTTGTGTGGTTCGTTATGGCCATTGTCAGCGACCAATCAAACACACACAAGACTTGCATTCATTAGGCCTAGTTTTGGCGTATGAATTTAAGTGCAAGCGAAATCTCGCTCTCTCTTTTGTAGCGACTGTCTGAGAAAATTTATTCAAGAAGCCAGCCACATGGCAGCCGTTGACTACGTTAAAATCAAAATTACAAGTGGGACAAAATTACAGTACGAGTGACAAGATAAGTTGCACAAGGACAATTATTTGCTACCTACAGTAATCATTAACAACTCTTTAATCTTCGCCCAACAGTACTTATCAAAAACACTTTATTCTGCTATTAATAACTCTTTATACTGCTTTATACATTATTTATTGATAATTCTTATACTACTGTCTATAAACTATCATTGATATTGGCCCTGTAGGTAGAGTGCTCGCCAATGATCTGGGAGACCTGGGGTCAATCCCAGGTCACGTCATACCAAAGACTTTAAAAATGGTACTTCATACCTCCTTGTTTAACACTCAGCAATATAAGGTACGTATTAAGGGTAAAGTGGAGCAATCCAGGGAAAGGAGTAACGCCTTCTCCTACACCTCGGTGTAGTAGCTATTGAAAAGGGAGCCTTCTGGTCACCCTCGACTAAAGGGAGATAACTTCACTTACACTTCACATTACAATTAACACCACGTTTATTGCAAATGTTGACATACGAGGTGCCTTCAATAAGTTTCCAGACTTTTTTTTCGTATGGGCACTTTTATTGATAGTACACACATGAAACTCTAGTCCCCTTCGAAGTAATCTCCTCCAGCTGCAATGTACTTGTTGTACCGTTCCAACAACTTCCAGAAGGCCCCATGGAAGTCCTCTTGTGTGAGTGTGTCAATGACCTTCGTCACAGCCTCTTTCATCTCCTCAGTTGTCTCATAACGACAGCCTCTGAGCTTAGAGAATAAGGAAAACTCACAGGGAGCAAGGTCTGGACAATAGGGAGGGTGAGGAACTGTCTTGATGCCCATCTTGGTCAAATAGTCTGTGACAAGGATGGAGTTGTGGACTGGTGTATTGTCCTGGTGGAAATGCCACTGACCCGATTTGAAGAGTGCTGGCCTCTTCCGACGTAATCTCTTCCTGAGACTCTCTTCCTGAGAATCTCTTCCTTAAAACCTCAACATAATATTCCTTGTTGACTGTCCAGTGGGAACCCAGTGCATGAAGATCATGCCAGTGCTATTAAAAAAGGGATCATTAAAAGTTTGTGGGTGGATTTGCTCTGTCTTGCCTTATTGGGTCTGGGAGGGTCAGCATGCTTCTACTAGGAACTCTGTCTCTTGGTCTCTGGGTAATAGCAGTAGATCCAGCTTTCATCGCAGGTCACCAGAGCATCAAGAACCGCGGGATCTGAATTGATCAGCTCGACCATCTCCCTGCTGTCATGACAACGTCTTTCATTCTGATCTTCTCTGAGCACCCTTGGGATAAACTTCAAACAAATCTTCGGCATCTTCACTTCCTTGCGAATAATTGTGTGTACGGTTCCCACAACGACATCAAACTGTGCACTTATTGTCTCTATAGTCACACAACGGTCCTTATCCATGAAATTCTTTATTTGGCCAATCAACTCTGGTGTTCTGACTTCCTTACTCCTCCCACACCTCTCATCATCCCTCACCGACTCCCTGCCTTCCTTGAATCTCTTATGCCACTCAAAAACTGATGCTCGATTCATGCAAGATGGTCGAAAAGCAGTCTGAAGCATTCCATACGTTTCTGTTGTATTTTTTTCCAAGTTTAAAACAGATTTTTTATTGCATATCGTTCTTCTAAAGTGTCCTGACGTCCAGATTCCATTTTTGAAATTCACCAGCTGTGACAATCAGGCTTTAGTAGGATGTATTCCAATTCCTGTCGTAGCTGTTCATTTTAACCTGAAATCATAAAAATTGGTCAGTCATCTCATAAGACGTATAGCAATAACATAGTGAATTTTCAAGAGTCTACGATAATTTTAAATGCCTGTACAAAAAAAAAGTCTGGAAACTTATTTAATAGCCCTTGTATCTTCTTAATACAGTGTTTTGTTAAAAAGCCTTATGTCCTCTTTTCTTTTCTGTTGCCTTAATTCTTATTTTATCCAAGTATTCGTAACAAGAGAAAGAAGAAAATAAGACAACTAATATTAAAAACACCATGACGAATACAAAAACAAAAGAAAAAAAAGAGGAAAGAATACACAGAACCGAAAAACAGAGCAAATGTAGGATTTACACTCCTATATTTTTAACGGTCACGAGGGGAAAATTCTGGAAAAATAGCATCCAAGACTCACTTGTTCCCAAAACAAAAATAGTAAGGCGTCAAAATAAATTAGATTGTTTTGACAACCTGATCGGACAATGTAGTCACATACCAGTGCTTTCAACAACGTCTGCACGTTTTGAATTTGTCCCGCGTAAAAATAAAGCTTGTGTTTAGAGCAGGTCACGTGATTAGGATACCTATATATTCCACGCTTTCAGAACAACTTCCTCTTTTGTTCTTTTGCTGTTTCACTCTCTCATTTTCAGCTTGATAGATTTCGCTCTCCCTCTCTCCCCCTCTCTCTCCCCCTCTCTCTCTCTCTCTCTTATTTTTCGCTCTATCCGAAGCGACCGAACCACAGCTCCGACAAAACATGGGAAAACATAGTACATTTACCAGCTTTCAATATACTAAACTTTCCATGGACATCGACGTCGCCTCACACATACAGACACTGATATTCAGTCGGCAGGCGGACACATACTTCACTGCTCTGTACTTTTTAGTTTTCATGCGTGTATATACACACATAAATGTATATGAGTAGAAATTGTCCTCCTATTTACTTTTTTTTTTGTCTTATCGACGGATTCACGTATACACAGATATGTTCGAACAACACAACCTTACATTGGCATAACATTTGTATCATACACACCCACACACGCAAATGCCAAACAAATGTGTTCGCACATTTGATACGTTGAATTAACTCTTTCTAGTTTGCTTTGTTATTTAAAACTTCTCTGTTTCACATTATTATTGTTGTGAATTTTCTTCTGTCTGCGGTGTTCATATTCTTTATGTTGTTAATTGTTGAACGACACTCGAAGTAAGTCTTGCATTTTGGAGTCGGTCATGTGAATGGCTGCCTATATAGTCAACGACTTCGAGAACTCTCTCTCTCTCTCTCTCTCTCTCTCTCTCTCTCTCTCTCTCTCTCTCTCTATCTTTCCGCTCCTGTTCTGTCTTTCGGCTGGACGTGTTTCAGTCTCACGCACGCACACGGCCTCAGATATCTCGTTACGTCCTGCTGGAGATAAACGACCAACATGAGAGAAAATACAGCCCACAAAAATACATTGCCATTTTCCTTCGCATGAAATCTTAAGTCAACCTACACATATAGTCATACAGAACACTTTTTGATATTTTAGTTTCTCGCATACACCTAGATGATAACACATAAACGTAAGAATCCTGACATTCTTACTCTTCGTTACAAACAAAATGCTCATTCACCATAATATTCGCGTTAGTTACACTCACACACACACACACACACACGAAAATTTAACAAACTATAATCGGACATTAATATTGTTTTTGTCATGTCTCCTTTTTTACTTGTTGATATATAAATTTATTTTTTGTTTGTATTGCCTTGTTGTGAATATTCTTTTGTGTACATCTGTTATATAATTGCGGAAGGATTTTTTTATATTATCATTTTTCGTTGGTTATATCTTATCTTTCGGTTTAGTTAGGCTTAGAACTTTTCGGTTTAGTGCACGGGTAGGGGCACACATTGAGCGCAGGTGTTCACGCTCGCGCAGGGAGGATGTGACAGTCACAGATGTCATAATAAGAAACCCCGGATAGGAAATAGGACTGAGGATGTGAATGACGTCATGCCCGAAAACGATGGGCTGAGATTCTTGGGTATTTTGAAAAAAGCGGAGAGTTGAGATTTGAGACTGGACTAAGCGAGTTGGGATTCGAATCTTGGCGAGGCCCGTCCAGTTGTTTGCTGCGGGATGCGCGCGCGTTTGTTGGGTCAGTGAGCTGAGAGCTGACGCTGGACGAACAGTCAGCTTAATAAAAATTGTGTCTTTCTCTCCTCGTGTCGAAAACCTAAAAGTCAAGAAGCTAATAAAAGTTTCGTACCTGAACCAAGAGAGTCGTTAGTGTTTCGTGATTCCTATGCATTTGAACGTTTTACATATCCGTATATTTCACATATTCGTATCATGGCTCTGTTATGCATTATTTATATTGCTTGCAAATAATAACACGCCAACACCAGAGAAAACGTAACTTAGACACCGTGTACTATGCAACATGCAAAACAGTAAATTAGATGCAAAACACAAAGATATACGTCATGACATACGAAGAAACATCTCTGAAGTGTCTTTTGAATTGGTGAACACTCGTCATCAGGACCTCTGTGTACAATGGATCTGTAAACTTAGAAAACATTAAAACATGAGAACATCTGTCAACATATAAAAGCCAGAGTACCCATCTGCTGTTTTGACATTGAGGAGATTAACAAAATAGAATGAATTTTAAAAAGTTTATGGGTTCTCAGAAGCCTCTGACGGGAAGTAGGAGTAGCACATGTTTAAAGAAAGGATCTTCCGGTCGCTAAAGAGAAATTCTACCTCACTTCGGTACCCTTTACACTAAACAGACTTCTTCCTCTTAGCTGCTAGTAGGTAGCGCACGTGTTTGCCCAAGTATCGGGCTTGGCGGAAGATTGTGTCTCCTGTTATAGAAGCCACCAACTGAACATATCACAAACTTCAACTTCATAAACCCACCGAAAACGATTCTTAATATATTCTAACATCTTGTCAAGGAGAAATGACCATTTCCACCGGTTTCAGGAAGAATTTCCACGCCCACAGAATAATCGTTAATAAAAAAGATTAATCTTTATTAAAAAAAAAGAACACCGAATCCTTTCACGGAAAATAAAACAGCACTTTGTAAAAAATAAAGGTAAAATAAAAAGACCACTGCACCTCGTGCGTTCAACAAGGAACTATTTATTACCAAGTAAATAAAAATAAATAAAAAGGAGTTACAAAGTTTTGAAGAAAAACTCTTGTTGCTAAAATTTGTGGGTTTTAAAAGGGTTTTTAAAGGTCAGTGGCTAAGGGCAAGGCTGTGTTGCCGTAAGATATCTGACTCCATATTTTGGTTATATTATTTTACCCCACGTTGACTGGCCGGCGCAATGCCTTGTCCAAAGAAAGTCCAAAAGAAATATACAAAAAGAAAAGATAGAAACAGATAAGAGACGAAAACATTTCTTTCATACTTTCCTTTATTTACTTAGTGAATGGACTAACCAACGCTACGTCCCAAGACGTAGCGTGGTGCCCAAAACACCAGACAGCAAAATGACGTTGTTGGTTCGACGGACACTCCCTGACAAGACTCGGTTCACAGAAAACTTGAATATTTATCTCTCTCCACCGGCTCCAAATTCGCCACTCCAAAATCCTTCTAATTTTGGCGCGAACGCTTCCCATTGGCTACTTTACTTTTTATTATTTTTCTTTTTTTCTGATTTTTAACCGGATGGATGCGTGGAGCCTTATGCGTGGCGACACGTTTATACATTTTGTATGTGGCAGCCGACGAGTCAACATCCGGTTGAGAGTTTTATTGTTAATTCCTAAATCCCCACAAATTAATTGCTTTTTAGCGACCAATCAAAAAACTGGATCAAGTAACAATGATACAAATTGTTTCGAAAAAACACTGAGTCACTCATGAATTACAAGGAACTAATATGTCTTTAACAAACAAAAGTGTTGGTACTTACAACTCCAAAAGGGGTGTTGTATGAATGGAAAAAAAGATTTGGAAGAGTCTCTTAAGCGAAAAATATCTCTCGGGAAAACCTGTTCATTTTCTCGTCAAGAATACAGTGAATGGGGGCTCATTCAGCAATTCTTTAAGCACTTGTATAGAACAGCAAATTCAATTGTACACCTCATGGTCTGAGTCAAGACAGCACAAATTTTCTGATATAGGCAACAGCATATTTTTCTAAGAAGAACACAGCTCAGCAGGGTAGTTCTGATGGACACCTCGTGGTTAAAGTCGAGACAGTACAAATTCACAGATATTGGCAACAGTATATTTCGCTAGGAGAGGTCAAGCACAGCAGCAAAATTCTCTCTATTCACTATTTTCCCTTAACTGTTGGGAACACCAAGGTTTAAAAACCAGCTCATCCAACGAAAAATCACAGTACTCAACTCACATCTTCTCTGCACAGTGGCTTGGGCCCAAAAGGGCAATTCTCTCAGCAGGTAGTGTCAGTTCCAAAAAAATCCCGTCATTTCCTTCCAGCGGTGACAACCATAAAAATCCCTTCCAAGAAGATATTTCCATTACAATAAAATAATTCCAACATTAACCTCTGAAATAGAATTTGAGTTGAAACATATGAGTTGAGTGTCTGCCAATGGTCCGGAAGACTGGGGTTCAATTCCAGGTCGAGTCATACCAAAGACTCAAAAAATGGTACTTGATACTGCCTTACTTAACACTCAGCATTATAAGGTAAGGATCAAGGGTAAAGTGGAGCAATCCAATGAAAGGAGCAGCGCCCTCCGCTACATCTCAGTGTTGAAGCTATTGAAAAGGGAGCCTTTGGGTCACCCTCGACTAAGGTTACCAACTTTAATTTTAGAAGGTTTCTAATTTTAAAAAATGTACACAGTATTTAGAACAAAGACAATGATACGTTTTCACAAAAATGTTACAAGCTTGCTGCAAAAATAAGTTTCCATTAGAAGAGACAAAATTACAAACATGCATTCCAGTGGCTCGTCGATATTTCTCTTTAATGACTTATTGCTATTTCTAAAATACATTAGTAACTAATGATTAGTTAGTTTGGACTATGGATATAACTTATTTTCGGGCATGCCGTACCATATAGGATGTGTCGGTAAAAAAGGTTAATTAGACAGTTATCGTGTATAATACGCACCCCTAACTTTGGGGCTGAATAATAACAGGGCGTCTTATACACAAATAATTGCAGTACTGTCTTAACGTTATTGTTGATGGATATTTATTGTAGCAGAAACAAAAGGGGGAATTTTTTTAACCCTGACACCGGTAAGAATGATACACGTGACCAAACAAGATGGCATCGTTGCTTTTTAAAATTAGCGATAAATGATTACTGAAAACATTACGTAACCAGCATCTCAAAATCCGATAAGTTTTGTTGAGTAAACACAATTATGGCATTTGATTTATTTGAAATGTCTCGGCATTGGTCCAGTTTTAACTCCGCAAAAGAGTTTTTACGTGACAGAAAAATTATTAGGCGAGATATTCCTCGATGTTGTGACTGTAATAGATTGATGTCGGAGGTTAAATTTGGACGTGCAGAACAGGTACAATGGCGCTGTCCATCACACAAAAATAAGACGTTATCACTGCGTGAAGATAGCTTTTTACATAGTCAGAAAGTAACGCTACAACAGTTTATTGTAATGGTGTATTTGTGGGCACACCAAATTCCGGTAACCACGGCTTCGGAGATGGCGACTCTAACACATAACACAGCAGTTCAATGGTATTCATATTTACGAGATATATGTTTCGACCATTTAGCTAATAACCCTATCACAATCGGAGGGCCTGATCACGTCGTACAGATAAATGAATTCGATTCATTAATGTCAGAAAAACGAAAAAAGACAACGACTAATGAAGGCGGTGTTGTGCCAATTGAAAGATGGGTATTTGCCGGAATAGACACCACAACAAACATTGGATTTCTCTCTTTCGTTCCTGATAAATCTGCGGCCACGCTTATTCCTCTAATTCAGCAATTTGTTCTACCTGGAACAACCATACATTCCGACCAGCAGTTAACTCATCTTAATATTGGTGATATTCCTGTAGAACCACGTTACGTACACGAAACTGTTAGTCAAACTAATTCTCTTAAATGTTTGTGGAAGAATTGTAAAAAGAAATTTAAAACCATGTTGGGTGTACATTCTACTAAATTACAGTCACATCTCGAAGAATTCATGTGGCGACAGCAATATGGTCAGACACACAAAGATGCTTTTGATAATATATTATTGCACATTTCACAATTGTACGTAACGCCTTAAATTTTAAAAATAAAATTATCATCCCTTGAAATTCACTTTCAATTCATAACGCCTTAAAATTATCCATTAGATTTTAGGGTTCAGCTTTGTTGAAATATTGCATTAACAATTCCGAAGAAAAGTGAGGATGAGACGCCAATGTCAAAGCTATTTATTCGTTTTATGCAGTCATAGTAACAAACGTGCGTGGTACAATAGATTCTGGAAGAAGTGGTTATTTCATGTCAAATCCTGTTTTACTGGCCCATTCAGTCCTAGGTCGATTCATACCAAAGATTCAAAAAGTGGTACTTGATGCTTCTTTGCTTAATATTCAGCATTTGAAGGTACATATCAAGGGTAAGTGGAACAATCCAGGGAAAGGAGTAGTGCCCTCCTCTATACATTTGTGTAGCAGCTATTGAAAAGGGAATCTTCGGGTTACCCTTGACTACAGTCGAACAACTATATATATATGTATGTATGAAGAGTAAATAAAGGATTGTAATCCGACAATATGTACAAAAACTGATAATAACAATCCAAGTGGAAGGAATGATTTATTAACGGGTCGACACTATAGCGTTTTGGTTCTACTGAACCATCATCAGGACCATGAGGGGTGATATTAATAATTTTAATCATCCCTCGTTAACTTAAAATTATTAATATCACCCCTCATGGTCCTGATGATGGTTCAGTAGAACCGAAACGCTATAGTGTCGACCCGTTAATAAATCATTCCCTCCACTTGGATCGTTGTTATCAGTTTTTCTACATATATGTATGTATATATATATATATATATATATATATATATAATTTGTAAGTGATAGTATCTAGGTAACTACTTTTAAAGAAGCCTGAGCTCATTTATTTGTGCACAGTTAAATGATTTCAAGTATTATTATTTAACATTAGTAATTCTATTCATCAAGTATTCCAAATGGTTTCAAGTTTTACTATCTAACACCAGTAATTCTTGTTAACATTATTCATTTGTTTGCAGTTAAATGGTTTCAAGTATAGTAAATGATTAAACAGTTCTATTTTACCCATAGATAGGCCTCTAGCAGGCACTACTACTCCTGGTTAGAGTGGACCTAATTATCACAGTAATAATAATAATAATAAGAAGAAGAATAATTGTGTCTCAAATAGATAAATTACACACAATGTTCCATGAACAAATGGTGTGTAAAATGAGGTTTGAAAATGGTTAATATAAAAGTCTAATTTTTGTTTTTCATTTCAATAGCAAGGTGAAATAAAATACCTTGCCGGAAATAGAGACAAAGTTCTCTCTTCTGTTCAATGAATAGTAATGAAAAAAATGTCCACAAGCAAATGCTGGAGATACATCTTGTCCCATTGGATACAAGAACCAAAAAATAGAATAAGGGATCTCATTTTTTATGTGACCAACGGACAAATGATGTGGGAAGATACACTTAAAAACCAAGGCAGGACAACTATTTATGTCTCCCCCACAACGTCATGTGAACAAATCAACAATCGTTCAATTTATTCAGTCACAAAAAGAGTTGTGAATCATCACTTAAATTTTTGAATCAATTTATTTCCTGGTCGTTCTTATAATAATTATCATTTGTGAATCGGCAAGTTGATATTAATGCATAATGTAGCAATATCAACTTGTCAACTCATGGGTCTATGTGAAATACATAGACCCTTGGATCATGCCTCTCCCAACCATCCACATTAAAATTGGTTTTGAAAATATGACTGTCTTTTGAGGAAGGGAAAGAAATTTTGAACATAGAATGTCTACTAAATCTAAAGTAATCAACTGTCCAATTAAACTTATATAAGGAACACTTTCATAAGTTTTACAATCAAATTGAAAAATAGTTTAAGAACAAATGAATGAAAAAAGGAATATTTCTTGATAGAGAGAGAGGAGGTTAAAAGGAGAGAGAAAACCAGTGGTTAGCTGAGAGAGAACTAAAAAACTGGTGGTTGAGAAGAACGCATAAAAACATAATATTAGTCAAAGAGTTGTTGTTACTACATCATGTAGTAATATCTACTTGTCAATTCACAGATGATAATTATTTTAAGAACGATCAGGAAATAAATGGATTCAAAGACTGCAGAGAATTACAATCAAGTCCGCTTCTCATTGATATCTCAATTCAAAGTACTTAATGACCTATGACGATTTCAAAACTATCTTTCTTAATACCATGAAAACTTTTCGACAATCAAAATTTAGTTGTTTGATCCTACCTGAACAAACCTAGTTTTTTAACTAGTTTTTTTTTTTAGTATCTCCAAATCTGGTTTTAAAATGAATGCAAGCATTGCAACTTAGCACCTGGTTGTCTTGTAGACACAACTTCTCTGATGATCACTTGTGGCTGGATGTAGAATAAAATGGAATGGCAGAGATTGTCTTGAAAAAGCTTGTTATGAGAAAAAAGACCCCCAGATGAGGAAGGAAGTTACTAAGTAACAGATACTCACCAAAAAATGAGCAGATAGAAAATGCTCCTTTAGCCATTCTTATTTCCACCAAGCTGTTTTAACTCCATGCTTGTTTTGGGATCATCAGGAGAAAATGTGCACCGTTTCGGGGCCTTCCTCTCGGATGACAAGTTATAGTGGTTACAGTTTTATTCTATAAGAGTAGCGCTTCCAGTTAAAACAGGTAAACACATTTAAAACAAATATCTCTGAGCTGATGGGTGTAGCAGGACTGTCTGTGTCTGTGTCTCTCTTGGGGCGATACGATCATGTCTTTTTATTGAGGCTTCAATTCTTTGTCTTGTCAGAATCACCCAAATCACTCAAATGCCTAGAGCAAGCTCACTGACAAACCAACTAGTTGGCTTTACTTGACTTGTGTCTGAGAAATGAACCAGGTCACTTACTTATTATTTTCAGATACTCTCTTTAGAATAGAGGGTGCCAGCTCATATTGTTACACAAATAGCAATGATGTAAATATCTTGCTTAGAGTTTAAATTCTTATGTTATTTGGTTAAAGTTTCATAAAAGGAAATAGGAGAAGATGCTAAATAGCTGATAACAATTTCATTAGAAAATACTTTTTTTTATGTAGTTAGGTCAGGAATTTTCATTTTTTTTTTTTTTTAGATAAGTTAACTTTCATTGTAGGGCTTGAGTTACATGACCATAAAATAGGGTTTAGTTTACTTATATATATTTATATTTATATACACACACAAACAACCAAGAAAATTATGAAATTACAAAAACTTTTCTCTCAGAGTGCACACTAAATGAAACCAAACAGATTTCAAGTGTCCATAATTTGTATTTTTTTTGGGGGTTGCTCTGCTATGGTAGTGTTGAGCATATTTTCTTACAAACTTTTATTTATTTTTATTTTTTTTGTTATATATTTACCAAATGCACCACACGAGCAGGATGTGACACAAAATCAACTTTTAAGCAGAGTTTAACCGGTTTGTCCAGATTAACCCATACTTGGAGGGAGAATAATTAGATTCATACCTTTCCCAAGGGTATTAGCATTACGTGGAATGCAGTCTCGCCAAGGATTGGAACTTGGGTTGCTGTGCTTATTTCCTGCGACGATAAGCATTACATCACAAACACCTCCTATATATATA
>OY757945.1:39464287-39474287 GCA_963585895.1 Sepioteuthis lessoniana | reverse complement strand
ATTTGATAAATATTCAACCTTCAGTATTCAGCAGACAAAGGAGTGTTGCAAAGTTGAAAGCCATCCATTTGAACATTTTTTGTAATACAGAGTGCAACAGAAATATCTCCTACATTTTAAAATGTCAATTGTGAGGTACAAGTGAACTTAGGCAAATGGTATTTGTAGCTCCATCTAGCTAATGTCTTATCATTTCTTTTCAGATATGATTATTTATGATCATGGCTTCAACTAGTGTACACTGTACATTTGCTGTTGAAATGGCTTTTTTCAAGACTGGTCAATTTGTAATTACTACACAGGGAACCATTTTGTACTCATTTCACATTATGTTGGAATGATGCTGTTCAGGATAGAAAATCAGTATTGCTACAGGTTGAAATCTTCAGAATCACAGGTTCATTGATAAGAATGGGAGACTTTGAAGCACTTAAAGTCCAGAAAATGTCTAAACTGTGAGACGGTCTGTTGTACAATCTTTTTGTCAACCTTTAAAAACATGGCTGGTCATAACTGACCATATCTGAAAAAAAAAATTTAGATATTAACTAGATTGAGCTACCATTGCCAATTGCCTAAATTTCCTTATACTACACAGGTGACAGTACATGAGATAATGGTTACCATCATCAGAAATGGACTCAGAGACCCAAATTCAAATCTTGAATGTGACTGATTGTATTATACTTTTATACTAATGCCCTTGGAAAATTACAAATCCATCTCTTCTTCTCCCAGCTACAGGTGTTGGATATTGACTTGAAGATCCCTTTGACATGTGGATGCAGCAGTAGAAGTCGGACACTGGGAACAAAAAGAACAGGAAATGCACCTGATATCTAAAATAAACAGGACACAGGCATTTCCAGTGGAAATACTGCAGAAATTGCTTGGGTAACATGCTAGATGGAAGTGCGATCACATTCGTTGCTTAAGCAGCAGATTGAAGGAGATGTGACCACAAGAATTTGTGTGAGCATCTGGGGTAATATATAATCAGGAACATTTTGACCTGAGTAGAGAGAAGAAAGTAGAGGTCTACTGAAACTCTGTACAGTCAACCCCTATGTGTGTGCAGATCAGCCGTCTTCAACTCTCTTACTTACTCATCTGTAAATTTTGAGTAATAAAAGAAGCTGATTATATTTTTATACATCAGTGTTGTTGTCTTTCTGTGCTATACAATACAGGTAAACAGTAGGGCAGACTTGGCTCTTTAGTTTAAATATGGCAGTCAGTTTAGGAGAAAGTAGACTGAATTCAAACTAGCTGAGAAATATTTGATTAAAAAATTCAAGATATCCTCCAAATTGTGCAGCTCAGTCAGCTGACTGCTTCTCTACAGAGGAGTAAGACTCCTCCAAGTGTCCTGGATATGACACTAAACAATCTGATGCTGGAGCCTTTGGGAATGTGGAGTTCTTCTATTGCCATCATTCCCAGGTCTACTCTGGCTCAAACAGAACTTAACAGTGTACTTATGCTAAACTGAACTGCTTGAAATAGAACTGTTTTTGACATTTAAACTGTGTACTTACGTTAAACAGAATTATTTGAAAAAGAACTGTTTATTGGCATAAAAATGGATTTGGCATTAAATAACCTACAATGGTTGATATGTCCAAACCAAACCATCCAAGTCCTGACAACAGAATAAGAATGAATATTAAATAAAGGCTTTGATTCAAAATTTCCCTAAGGCCTATGTCCTGTGGGACAATCTGAAAGTGGTAAAGAAGTGCCTTAAAGCTACAAATGGATATGACATTAAACTACATCTAATTGTGAGGCTCCATTTCTAGAGCTCTGGGAAATATGGAGACACCATAACTCTAGCATTGGTATGGCAGCCAGTCTAGAAGACAAATTCTGAATTCAAACCAGCTGTACTCTATTTAAAATAATTGACCTTCTGTCTCATCCCGCTTATGGAGGAAGAGTTGGGTAAATATATATTGAATATATTTTTGCTTTTGGACATTTGAAATTTCCTGTATATGAAGTCACATTGTTTTAGATAAAAGTAGATGATTTATATAAATATATATAAGATTTCTTTAGGAAATAGGTAATCTTTTTTATGATGATTGTAATATTGAAAAAGGGGTGTTAATAGTGTAATGGCTATTGGTGTAAGAAGTGGAATTGATGATTTGAGTTTGAATCCTGAATGAGGCTATCTGCTTTTCACATAGCTTTGATACCTTCAAGAGAGATATGAATCTAATTAGTTTACCTCCATCTATGGATAAATAATAGAGTAGACAATGGTATGGCAACCTATCTAGAAGGAAAACACTAAATTTAGACAAATTGTAAACCTGGAGAGGGATGGGCTTCAGCAGGGTATTCCTGTCCAAGACATGTGACATATGCAGTACCCTCATAACCAAAACAGGTTATGAGACCAGTGAGAATTCTGAAATGAAGTTGCTTTCAATTTGTTTTCTTTTCAATGTTTTCAAGTTACTATATCGTATATAGGACAGCACAAAATATTTTCTAAAATATAGGTCAGTAGGTTGGGTTTTATGGCATATCAACCCTTGTAGGTTATTTAATGCCAAATCCTATTTATACATACATACACACAAACACATATGTATTATGGCATATCAACACTTGCAGGTTATTTAATGCCAAATCCTGTTTATACATACATTATGGCAGGTTATTGTAGGTTATTTAATGCTAAATCCTGTTTATACAAATATATATTAAATATATATATGATTTGTAAATGAATAGTTTGTAGATAACATTTTTAAATGAGCCAGAGCTCATTTGTTTGCGCATAGTTAATTGGTTTCAAGTATTTAAGCGTCCTTATCCAGCATGAATAATTCTATTTATTATCAATCATTTCATTGCACATACTCAAATGACTTAAGTACTGCTATCAGTTTTATTTGCACACAGTTAAATGGTATCAGATATTCCTATGTAACAATTCAATTTAACATCCATCATTTGTTTGCACAGTTCTATTTAACCTGTAGATGGAACCCTATCAGGACCTAGGAGTAATGGCAATGAAGAGGCACTCTACATTCCCCAAAAGCTTCAGGACTGGACTGGAGCCTCACCATCAGATGGTTTAGTATCCTATCTAGGACACTCTGCAGAGATGCAGTTGGCATATTCTACAGCCCTAGCTGACTGGGCTGTAAAATATAGGGTTTTGCCCAATTGTGCTAAATTTCAAGATTACAGTTATTGTCAGTTCAAAGTCACCAAATTATTGTCAGTTAACAACCATCATCTGCAATACCTCATAACTTGGTGCTGTTTTTATGCATGTCCACCCATCCAGGGTTATTTTAGGGAATCACATTCATTGTATGTTCATATTTACATATTTTGTGTAGTTGTGACTTAGATTTTTTGGCACAAGGTCATATCTGATAATTTTTAAACAAATCCATAGATGGAACCCTCACAGTGGACCTGGGAGTAATGACAATGAAGAGGTAATACACACTTTAAATGGTTCAAAATATTATCATGTATCCCTAACAATTCAAGCAAACATTTATTTACACACAGCTAAGTGATCTAACAATTCTATTTAGCATAAGTCATTTGTTTGCACTCAGTTTAAAAGTCAAACAGTTCTATTTGACCCATAGATAGGACCCTATCAGGTGCTACTACTCAGGGCCAGAGTGGATCTGGGAGCGATGGCAATGAAGGGGTACTCTGCATTCCCAAAAGCTCCAACATAACTGGAGCCTCACCATCAGATTGTTTAGTATCAAATCCAGGACACTCATTAGGAGTGTGCGTTTTACCTCTCTGCTATATAACACAGGTAAATAGTAGGGCAGACTAGGTTTTCTAGCTTGAATATGGCAGTCAGTCAAGGAGAAAGTAAACTTTTGATTCAAACCAGCTGTAGAATATTTGATTAATACATTCAGATGCAGTTAGCATATCCTACAGCCACAGCCAACTGGGCTGGAGACAAGATGAGGACCATCATGTTGGTTGACTTATATACATAAAATGATCAAACAATTCCAAGGGATAAACGGGGTTAGCATTATTCAAGATGACTGTCTGGTTGAAGGATTTGGAAACAACTCAGACCAAGCCATCAATAACCACAACCAGAACTTGCGAGTATATTTGCAGAGATGCAGAGAAAGAAACATAAAAATTAACCTCGACAAATGCAAATTCTTCACAGAGGAAGTCACTTACATGGGTCATACACAGACTAACACAGGCTTGAAGCCTGATGAAGAAAAAATACGGGCAATCATAGAGTTCCCAGCACCTTGCGATTTGCATAATCTAAGGCACTTCATACTCTTCAGTTTCTACTGTTCTCGAATTCAATCAGGTTCTACATTTTCTTTTTTAAATAGAGGAATTATATTGTGAATTGAATTACCCTGGAGATTGAACCAGTGACCACAGATTGCAGAGCCGAAACTCTACAACTGAGCCATATCGCACACAAGTGACACCAAATCAACTAGTCATGGTAATTGCGCAGCCAATTAACCTGAATGTGTCTTCCAAGTTAAATCAGTACTCTTTACAGCGGCCACGGTCAACTCCAGGGCCACATCTTCCCAAGAGGATTAGAAATACACATCTGCGTAATTATTATGACCTCAAGGGTAAGGATATAGATCTACATTTTCTTTTTAAGTAGAGGAATTATATTGTGAATTGAATCCTGTACAGTAAATTGTTAGTTCTTCAATCAGATTGTTAAGAGATGCATCCAGTTACATTTTTGGTTCCATTTTACCAAAAGAAACAGAGGCAATAAACTACCATAATGTACACTTCCTGATATTCAGTAACAATAACCTGATAAACTATTGTAATCATAAACAATGACGACATCAAAAGGTGACAGGAATTTTTATCTTGAGGAATATACTATTTTCAATCATACCACAAACAAAAATATTACTTTTGTTATAACTAGTGAATTAACCAAACATAACAAGGCTTTGCATTAGACCCTGTAAACTAGAAGTAAACTTTGATATTTCTAAAATTCTGATGTCCCCCCCTCGCCATGTAATATTTAATTCGTACATATTCAAAATTTTATGGCAATTCATGTGAAGCAAGCTTAAAAAGTCATTAACTTGGTCTCTAAACAAATCCCACCAAAATATTACTATACTCCATGTTGGGAATGATTGTTGTAAATGATTATTCAGTGGGAAGTCGCCATGGCATAGTGATTAATGTGCTGGATGGGGACATTATATTAAGCAAGTTCAAACTTCAGACATGCTATTATGTTCACTTTTGGACCTTGGGAATATTATCAACCCTTATCTAGCACTAATACCCTTGGGAAAGGTATGAATCTAATTATTCTCCCTCCAGCTATGGGTAAATAGTAGGACAGACTGAGTTCTTCAGCCTTGGTGAGGCAACTAGTCTAGGAGATGGAAAACTCTGAATTCAAACCTGTTAAACTCTGCTTAAAAATTGACCTTGTGTCATATCCTGCCCGAGCGGAGGGGTTGGTAAATAGGATTATCAACCCTTATATATGGGTTAAATAGGATCAGTATTGTTCCTCTACAGGGATGGCTTTAACACTAATTAACCCATAAAGGTTGATGTGCTATTAAATAAAGAAAAGAACCCAAATCAAACCAAAAAAAAAGAGGAGTCCCAATGACTGGTGTAGTGTCGAACATACTGGACTAGTAAGCAAATTCAAACTTTAGTCACACTATTACATTCACTTTTGGACTAATACTTTTGACAAAAGTATGAACCCCTTAAAATGTGCAAGCAATGGGTTAAATAGGACCACAACAGTTATTCTACAAGCATAGCTTTGGCATTAAATAACCTATGAAGGTTGATATGCCATTAAAACAAAGAAGCCAATTCTTTATTCATCTTATATCTTAAAGCACTTAAATCTTACACTTTGCATATTACTTTCAGCCAAATATTATATCTTTATAGATTCTTATAATCTATTGCATAATACATATTAGCTATTATAATCCTTAACTGGTATCTTTTACCTTGTACACAGTGACTTTTACTTTTATACTTTTTTTCATTTTTCCATTCACTGTAGATGATTAAGCCATTAAGAGAAAAAGTTACAAAATTTTCCTGGATGGAATAAACTGCTTTATATATATATATATATGATATAAACTTTTTATTTCAGTAGAAAATTTCTGTGTGGGAAGTTAGCAAGATGGGCTAAATGAAATTTCAACTAATAATTTACTGTACAATACAGGATTTAAGTTTCACATTTAATACCCAAATTATAAAATGAATTTTAATTATGGGTCAATTTTTTAAAGTTAAAAGATCAACTTATATGCCAACATATACAGTAGGTTTGATTTCATAAAGTAAAGATCTTCAAAAATCAGTTTTTCTTTTGTCCAACACTAATTTTCAACAAGGGGATTGAAGACCATGGTTAATGGATTTAAGATTGAAATATAAACAGAAAAAATTTCAAGGCCCAGTCAAGCATTTGCTATATATATATATATATATATATATATATATAATGGACATTTTTAATATATATATATATATATATTTATAAAAATAATGGACATTTTTTTAAAATATATATCTATATATATATATATATACACACATATATACATATGTATAAAATGGACAATATATATATATATATATATATATATATATATATATATATATTTATTTATTTAATGGACATTTTTTTAAAATTTCATATGAAATTTCTCATTTTCATATATTTTACAAATCCTGAATGTTTGTATTTCCTTTTTGTAATAATGCCTTTGCAAAATGCATGTATTGCTCTCTTTGATAACCCCCAGTCATAGGTAAATAGTAGGGCAGATACAGCTCAGTTGCCTTCATAAGACAACCAGTCTCAAATTGAAACCAGTAATCAAGAAACTCACAGGATTAAAACAAATTTTCAAGTCATAATCAAGAAGAAAACTAATCTATGTGCCTAGATGAACAACTTAAAAAGCTGGGAGAATAAATAAATAAATAAGAGAATATTTCCCAAAAAAACATTGAATATTAAAGAGACAAAATTTTTTTGTTGATTCACTTGTTGCATAGTAAGTTGATATCAATAATAAGAATTAATAATGTTGATTATAATTTTGATGTTTGATAATTTCAAATCTCCAAGGGAGGTAACAAATTTATATTTAGTCTAATTAAATTTAAACTTTATCCAGATTTTTTATTTTAAAGGCACTTTTCAGGGCTGCAAGTGTATGTCTATGGAAGAATGATAAAAACCAGCAAAAAGGATGCAAATTATTTAGACAACTAAATACTTTCTTGTTTATGTTGTTTACATGAGATTTCGACCAGTATATTCTCCGACCTTCTTCAGATGTCATATACAACTCTTGTTCTAGTTTCTTTAATTGGAGCAAATTCGTATTAAACAGATTGTATCTGAGTGTGCATGTTCATATATACCCAACTACAAACAGGATGTGACACAAGGTCAGTTTTTAAACAGAGTACAATTGGTTTGAATTCAGAGTTTTCTTTCTCCTAGACTGGCTACCATAGCAAGATTAAAGAGAAAAGTCTACTTTTATTTACCCATTGCTGGAAGAAGAGAGAATAGTTGGATTTATGCAATTGCCAAGGGCATAAGCACCGAATAAAATGCAAACAGCCTTGTCCAGGATTTTTAACTAAGTTTGCTGTCAATTTCTTATGACAATAATTGTTATGCTACATTTACACTGCATGTGTGTGTACATAAGATCCAACAACACTGCATTTCCACTGCATGTGTGTGTGTGCATAAGATCCAAGAACAACACTGCATTTCCACTGCGTGTGTGTGTGTGTGTGTGTGTGCATAAGATCCAAGAATAACACTGCATTTCCACTGCATGTTTGTGTGTGTGTGTGCATAAGATCCAAGAATAACACGGCATTTCCACTGCATGTTTGTGCGTGTGTGTGTGTGCATAAGATCCAAGAACAACACTTTTGTAAAGAAAAAAAAATCCTATTTGATACAGTTTTTACATCTGTTCTGACAAAAGAAAGCTGAACTAGAGTCTCTTTCCTTAAAGACTTATCTCTTAACTTGGTCTAGTCATAGGGGAACTACTTGTATATCTTGGGCAGGAACAGCTTAGTGAAGCCCATCCTTCTCCAGGTCTATAACTGGTTTGAATTAAAAGTTTTCCTTCTCCTAGACTGGTTGCCATACCATGTTTAAAGAGCCTAGCTATCCTACTATTAATCTGTAGGTGGACAGAGAATAGTTGAATTTATACTTTTTCCAGGGGTATTAGCGCTATGTGAAATGCAAGCAGCCTCATTCAGGATTTGAACTCTAATAGCCAAGACCACTTTCTTCGAGCACCTCCAAATAATATCCTTACAGAGGTGCAATATTACACCTGAAGATGGCTGGAGAATGTAAAAGTTGAAAAGCAATGAAAAAACAACGAAAAAGAAAAAGTTTAATTGTCCAAGAAATTCTTTCAATGAAATCAAAAAGATTCCAAAATTAGAAAGATTTTGAAAATAAAGAAAATTAAAAATATTTGAGTCCATTACCAGTATATATATATATATATATATATATATATATATATATATATATACTTACATTACCTCACATATACATAGTTGTGCATACATAAACACATACACACACAGAGTTCCAATATTCATGGGGATATTCAAGATTATTTATACAGTGTCAGCAAGGGCATCAGGTTGATATTCCAGCATGTAGTCACGTGTTCATGTTGAACTCTTTGTTGAGTTGGGCCAAATCAAAGGTGTCACAAGCAGCATGCAAGTCCATACGGTTCATGAGTGTGAGTGTCATCCGAAGTGTTCCCCAAATATTCTTTGACATAGACTGACCAGGGCTGTTGACCAGAGTAGGGTTTTGACTCTCAGACTTTTGCTGAAGATTCAAGGCCACAAGGAAATGCTCCACAGCAGAACTGCATCAAATAAAATCAATATTCATATGTTATTATTATCAATAATATAATCTATACTATTATTGATATTTAAAACAAAATTTACATCATTTTAGTTATAGTGTTCAATATTCAGGATAGAGCCACATGACAGTCAAAATATTGGCCAACAATAAAAAAACAATTATTTAAAACTTAATAAATTTTTAATATCAGCTAATACAAGGATTTAGTACAATGGCCAGTTTTATGATCCAAGTTGATCAAAAAGGTACCAGATGAAACTAGCAGTTGTACAATATGTTTTAGATGGCTATTTTAATGAATTTTTTCAGGTTTCAAATAATAATTTTTAATTGTTGCCTAATATTTATATATATATATATATACAATTTCAAGAAAAAAACCAATATTTATGTAACATTAGAATGATAAATTTATTTCCATCCAGTTAAGAGCATTAATATGAATCAAAACTCCCAAAGAATTTTAACAGGACTTCAATTTTTCTCGTTGGATCTGATGAAGTCTTGTTAAAATTCTTTTGGAGTTTTGATTCATATCAATGCTCTTAACAGGATGGAAATAAATTTATTATCGTAATGTGACTGAATATTGAGTTTTTCCTTGAAATAATATTATTTGCTCTGTGGATCTTATTTAAATTGAGCTCTTTACCAGGAATATCTAAATATCCTAAATTTGAATACTTTAATTGTCCTGTTTGAATTGTTCCCTATTACGGATTTACTGGATTGAAGAATACCTATCTATATATATATATATATAAAAGTCAGTGGACTTTAAATAGACAATTACAGACACAAAACTTGGAGTTAAGCAAAATCAAAACAACTTTTACTAAGAAAGAAACTTAACACTCAGCCAAAGTTCAAATACTGCCTGATGAGCTGACAAGGGATGTAGCAGAAGTATATAGGATAATAATAAAAACCTAAATAATAATTTGGAATAATTTGCAGATCTATTCATTTTAAAATATTTATTTTTGTCTTGTTGGACAAACAATAACCTTTATATATATGCTTCCCTAGCCC
>OY757945.1:39239900-39464087 GCA_963585895.1 Sepioteuthis lessoniana | reverse complement strand
CCAGTGGGGTTGAGCTCTCTAGCAAGGGAAATAATGGTTGCCACTAGCGTAAAGCAAGGCTCTTCAAATGAATTGAGCTCTCGGTAGCCGTTAAGCGGATATATGTAAACAAAATAAATGTGATACATAAGTGTTTAAATTTCCTTTGCTTCTGCTAGTTTCCTCGTGGCTGAGTGGTAGAATCTTGGATTGGCATTTGAGTCAGCCAGGTTTCGATCCCAGCTTCGGGAATCTAGTGTGTCTAGCCACACTGAAGAGTTGTGATACAATGAAACAGTCTGTCTGTGGATGACAATATATATACATATATATATATATATATATATATATATATATATATATATATATATTTATAAAGTAAAGTAAAGTTGAAGACAGTAGTCAAGGGCGACCCTCAGGCTCCCTTTTCAATAGCTACTACACCAAGGTGTAGATGAAGGCACTACTTCTCTTTCTGGATTGCTTCACTTTACCCTTGATATATACCTTACAAATGTTGAGTGTTAACCAGGGAGGTATCAAGTAAAATTTTTTGAGTCTTAGGTATGACTCAACCTGGGATTGAAGCCAGGTCTCCCAAGCTACTAGTGAACACTCAACTCACTAGGCTTATATATATATATGTATTTTTTCAACTAAAGAATTTCAAGAGAATTGAAATGTTCATTTGAACAAGCAAACATTTATTTTTAATTCTACATATGTCACACTATGAGCTCTTTTTCACATATTTAGATGAAATAATTCATATACATGTAGGTAAGAGCGTATCCATATGAGTATGTATATATCTCTATAGGTAAGCATGGGCCCAAGTGTTATATATATATATATATATATATATATATATATATATATATATATGTAAGTAGGATGTGACACAAGGTCAAACTTTTAGTAGAGAAAACCTAGTTTGAATTTAGCATTTTCCTTCCTCTAAACTAGTTCCTTAGCCAAGGCAGAATCCAGTCTGCTCTATTTTTCTATAGCCAGTGAGGAGAATAAAGTTGATGGATTGAGAATTTCTTAGGGCATTAGCATAAAATGAAATGCAAATAGCCTTGTCCAGGATATGAACTTTTGCACATCTCCAAAAAGTGTGTGTGTATATATATATATATATATATGTGTGTGTGTGTGTGTATATATATATATATATATATATATATATATATATGTGCGTGCGTGTGTGTGTGTATATATAAGAGTTTGAATATTTTTTCTTTGTCATTGGATGTTGAAGAAATAATTTTGTAGGCTAGCGTGGCCAGAAGTTAGGGGTCATTCATTACATGCAATATATGATTGAAACACTTTTTTTGTTGCTAAAACTTGGGTTGTTCAATACTTGAGTATATATGATAAAGTTTTACCTGTGGACTCCAAGGTTTATACAGGCTATTCCAAGATTGTATCTTGAGCGAATAAAACCAGGAGCTAATTTCAAAGCCTGGTGGTAAGCTTCAACTGCTTCTTCACTTTTGTTGCTGTTGGCTAATGAGGCTCCCAATTTGTTCCAAAGTTGGGCATCCTATCAATCAAATTGAAAAATTTAATGTCACTATTAAGATTAGAATCATTCAAGACAAAAAGACGATAGTACAGGATATTTACTTTTGTTTAACAAATGATCATTATATAATATTTTGGTAATGTGAAACACAATTTAGCAGTTCCAGATGGTTTAGCCAAGGTTGTGAAGGTGATCCCCAACACTGGACTGTGAAATGCAGAGTTCGCCTGATACTCTCCGTGTGCTACTCACTGGATTTGGTACATGGCCTCAGTATCCAGTTTTAGGCCTACCTGATTTTTTCTGATAGTTGAGACAAAATTTCTTCAACTATCTAGTTACCATACTGTGATCAACTGTGCCATCACCTTTTAAACAACAAATGTTTTTTGACTGCTTCCACAGTGTTATGACCCAATTCAAACTCATAAAGTATAAGTTATCAAATTAAACAACATTATATTTAATCTGTGTGGCTTTCAAATGACATATAGAGTGAAGCAATGCACAACATGTCAGTGCACCAACTACCATGATATTACCAACCACAACAGGGACCTTCCAAACTAGTATGTACCAAAATATTGTAAAACTTTTGACCCACCCTAGTATAAATATTGATGAATAATGGATTAATAGGTTAACGACCATATGGAAATCTGATCTCTCGGATAATATAAAACAGGAATTCTTCCAAGATGTAGCTGTGTCAGTACTATTGTATAGCTGCACCCCCTGGACTTTAATGAAACACCGAGAAAAAAGACTAAATAGAAACTACACAAGGAAGGTGCATATTATTTTGAACAAACCCTACAAACCAGCATCTGTATGGCCACTTACCTCCTATCTGAAAAACTGAGTAAAATAGGCTGGGCACTTCTGAAGATATAAGAACTCATAAGCAATGTTTTCCTATGCATGGACACACCAGAGTTGGCCAGCTAGCAAAAACTTGTGATAACTGATAGGGATGGATAGTGACAGAGAGTCAAAGGAATCCATGCTGTTATGAGATAATGAGAATGATAATTTATTAAATGCGTTTCCATATGTACTGCTAAGGCTCGACCGTTTCATCCAAAATTCCAGAAATTGTTAGAGACATCCATGGAAAGGTTTTAAATGCTTTTCAGGGATTCAGCTCAGATTAGATTTTAGCAGTATCTGACACTTACTGTCCCTCTCACTGTAAAAAGGTGTTTATCCCATGTATTCTTATTGTTCCCAGTGAAACTTTCTCTTTGCCATACAAAGTTGGTTGGTTGAGTTTTATGGCATATCAACCTTTATAGGTTATTTAACGCCAAATTCATTTTTATACAAATAATCAGTCGTATTTCAAACAATTCAGTTTAGCATGAGTACCCAGTTTGTCAAAAATATGTCTATATTAAGCTTTTCAGTTTAATCAAACAGTTCTAATTCAAACAATTCAGTTTACTATCAGTATAGTTTTTTTCCACATACAGTTAAATGTCAAAACAGTTCTATTTCAAACAATTCAGTTTAGTATAAGTACACAGTTAAAATGTCAAATAATTCAGTTTAGCATAAGTACACAGTTTAGTTCAATTTGACCCATAGATAGGACCCTTATCAGGTGCTACCACTCAGGGTCAGAGTGGACCTGGGAGCAATGGCAATGAAGAGGTACTTTGCATTTCCCAAAGCTCCAGTATTACTTGAACCTCACCATCAGATTGTTTTGTGTCATATCCAGGACACTCGTTGGCAGAGGGTCTTACCTCTCTGCAGAGAAGCAGTCGGTGTATTCTACAGCCTCAGCCGACTGAGCAATTGCCATACAAAGGAGATAGTTTCTAATTCAAGTCTGTTTTAGGATGAATGCCAACAGAGAACAGGGAAAAACTCTACCAAAAATGTAACTTTTCACATGGGGTACTTTATGTCACTGTGAATGGAGTTGGAAATCCTGGGAGGTTGCATTTTCCACCAAAAAGAACATATATGTCACAAGAAATGTTGTCTCTTTAAAGGTTCTTTTATGATAAAAATATCTATATAAAATTTTGAAAGAGATATATAAGTTAGGCATGAATAGATTAAAGATTCATGAGTAAGTACTGATAGTTATCAACAGTTGGTCAAGAAAATCAATCAATAATGCATAAACCCTGAAAATTTGATTTTTGAAGCTCATAAAATGTCTTATTTCAAATATGTTATGAAAGTGGCTTGGATGAACTTATTTGTAAATTGTCATAATTTTTTGATTGAACAACTGATGTTGCCTAAATGAGCCCTTTCTCAGTTGTAGTTGGCTAAATGAGCCCTTTCTCAGTTGCAGTCGGCTAAATGAGTCCTTTCTCAGTTGTAGTTGGCTAAATGAGCCCTTTCTCAGTTGTAGTCGGCTAAATGAGCCCTTTCTCAGTTGCAGTCGGCTAAATGAGCCCTTTCTCAGTTGTAGTCGGCTAAATGAGCCCTTTCTCAGTTGCAGTCGGCTAAATGAGCCCTTTCTCAGTTGTAGTCGGTTAAATGAGCCCTTTCTCAGTTGTAGTTGGCTAAATGAGCCCTTTCTCAGTTGCAGTCGGCTAAATGAACCCTTTCTCAGTTGCAGTCGGCTAAATGAACCCTTTCTCAGTTGCAGTCGCCAAAATGATTCCTTTCTCTGTAGAGTTGGCTACATGATCCTCTTCTCTATAGAGTTGATTAAATGAATCCTTTCTCAATTGCAGTTGGTTTAATGAGCCCCTTTCTCAGCTGCAGTAAGCTATATGAGTTCTTTCTCAGCTGCAGTTGGCTAAATGAATCCTTTTTCAGCTGCAATTGACTAAATGAGCCCTTTTTCAGCTGCAGTTGGCTAGGTCCTTTCTCAGCGGCAGTTGGCTAATGAGCCCTTTCTAAGTTAGTATCTGTGTAGGCTCTATTTAGAATCAAAGGGTCACTCACTGTACATCTATGAGAGATCATAGTATAGTATCTGTATGCTCAAAACTTGATAGTGCAAATTAGTTGCAACTCACCTGAGGACGGACTTGGACAGCAGCAGTAAAACAATCAATGGCTTTATCGAGATCACCACTCAAGTTAAAGAGGACACCTAGACCACACTAGAGTTTGAAACAAAAAAAAAAAAGAATTAAAAAACAGAATAAAAAAGAAAAAAAGAATTTAAAAAATAATAGAATGAAGAAAAAAAAAAACAGAATGAGAAAAAGAATAAAAGAATTAAAAAAATAATAGAAAAAAAAAAAACAGAATAAAAAAGAAAAAAAATAACAGGATGAAAAGATAAACAGAATTAAAAAAAAGAAAAAAAGAAAAAAAGAATTAAAAAAATAACGAAAAAAAAAAACAGAATTTAAACAAAAGCAGAATTAAAAAAAAGACAAAAGTAATTTTTGAGTGCTAGGTTATTTTGTGTTTTTATTTTCTAGCAACAAAATTCTGGTTTTGAGAAAAAAGGACATTTGAGTTAAAAAATGATGAATATGCAACATTGAAAAAAAATACAACAATGCTGCTTTTGTTTTATCAGCCTTGAGAGATGAAAAGAAATCAAGAGCAAAGAATCAATTGAGGTAATTAGCCATAAAAAATAAATATTATTAAAAATAATTCTTAATTTTCAGTAAAAAACTGCAAGTAAATTGGAATTTGAGGCAGTTCCTCTAATGAATACACCCCTTTATATATATATAAGTAAAGTAAAGTTGGCGACCATAGTCGAGGGTAACCCGAAGGCTCCCTTTTCGATAGCTACTACACCAAGGTGTAGGGGAGGGCACTACTCCTTTCCCTGGATTGCTCCACTTTACCCTTGATCCGTACCTTATAATGCTGAGTGTTAAGCAAGGAGACATCAAGTACCATTTTTAAAGTCTTTGGTATGACTCGACCTGGGATTGAACCCTGGTCTCCCGGTCCATTGGCGAACACTCTAACCGCTAGGCCAATGTCCGGTGTAATATATATATAAAAGAGAGAGAGAGAGAATTGATAACAAAGTAATTCAAGCAGGAGTGATTTATTTAGAAGCTAAGTTGACACTATAGCATTTCGGTTCAAATGAATCATCTTCAGGACTGGGAGGCATGATATTAGTGATGTTAAATCATCAATGGATGTTTAAAAATACAAAAACCTAGGGAAAATCTGTATATCAAAAAAGATTTTCTTTGGGTGTTTGTATTTTTAAACATCCATTGGTGATATATCATCCTTCACAGTCCTGATGATGGTTAATTAGAACCGAAATGCTATAGTGTCAACTTTGCTTCTCAATAAATCTTTCCTTCTACTTGGATTACCTTGTCATCAATTTTTATCTATATATTGTTGGATTAAACGCCATTCCTTACTTCCATACATATATAAGGGGTGTATTTATTTTTGGAATACACCTGAATAACTCCATGAATTAGATTACAGACTTTCCATAATCATTAACAAAAATGATTACCATCACAAACTTACCTTAAAAAAAAAGCTCAACACCCTCTATAAAGGTCACTTACTATTTCTAAACAATATAGAAAAATATATCAACCTCTCAGACTGTTAATTAACAACAAAAAGATTTTTTCAACTTAGGACCTAACTGCCATTTATTTCAAGGATATAGTAACATCAACAAAAATATAGAAATTGAAATTTTATACCAGAATATTTTAAAACTCCGGGATAAAAAGGTAATTTCAATCAAACCTGAATTCTGTGATCTCCATAATGCTGAAGCCATCAAAAAGATACAACAAAAAAACAACCCACATTACTAACTCAACAACTAAAAAATGCCGCAAAAGAATTATGCAATCACCCCAACATCACCAAAAAATAGTAGAGAAAACAAAATTTTTTTGTAGTACTTAATAAGACAGATTAAAATTCAAAATTACAAAATATTCTTAATGACCACACCAAATTCAAAAAATCAAATAAGAATCCCACCAACCAACTTAAATAAAAAATTAATAAACTTATCACTGCTAATAATGCCGAACGTGATAACACAAAACTACCCAAAATAATAGGTGACTATAAACCCAGTTATTTAAAAAATAAAACAGAATAATGGTGTAATGGCTATCGTCATAGGAAATGGACCTGGCGACACAAGTTCAAATCCTGGACGAGACTGATTGCATTTCACATAGCACTAATACCCTTGGGAAAGGTATGAATCCAATTATTCTCCCTCCAGCTATCGGTAAATAGTAGGACAGACTGAGTTCTTTAGCCTTGGTGAGGCAACTAGTCTAGGAGAAGGAAAATTCTGAATTAAACCTGTTAAACTCTGCTTAAAAATTGACCTTGTGTCTTATCCTGCCCGAGCGGAGGGGTTGGTAAATATGATAAACCCAGTTATTTATATGGAAATATCAAAATAAATAAACCTAATCATCCTCTGCATTCAATTATATCACAAATACCAACACCGATTTATGAACTCAATAAAAAACTTATTATACCATACTTACCAGTAAATGTAACACAAAATCAACACATGAATTAATTCAAATCTTACATACACTTAAACACAATAATGGTATATTAGCTTCACTCGATGTTAAAAATTTATTCACTAATGTACCAGTCAATGAAACCATTGATATCATTATAAATAATATTTATAACAAGCTATCACTCCCTCCTTTTAAAATCAACCCTAATATGCTTTAAAAAATACTCCTAACATGCACTACTGAAGATCCATTTTATGACCACTTGGGCAATATTTACATTCAAAGAAATGGTGTGTCTATGGGATCAGTTCTGGGCCTGATCTTCAGTAATTTCTATATGTCCAACTTGGAAAATAGAATATTTAATAGCATTAAAAAACCTGTAATATCCCAAGATATGTCGATGAAATATTTATTATTGCTAATGATACTAATGAAATAAACATACTACAAGACCTAAAAAAATTCAGTTCTAAATTTTACCCATGAACTAAACAAAAACAATAAAATTTCCTTTTTGGATGTTCTGATTGATACTAATAATAACTTCACAACCTCTACTTACAAAAAAGACCGCTAATAACAACTCCTGTACCCTCAACTTTAACAGTGAATGCCTCTTTGAATATAAAAAAGCAATTATTAATAACCTAATATCCCATGCAAAATTAATCTCCTCCAAAACAATATATTATAAAAAAACAAAAAAACATAAAACAAACTCTCATCAACAATGGGTTTCCTAATTGTATTGTTTATGAACAAATTAAATGTACAATTAAAAATGTTAGCCAACAAAATAAACACTGCAACACCTGCCACCCAATAAACAAGCATTTATCAAACTTTTCTACCACAACCAAATGTACTACAATTATAAATCAGATGAAAATATTCTAAAAACGTTGATTCAAAGAAACATACACTGCACCGATCCTAATAAAGAAATAAAACTTATTATATACTATGATAAATTTAAAACCTCCAACTTAGTTATCAATAATAATTCCTCTCCCTTGTTTGAAGTTTTGCAAAAAACAAACATTATATATCAATTTAAATGTCCTTTCTGAAAACAACAATATATATGTTGGTTTAACTACCCTATCAAACAACTCCCTATGCATCTCTCTGACACCAGTTAAATAGCCCAACATCTAAAAATCATTCCTGCCCTACAAGTGAATTTTGAAAAATTCTTACCAAAAACTCAACAATTTTAGAACAAGAAAATAACAAACAAAAATTACAGATTTTTAAGTACTCCATATTAGAAATTAAAATCCTAAACTCAAACGAATTAATTTTGAATTCATTGTTAATGAACTTAAATGTCTTTAGCTACTGCTGCTATTTAAAGAACCAAATTTAAAAATAAATGCTAAAACAATATACCAATATAAACAATAAACACTCAATTCTTACAAAGTAGTAATGTACATGCAAAGGTTACATTGCTTTTTCAATATACACATCTCCTGAGGATGGCTCAAGATTGGGCAGAAAGTACTAGGGAATCAATCATGGAAGGTTTATTAACCAATTCCTGCCAGATATCATAAAATCAATACAGTAACTTGAAAGGATAAATACAAAAATATGTAGACAAAAAAATGTCTATTGTTTAATCAAATATGTATTAATGAAGAAATACTCCCCAAATACACACACACACACACACACATATATATATATATATACACACACATACACTATGGGCATATAGCTACATCATGGGCCAAAGACGAAAAAAGCATTTATTTTATTTCATGAATACTTATTTTTAATATAATTTCCTTCTTTGTACTTAACACATTTCTTTAATTACATAGATGACCCATATATGATGAAAATTTCAGCTAATAATTTATCAATGTAGTAAACTCAATCCCTCACATCTTAGTTTAGCCATTGTTTTACACTTACCTGAACATCTGGATCTATTTGATTTGGAGAGAGGCGAGCAGCTGCAATGTATTGGTCACGGATTGCCATCATTTTTTGTCTGCAATCAAAGGATAATCACATCAAGGTTGATGCAAATCTAATAATGATTTACAACAGAGATTTACACACAGATATTTATGTTCTATACCGTAATACATATACAACTATAAATATAAGCAGAAACATAATCAAACATAATATACGAACTTCAATGAGTGAACACACTTCTTTATAAAAATTATAATAATTCACACTTTATTCTCAAAAGGGTGATGTTTGTTGCATGTGAGAGATGAGCTGGAGACAGGGACAGACTGCTATATTGGCCCAAGTTCTTCTGACCATAACAGCACTTCTTTCTCATCTTGGCTTGGGGTTGCTCAACCGTGGGTCACTGAGGGCCACAAAGCCCTCTATCTGCCTGGTTCTCACTTCGGCATTTTGTCTCCAACTGTCTTGAACCGTCTGTGCACCTGGTTATATTATTGTTTAATGCTCACCTGCTTCCACTGTTCTTCCGCTTATTTACACAGGGGCATCTCTTGATTGACGGCTGGGTCGAGGGTCAATATATAACATTTATTTTCCCTTACATTCAAACAGTATAAATTTGTTCTTACAGTAAAACAGTATATCCTCTTGCATTCAAACAGTATAAATTTGTTCTTATATTTAAACAGTATAATTTTTCTCTTATATTCAAATAGGATAAATTTCCTCTTATATTCGAACAGTATAAAATAGTTGATTTTAATCCTTATATATTTCATTGGTATACTCACTGTCTAGTTGTCTACTTACTTAAGTATCAAATATCCTGTTTTTAATAGATTTTGTAATTTTTTGTAGATACAAATGAAAAGGAAAATTTAGCTTTCATAGTTTATGTTCCTTATCTAACAAAAATGAGTATACTAGTCTGAATAATTCATGGAGAAATCACAATGATTCCTTTGTGAACTTTAGACAAAACAAGAAATGGAAGCACATGTAGATTAAAGCATATTATATTATGAATATAACAACAAAAATAAGGTCAATAGTTCAAATATTCTAAGAGTCACATGGTCTCCCACTGAGAGGAGAGAAATAAAGAATTACTACTATCCCTCCGTGTTTGAATTAACAGGCCGCCAAGGACTGACTGTTGAAAGAGGAATCTAGGTCAATTCCTCAAGTAATAAATCCAGGTCAGAATGAAAGCCAACAGATGTTTGCACTCAGTGACCGGGTCAAAGAGATAGTAGTCCTAAAGAATCGCCTGACAGGGGAAGGAAGAAGATAGAAGTGAAATGATTGGCCAGAACCCTAAAACAGAAGTGGCACCTTCTTCCGTCAGCAGAAATAGGGGAAAAAGAAAATCAGTTTTGGAACAGAGGTCGTGGTGAATGGAGTCTCAAGCCAAACTCCGGGTGAAGAAAGCAGAAAGAATCTTGGACAAAAAGGACCTATGCCTCCAAGCCAGAGCATTATGAATATATAAAATTCTGTCAGCCCGTAAAAGAGAAAATACTCTCTGAAGGAACCCATCGAAAAGATAAGTAAACATTAAGACTGTTTCTCCCTACACCCAATTATATACTCTCTCTCTCTCTCAATTTAAAGAAAGACAAAAGAAAAGAAGAAAAGGAAGAAAGACATTTATAGTTATGTATTATCTGCTGATAATATAGCCGACACGTTGAATATGTGTGTCCACGTGTATATTAAAAAGATTGTTATATTTTAATGAACCCCATGTGTTGAAGTTTGTTCATTGTGTCATATACTATCAAGTTGCTTATTTCGTGTTTCTTTTTCAGCTTCTTTCGCCTCATGTTATTCTCGCCTAAATTGTCCTATTCTTTCCTTTAAAAATATTATACGGGAAACCGGAGTTGTTGACTACTATCATTAATATTATCATATCTAAACCTAGAGGTCCATATCTTCCATTGTTCTAGGGGTAGGAAGAGCTAGTGGCCTGGTGGGTGTGTGTGTGAGCGTGAAATTTGAAAACCCCTTGCCAGCGGTGGTTAGTCTAGCCCCAAATTAACCCCCACATAATATGCCAGTTCCTATATGCCCGAGAAAGGACTCTGAACAAGGACTTATTCTACGAGGGATCAAGTGCTAGATTGCCCCGTCTTCACACGTGCGAAAAATAAATTGCCGTCATGGGATTTTAACATAAGCAATAATTATTGTAATACTAGTTTTTACTTGTGAAAAAATATGAGAATCATTCAAGAAATAAAAAAATTTGTAGCATTAACTATTATAATTCCATAAAGAACACGTGCAAAGGACTGAAATGACCAATCACAGCCCTTCTGAAGGTCAAGAGTCTGGCTATAAAATAAGGGGTCACAAGGAATTATCCTCTTTTTGCCACTACCCGAGCTAGTAGTTTCTAGTTAAGACCACATTGTATAAGCCACTGACAGCGAAGATTCGAACAGAAAGAACTGCTAGTCTGGGTAGTGGCAAAAAGAAGACGATTCGTTTGCTTTATAGAACAGCCACACGTGACCTCCAGAAGGGCTGTGATTGGCCAATTTGGCCCTTTGCACATGTGTCCTCTATGAAATTCCAATATAATAAAAAAATGGTTAAGTTTCTTTGTGGTCTGTTTTTTTTTTTGTCCAGTATTTTATGAATATATATCAATAGTTCTCCACAAACCTATACAGTAATATCATCTGCAAGTTTTATTAGATGAGAACTATTATTCATTTCTGGCTCTCATTTCTTTCATTTGAAAAATAACTAAAACTGAGATGAAATAAAGACTAGTCCAAGTCTAATACAATAAAAATTCAAGATAACATTATTAGTGCTAAAATAATAAAAATTCAAGATAATATTATTAGTGCTAATATAATAAAAATTCAATATAATATTATTGTTGTTAATATAAAAAAAATTCAAGATAATATTATTAGTGCTAATATAATAAAAATTCAAGATAATATTATTAGTGATAATATAAAAAAAATTCAATATAATATTATTAGTGCTAATATAATAAAAATTCAAGATAATATTATTAGTGCTAATATAATAAAAATCCAATATAACATTATTAGTGTTAATATAAAAAAAAATTCAAGATAATATTATTAGTGCTAATATAATAAAAATTCAAGATAATATTATTAGTGCTAATATAATAAAAATTCAAGATAATATTATTAGTGCTAACAATACTACTTGTATACACAAAATTATTTGTTTGTTATGGCCCCTTGGGCATCTCTACTTTTTAATATTTTATTACATCAATCTTAAAAAACAAAAATAAAAAAAGAACCTTTGCACAGATCATATACACTATTAATACAATATCTATATACAGATCAAATTCTGTTATTTCATCCATTCAATAGTTCTCAAAAATGTTCTCTTAAATTCTTTTTCTTACTATTTTTTTCTGAAATCATCTAATTTAATCTTAAATTCTTTAAAACTATGACTGTTTTTGATTTGATGAGGCAATTTGTTCCTAAAATATATTAGTCTATAAGCAAAAAAATCTAACTGGTTAGTCAACTTAGTTTTTAAAATCTGTCTTGATAATAAATTTCCAGTTCAAAGAGAAATATTGAAAAAATGTCTCCCATAATTAGAAATTCCATTAGTTATTTTGAAAGTTTCAATTAGATAACTTCTAATTCTTTTTTCTAGTAAAGTAATTAATCCTAATTTCTTGAATCTCTTTCTATAATTGTAATTTTTTACTCTTTTTATCATTTTTATCAATCTTCTTTGTAAGCCCTCCAATCTGAATATCAAACTCCAATTTAAGCAAAATAAATTTTTTTCAGAATATTTTTCGAAAAATTTAAACTCTGCCCTATTTAGAATTAGTTTATAGCAAAAATTATTCTAATCTCTCAAAAATATTTGTTTTGAGGCTATTCAAAATGGCAGCAAATTGAACAGAAGTTTGTAATCAAATTTCTACTGACTGAGAACTGTAAACCATGTGAAATTTGAAGAAGTATGTGTTAGTGAAAAAATGTCAATGAATTGGCTAAACATGGATTTACCACAATAAGTCTGAATTAAAAATATGGTTTATAGAGTGGAAATACATTGACTCTCCGGTAAAGAAAAGGTCCTGGGCACAGCAGTCAATAAAAAAGGTGATTCTGACAGTCATCTGTGATATTTCCAAGAAAAAGGTGCAAATGTCAACAGTGCTTCCTGTTGCCAACTTCTTAGGCAAAATCCAAGTGTCTATTGAATGACTCTTGTATATCTGAGTTACTATGAGAAAGTTTTTATTTTTTTGGAAAAGAAACTAAATATCATTGTATGAATTGATTTTAATTTGCATTGTAGTGACATTGGAGGATAGAGTTTTGCTGACTACAAATGAAATTTATTGTTATTTTATAATGAAAACATTCATGGATATATTTGAATTTCTTTGAGATTTTTTATTTTTTGAAATGAAACCAAAAAGATAAATGATGGGCAGGTTTATTTTGAAGTGAATTGTTTGAAAAGTATTAGCAAATGATAAATTTAATCCCTGTTTTTATTGTTATATTTTTATTCTTTAAAATCAGCATTTTTATTATGTCATCAGAACATAAAATTCCATTTATACTACATGTGAGAAAAAGATGAATAAACACACATAGATTGATTATTGTAGAGGAATTAAATGTAAAATGGTAGCATGGGGGGGTTTTAGATGCCATAAAATACAGTAAACCAATGATAAACTCACCTGGAAGCAACTGAACTAATGTTGATTCTTGCATCTGTTGGTTCAAAATCTTTGACTAGATGAGAATATTGAGGATTGTTTGCAATCCACGACTTAAGGGCATTGCAAGCCAAAGCCTGCTGGTATTCATTCGTATAACTCACAGCGATTGCCATCCATGCAGTCAAATTCTCAGGCTGAAGTTCCAAACACCTGTAAAAACATTTAGTACTGCAAATAATTGTGTATAACACACATATTTTGAACAGATTTTTAATAGTTAAGTGCATTATATACAAGAACTGAATATTAATTCTTTATCTGACCATGTGTGTTGCCATAATCAGGATGACATGACCCAAAGTAAGTTATATCTAAGATTAAAATTAGCTTATGTGTAACAAACACTTCTGTTTTGTGCAAACAAATGATTAATATCAAATAGAATTATTAGTGTATAATAGCAATACTTGAAACCATTTTAATGTGTGAAAATAAATGATTAATATGAAATAGAATGTTTGATAGGAATACTTTAAATAGGTAGAGATGAACAAAATACAATAAATATGAAGATAGATGGATGAATAGACAGAATGATGTTATATATATATATACATATATATATATATATATGCATGCAACGTGAGCTTTGTCCAACATGTGCGGCTGGTTCTACATGAGTTCTATATCACTATAAACAAAATTACTTGTGTAAGCAATCTAGCCATTCCTGTCTTTTTTGTATTGAAAAGAAAATAAGTTGATTTGTCTTATGGTTGGTTGGTTGGGTTTTATGGCATATCAACCTTTCTAGGTTATTTAACGCCAAATCCATTTTTATGAAAATATTTCTATTTCAAACAATTCAGTTTAACATAAGTACGCAGTTTAAATGTAAGTACAGTTCAATTGTGAAAAACATTCCTATTTCAAGCTATTTAGTTTAATCAATCCATTTTAATTCAGCTAATTCAGTTTAGTATAAGTACAGATTTTGTTTACACACAGTTAAATGCAAAAACAGTTCTATATTAAACAAATCTGTTTTGTGTAAATAAAGTTTTAATGTCAAGAAAGTGTTCCATTTCAAATAATTCAGTTTAGCATAAGCACGCAGTTTAAATGTAAGTACGGTTTAATTGTCAAAAACATTTCCATTTAAAATAATTCAGTTTAACATAGGTATGCCGTTAGTTCTATTTAACCCATAGATAAGGCCCTATCAGGTGCTACCACGCCGGGCCAGAGTGGATTTGGGAGCAATGGCAATGAAGGGTTGCTATGCATTTCCCAAAGCCCCAGCATCACTGGAACCTCACCATCAGATTGTTTAGTGTCATATTCAGGACACTCATGGGGTGTGTGCAGTCGATGTATTCTACAGCTCCAGCCAATTGGGCAAGATTTGTCTTATGAAATTTTAACATAGGAAATATCTGAAAGAAACATCAACTCAATCTTTGTTATAGATAGTAATCTTTCATTACTGAATTTAAAAAAAGGTGAATTACTAATAATTTTTGAAGCTTAAATCATTTTGATAAGCTAAAATGTATGAGTGCAAACAAATGAATAATAGTAAATAAAGTATCAAAGTTAGATAGCAATAATTGAAACCATTTAACTATCTGCAAACAAATGATTAATAGAATTATTACTGTTAAATAGCAATACTTAAAACCATTTAACAGCGTGCAAACAAAGGAGATTAGGTTTGTTTAAAACAATGTTAACAACAAACTATTTGTTTACAAATCATTAAACATATACATATATATCTATAAACAAACCCGCAAAGGTTGATACGTCAGAAAACACAACCAAAACAAACTAATCAATTTGGTCTGGTTTTATGGCACATCAACAATTGTAGGTTATTTAATGCCAAATCCATTTTTATACATATAAACAGTTCTATTTCAAACAATTCAGTTTAGCATAAGTATATAAATTAGTTCTATTTGACCCATAGACAGGACCCAATCAGGTGCTACCACTCCAGGCCAGAGTGGACCTGGGATTGATGGCAATAAAGGGGTACTCCACATTCCCCAAAGCTCCAGTTTTATTGGAGCCTCACCATCAGATTGTTTAGTGTCAATTCAGGAGTCTTACTCCTCTGCAGAGATTCAGTTAGTGTATTCTACAACCCCAGCTGACTGGGCCAAAAACAAACAGAATTTTCTCATCTCTCCTATGATTTTACTCAGTTGATTTTTCTCATTAATTGAAAAGTGTCATAGATAAATCATTCCCTTGGAAAAGAAAAGAAATCAAAAAAGTACAAGAAGCACAGGAAAACTAATAATGTCAAAAATAGGATTTCTTACTTTTTCAGTGCTGAAATAGCAGCAGGCTCTCGTTCATTTTCAGCTTGAGTGGTTCCTAAATACTGCCAAGCCTGTTAAGAAAAATAAAATATCATATTTGATGACATACAAGACACCTAGTTTCTCCCACCCTCTGACAAATAATAGCTAAAAAATATCTCCAAGATTCTATAAATCAAGTTGAGATAACCTTGTAGGCTTATATATATATATATATATATATATATGTGTGTGTGAGTAGGGAACAAATAGATAAATAAAAAATTAAATTAAAAAAAATAAATAGATAGATAAAAAGAAAACTATCAAATTTGAAGAAACTCCCAGAGGTCTCTAACATATGCGTAAAAAAAAGTGAAAATGATATCGTTTCCTTTTTCAAGGGGAAAATCCTTTTTTCTTTTACGCATGCGTCATCTCCTTTTCTGTTAGAGACCTCTGGGAGTTTCTTCAAATTTAATAGTTTTCTTTTTATCTATTTAGTTTTTTTTTAAATTTAATTTTTTATTTATTTGTTACCTACACATACACACATACACATATATATATATATATATATATATATATATATATATATATATATATATGTGTGTGTGTGTGTGTGTGTGTGTGTGTGAGTGTGTGTATAAGTGGAGGCAATTGTGATGTAATTATCATCATTGTAAAAATTGGGCACAGCAACTTGAGTTAAAAACATAGCATGAATACCCTTGGGAAAGGTATGCATCTAACTATTCTCTCTTCAGCTATGGGTAAATAGTAGGGCAGATTGGGCTCTTTAACCTCAGGATATTATAACCTTGACCGTGGATGGGTTGGATGAGTGCAATTGTGATGCCCACAAGAAGAAGAGGGCGTTGAACTATTATATAACTCGGTAAAGACAGGAAGTCAGTGTTGGAGACAAGATGCGATAGAGAAAGCCAGCACTCAGCAGAAAGCTGGGCCTCCGGTTGAGCAACCCTAGAGAATGAGAAAGACACAACGCTGATGGCCATAAGAGTGGGGGTCAATATATTGCAGTTCTGTTTGGTCTCCAACTCCCTCTCACACACAACCTTTCAAATAAAGTGAGAGGTATATCTTTTTAAAGAAGTCTTCGCTTGTCTTTATTATTGCGTCAATATGTATTCTGCATGTATATGTGTATATATGCATATTTATTATATGAGTATACAACAGATGGAATGAAGCAGACTTGACATTGATATAGATAAACATGTTATGGAATGTTTAAAATAGGTAGGTATGAACATAGATAAGATAAATATGAACATATATAGATAGAATGATGTGAAGTACATATATATGTATGTGTAAGCAGTCAAGCAGTTCCTGTTTTTTTTTTGTATTGAAAAGAAAATAAGTTGATTTGTCTTATGATATTTTAACATAGGAAATATCTGAAAGAAACATCAAGTCAATTTTTGTTATTGATAACAATCCTTCATTTAGCAAACTTAAAAACAAAAGGTAAATTATAATCTTCTGAAGTTTGAATAATTTTCATAAGCTAAAATGTATGGATGCAAACAAATGAATAATAAAAAAAAAAAAAAGTGCATGGATGCAAAAAATAAAAATGTATGGATGCAAACAAATGAATAATAAAAAAAGATATTTATACATTTGTTTGCAGATAGTTTCCAGTATTGCTATCTAACTTAGATAATCCTAAATAGATTATCAAAGTTAGATAACAATACTGGAAACTATCTGTGAACAAATGTATATCTTTTTTTAAATACATTTTTGAATTGACAAAGTATGCCAAAATACATGGTGCATTCAATAATTTTCCAGACTTTTTTGTACAGGCATCTAAAATTGTCATAGACTCTTGAAAATTCAGTATGTTATTGCTATACATCTTATGAGATGACTGACCAATTTTTATGATTTCAGGTTCAAATGAACAGCTACAGCAGCAATTGGAATACACCCTACTAAAACCTGATTGTCACAGCTGGGGAATTTCAAAAATGGAATCTGGACGTCAGGACACTTTAGAAGAACGATATGCAATAAAATTGTTTTAAACTTGGAAAAAAGGCCACAGAAACGAATAGAATGCTTCAGACTGCTTTTCGACCATCTTGCATGAATTGAGCATTAGGTTTTGAGTGGCATAAGAGATTCAAGGAAGACAGGGAGTCTCTGAGGGATGATGAGAGGTGTAGCAGGAGTAAGGAAGTCAATACACCTGAGTTGATTGGTCAAACAGTTAGGGTTAGGGTTACTATGTTGAGGTTTTAAGGGAGTTCAGGAAGAGATTCCGTCAGAAGAGGCCAGCACTCTTCAAATCGGGTCAGTGGCATTTCCACCAGTCCACAACTCCATCCTTGTCACAGACTATTTGACCAAGATGGGCATCAAGACAGTTCCTCACCCTCCCTATAGTCCAGACTTTGCTCCTTGTGACTTTTGCTTATTCCCTAAGCTCAGAGGCTGTCGTTATGAGACAATTGAGGAAATGAAAGAGGCTGTGACGAAGGTCATTGACACACTCACACAAGAGGACTTCCATGGGGCCTTCCATAAGTTGTTGGAACGGTACAACAAGTGTATTGCAGCCAGAGGAGATTACTTTAAAGAGGACTAGAGCTTCATGTGTGTACTATCAATAAAAGTGCCCATATGAAAAAAGTCTGGAAACTTATTTAATGATCCTCGTATATTTGTTCTTTCTAAATTGCACACAATTCTTGTCTTTCAGTGAGTATTTCTTTCTTTAAACTCTCTTCCATGTTGTATTGTTGACTATATGACCAGGGTAGTAATATACTTTAGTTGATTTGAGATACTAAGATGTAATTTCATTTATCTTAACTGGAGTAGACTGGCACAAACATTTCCAACTTAAACTTGTTTGGTTTCTTTGTTTAATCATATATCACCCTTCATGGGTTATTTAATGCTAAAGCCAACCTTATATAAGAATATCACTGATATAATTTAACCCATAGAGGAATAAGAGGGTTCAATACCTTTCTCAAGGGTATTAATCCAAAAGTGAATGTAATAGCACAACTGGAATTTGAACTCACTGACTATAAAACTGCAGTCCAACACTTTAGCCTTTACATCATGAAGACGCTCCCACTTGTGTTTGAACACATTTAACAAATTAACACAGAGATTAAAATAGAATAATAAAACTGTAATACAAATTAAGTATTATATTAATTCTATACAACATACCATTTCCAACAGCCGAGGCATTGATTTTAAATACTAATTGGAACATCACAGCACCCAAGTGGCCAGTCAGACAATTATGGTATGTCGTTTATCTGTACAATTTCATGATAGTTGTGAATTCATATGAATATAAGCTCTAATGTGTAAGATTTCCATGTTTCATATATGGCTGATGCCATTCTGGTTTCAGAGAAACATTACATACTCCATACATTACTGGTGTACTGACAGTTTATAGGGCACAAAATTTTAAATAAAGGTTACTTGAAGATTTTTTATAGACAATTAAAACCTTGTTTCTAAGATATCACACTGTAATTTTAAAAGTATTCATAAAGTTGAACTCCTACTGGGTAAGTTTTGGCCTTCAAGTAGCCTATAGTATGTTTGGGGGTTGACATATCAAGCAGGTATAGGTCTCATCAAGAATTTTGAGCTAAAAATCTTGAAGCCAACTTATATGATAGACTTGTATACGGTAAATTAAGGCAGCTGTTCGTTCAAAGGGAGATGCTTTTTTTATTTTGTAAAGGTAACGTACCTGGGCATTCGAAGCACGCACGAACGTGTCTGGCTTGTAGAGTGAAAACCGATATGGCTGCCTCGAGCATATTTGACGAGGGGAGATCTTGAACCAGCAAGAGGTAATTTGCACGTATGCAAATTCTTACGAGATCTCACGATAATACAAATACGCATGGTAATGGCTGAAAGGGGTGGATTTTGTTCTGAGTGCATTTGCCTGATGAACGTGATACATCTCAAGGAAGGAAGGAAGGACAGAAAACCAGAAGGAAAGAGAGAAAGAAAGACAGAAGGAAGGAAGGAAGGAGAACGAGGGAGAAAGCGAGAGAGAAGGAACAGCTACTGAGAGAGAGGGAGAAAGCGCTCGACTCAATACGCCCTGAAACTAACAACAGTGTCCTCTCTTGAATAAATACAAGAATCAGTTTCCTGTTGCCTGTTTACGCCCGCTCTTGACAACACATATATTTTAAATTAAGTCCTATACTACCCTATTTGTTTTATGCTGGCCATCTTAAAACCGAATGTAACATAGGTAAATACTGCTAATATTGATAATGCGGAGAAAAATTGATAATGTACAAAAGGACAGCATTACTTTCAATTTGGAGGAACAGCTTGTGTCATCCCATCAATGCATTACAAACTAGATTGATTGATTGATTGGTTGATTTTAATGGCATGTCAACCTATCCAGGACTATTTTATGCTGAGAGGTTAAGGAACCGCATTCATTGCTTATTTATATTTGCATTTTTTGTGTAGTCACTTCTTTTTTTGGCACATGAGTATCTTGAATATGATTAAATAGATCTATTTGACCCATACATGAGACCCTAACAAGTACTATTACTCCGAGTCTGAGTGGACCAGAACTAAAGACTCGCAATTAGATGCAGTTTAGTATCATACCAAAGACATTCTTCTTTTGGAAGGGGGTCTTACCCCTCAGTACAGAATACTGTCAGTGCATTCTAAGCCCCATCAACAGAGAGATTACAAATCAGAGAAATTGACCAATTTCCACTTACTTCAGCATGATTAGGGTCTTTCTGCACAGCTGACTCAAATAATAATACTGCATTTGGAATATCCCCTTCTTTTAATTTAGCCAGTCCAGCCTCAAAAGGATTCACTTGAGACAGAAATGGATTTTCAGAAGCAAAATCATAATCCTGAAAAAAAAAGGGGGAAAAAAAAAAAAGAAAGCATGGTCAGAATTAGGTTTTTATTACAATTTCAAAAAGACATTGTGAAGTGAATTACCATGACCAGAAAATCCAGAGAACACTTAAGCATGACATATGGAAACACTGGACAGCTGTTTTGACATTAGGTCTCATCAGCAATATATACCATGATCTCCACCACTGGAGATTGAACCAGTGACTACAGGTTGCAAAGCCAAAACTCTATAACTGAGCCATCAGTCCATATCGCACACAAGTGACGCCAAATTAACTAGTCATGGTAATTGCACGGCCAATTAACCTGAATATGTCTTGTAAGTTACATCCATACTCTTTAAAGAGGACAGAGTCACCTCCAGGGCCATGTCTTCCCAAGAGGATTAGAAATATGCATCCGCATAATTATTATGACCTCAAGGGCAAGGATATAGATGTATATTCTTTTTTAAGTAGAAAAAAATATATATATACTTCAAAAAGACAGTATGTTTTCACAATACAAACTGTCACAAAAGATTTAATATACCAAACCCACACTAGAGCAACAAGCAACAAATGTACCCTATATCAGCAAGAACCAAACGTAGCTTATATCAACAATCACCAAACACACCCTACATTAACAATCACCACCCATACCTTAGATTAATAATCAGAAAACATACACTACATCAACAACCACCAAAGGTACCCAAGAATAACAATCACCAAACACACCATACATCAACAATCACTGAACATACCCAAGATTAACACTCACAAAACGTACTCTACATCAACAACCATAACCTAGGTTAACAATTACTGAATGTACCCTACGTCAACAATCCCTAAATGTACCCTACATCAACAATCACTAAATGTACCCTATGTGTACAAAAGATAAACCCAAATTGTGATTGTGTAATAAGTTGTAATTTTCAAACAATGAAACAATTGATAAGAAATCAGACTTAACTCACTAACATTAAATTACTATACACAATAAGCCTGATATTTCAGACTATTTTATAATACATTGTAAGCCCAATATTTTAGGCTTTGCAATATTCTATTATACATAAGCTTGATATTTTCGAGGTATCATATTATCTTCGTACAAAATGAAATTGGTGACCAAGCTCAAATCCTAGACGAGGCTGCTTGCATTTCCCTTTGTGCTAATGCCCTTAAGAAAAGCATGAATTCATCTGATCTTTCCTTCCCTCCAGCTATAGATAAATAATCAGGCAGACTGGGTTCTTTAGGCGTGGTATGACAACCAGTCTAGAAGGAAAATTCTGATTTCAAACCAGCTTTACTTCATTTAAAAAGTGACCTTATGTCACATATGGTGGAGGGATTAGGTCAATAGATATATAAGTTTGAAATTTCAGGCTCAAGGAGATCTTATCAAAAGGTTTAATACAATGAGTATTCACAACTTTTATTTCAATGGAATGATGGAAGATCTTTAAACAAAGATGTCTGTGTCCTGAAAGAAAGCTTACAATGTGATTGTTTCTTGAGAATTTTCTGAGGTTAGGTACAGCATATCTGAGGATCAAGAGACTAAGGATTCAAAGGTTTAACAAATATCCTATTTTATTATGCCTTCTACTGAATTTTCATTAAAAAAAAACAAAAAAAACAATTTAATATCTTTTTAATATGAAATACAATGAATACTGATGACAATACAAATTTTCCAGAAAATAAAACAGGTGTGAAGAGTAAAATGCAAAAAATATTACTAGCAATCTATTTTTACCTGATAAAGTTCCTTGTTTGTGTATTCTGTCAACCAAGGATGATCCGGATTGGTATTTCTATAAGGAGAATAACATGAAACATGAACTCCTTTTATTTTTTGTATATAGAGAACAACAATATGAAACATTGTACAGTGAAGCTTTGCCATTTTAATAACTGTATGTTGAATGATTTTAATGCTAACTGTATGTTGAATGATTTTAATGCTAACTGTATGCTAAATGATTTTAATGATAACTGTATGTTGAATGATTTTAATGGTAACTGTATGTTTAATGAGTTTAATGGTAACTGTTTAATGATTTTTTACATAAAATAATTGCTGGTATAATATTTTCAGTTGGACAGCATCATGTTCTGATTTTGATGATAATTGTAAAGCTAACATATCAAAGAAAAATAAGAGAAAACCAATTTGGCAGAGTATTTATGTATTTATTACATTTCACTCTGTATGGGCTTCATCAAATAAGGATTTGATAAAATTGATAAATTTTAGGAAAAAAACTGGAAAATGTTGCAACTGATTATTAGGTTGTCATAGCATCATAATTAAGAATGCCAATTGTTATGAAACCTTAAAGAAGTGGGAAATAAAAATAAATTTTCAAAAATTGTTTCTATGATCATCATTTGAGCTATGAATTAAAAAACATTCCTCATTTTTTAAAGTTTCATAGCAATAAGCATTATAAATATATAAACACACCATCAAATTTATTTTCATACCTTATTTCTCTTTTATTCAAATATTTATTAATGCTAACATACAAGAAATTATGGTTCACACTTATATATAAACTCTAATATACATCCAAATTCCTACAAAAATTTACTGTCTCTATTTATGTAATGTTATAATGACTACATATAGCATCATTTTGTTTAGTGCCAGGTTTTTAAGAACATATTAAAATCATAAAAATAGAAACATGTCTATAGAGGCAAATTGAAAATGTTTGATGAACAAAGACAAATACAATCAATTTCAGTGACACATAAGGAGGATCAAACAAGTCTAAAATCCACATTTATTACACACACTCCCTAGAAGACTAATTTGGCACCATCAAAATTCTGGTTGTTCCTGAAAATGAAAGACTTGTTGAAAACTCAACATTTTTCATCTGATGCCAAAATTAAAATAGCCATGCACAGTTCAATTGAAGACTTGTAAACAAATAGTTTTTAGGAAACAATCACAAGTTTATTTGATATCATTTTTGATACTAGTTTTATTATTCTATCTGATTTTAAACTTTGTTTTATAGGATTAAATACTTTATTCATTAATCAACCTTCCTATTTTGATACTAGTTTCATTATTCTATCTGGTTTTAAACTTTGTTTTATAGGATTGAATACTTTAGTCATCAATCAACCTTCTTATTTTGATACTAGTTTCATTATTCTATCTGGTTTTAAACTTTGTTTTATAGGATTGAATACTTTATTCATCAATCAACCTTCTTATTTTGATACTAGTTTCATTATTCTATCTGGTTTTAAACTTTGTTTTATAGGATTGAATACTTTATTCATCAATCAACCTTCTTATTTTGATACTAGTTTCATTATTCTATCTGGTTTTAAACTTTGTTTTATAGGATTGAATACTTTATTCATCAATCAACCTTCTTATTTTGATACTAGTTTCATTATTCTATCTGGTTTTAAACTTTGTTTTATAGGATTGAATACTTTATTCATCAATCAACCTTCTTATTTTGATACTAGTTTCATTATTCTATCTGGTTTTAAACTTTGTTTTATAGGATTGAATACTTTATTCATCAATCAACCTTCTTATTTTGATACTAGTTTCATTATTCTATCTGGTTTTAAACTTTGTTTTATAGGATTGAATACTTTATTCATCAATCAACCTTCTTATTTTGATACTAGTTTCATTATTCTATCTGGTTTTAAACTTTGTTTTATAGGATTGAATACTTTATTCATCAATCAACCTTCTTATTTTGATACTAGTTTCATTATTCTATCTGGTTTTAAACTTTGTTTTATAGGATTGAATACTTTATTCATCAATCAACCTTCTTATTTTGATACTAGTTTCATTATTCTATCTGGTTTTAAACTTTGTTTTATAGGATTGAATACTTTATTCATCAATCAACCTTCTTATTTTGATACTAGTTTCATTATTCTATCTGGTTTTAAACTTTGTTTTATAGGATTGAATACTTTATTCATCAATCAACCTTCTTATTTTGATACTAGTTTCATTATTCTATCTGGTTTTAAACTTTGTTTTATAGGATTGAATACTTTATTCATCAATCAACCTTCTTATTTTGATACTAGTTTCATTATTCTATCTGGTTTTAAACTTTGTTTTATAGGATTGAATACTTTATTCATCAATCAACCTTCTTATTTTGATACTAGTTTCATTATTCTATCTGATCTAAAACTTTTTGTACAGGATTAGAAACTTTATCAATCAACCCTTGTACTTTATTTAATTTATTATTCTATCTGGGCAAAAAAATTTGTTTTATAAAGATAGGAATACTTTATTAATTAACTTTTGTAATACTTTTGAAATTTATTATCAAGAGGCATGGAAATCAAACAAAATATCAGTCAAATTTAAAGATAAATATTTTTTTCAAAATAAACTTTGTGATAAAAAAGAAGATAAAAATTTTTACTGACTTGTCTACATCTTCCCAATGTTCTTGAAGTTTGTTCCAAAATGTTTCTTCAGAAATTTCTTCATTCCCACTTACTTTGGCAAATTCCTGCTGCCATTGGTCAACCAAAGACTTAGCACTCTGAGACAAATATAAATCAATCAATAAATAAAGAGTATTTTGATTAAAATTATTGCAATTTTCAGTTTCTTCTATTACTGTAATTACTTATGTATAACACACACCCCTAAATTTAGGCAGCAAAATTCTGAACAAATCCCACCAAAAAAACAAAAAAACCTTACTCTGTATATAATATGCACTGACTTTCGAGAATTTTTAGTAGCTAAATTCAACATTCATTCAACTTATTATCTGGTCCATATAGTCTGAAAATAAAGATTTATACAGTTTACCAGTCCATTAGCCCAGTGGTTAAAGTATTCACCAAAGGCCCAAGAGACTGGGGTTCAATCCCAGTTCGATTCATACCCAAGACTCAAAAAATGGTATTTGATGCCTCCTTGCTTAACACTCAGCATTATAAGGTATGGATCAAGGGTAAAGTGGAGCAATACAGGGAAAGGAGTAGCACCCATCCTTACATCTTGGTGTAGTAGCTACTGAAAAGGGAGCCTTCAGGTCCCCCTTGACTACAGTTGCCAACTTTACTTTTTTTTACTTAAGTTTTGGAATAAAACATTTATGCATTTATGCAATTAGAGGTAAAAATAAAGTCACATTAGGAGAAACAAAACAAACACACAATTCAGTATCATAAAACAAAAATGTTTGTTATGCATTAGTTAGTTTGTATTGTACCATCAAAAAAAAAAAAAAAAAAAAATTATATACAAAAACTGCTGCCAAAGAAGCAGTCTTGCTTCCAGTAAAGTCTTCATCACTAACTCAGGGCACCCCAGCAATATCTCACAATACTACCAGACTTTACTGGATGGTGTTTAATCTGTACGAATGCCATATCCGTTCAGATGCAGTTACAGTCTTGTTTTGGATCTTTTTTATATATTCCCTCTTCTTTGCTGGTGTAAGTCCGATTTTGTTAAAAAATGTAGAGGTTGCATTCAAAATAAAACCTCGACATCCAATCTCAAGAGGAAATATGTCTGTTGACCAGTCATTCTTAGTACACTGTTCACGAAAGTTTTCATACTTTTCCAATTTCCGCTGATGCGCCCATTAGTAACAATGCTCCATATTGTACAGTCTTCAACTTCCTTTTCACTGCAACTTTTGTCAAAGTTGTTTTACAATAAAAATTCTATTAAAGTTGGTTGATATTTTGAAAACAACCTACTCAACTAATGACTTCCATACCAGTTAATAAGATTAACATGTACCATGAAATTTTCTTGAGTTCTGCTAAGGGCACCTTGGGTGGTGTAATAGTTAGCAAGCTAGACTAACAAAGCAACCCTATACAAGTGAGTTTGAGTCTCATTGGATGCTCTATTTATACAGCCTTGTACCACATCTAATTATTATTACTTGGGTCCAGCTAAGAATGGGTAAGCTATTATTCAAAACTATATATAACAATTTCTTTTTTGCTATATTATCTTAATATAGGAATTAGAGCAGGAACTTGTTATCCATGTAGATTAGTTCCAAAATGCAGAGAATGTTGAAATACATGTTTAAGTTTTGGTTTCTTTGGTATATGAACCTTGGTGGGTTATTTAATGCCAAATCCATCCTTGTAGAAAGACAGTAGTGACACTATTTAACCTATAACTGGAGGAATAAGGGAGTTCCAAAGGGTATTAGTCTGAATATGCATGTAACAGCACAACTGGAGTTTAAACTCACTTTGAAGTCGCAGTCCAGCAATTTAACCATTATGCCGTGGATTTGATAGTTATCTTAGGTACATTAAGAATGTCACTTATGTGTTTGGCCTCACTTCTCCAGCAGTACCCAGCATGTCGTGCTTGTCTTACTTGCATGCTTTGTGAGATGGGAAGTAAGTGGTGGTACAACTACTGTTTTGTAGGTGCTACTTCCAGGATTTGTTCTAAACAGCACGCAGCATTCTTGTGTAGTTCCTATCTAGCTTTTACTACTGGTGTTTTGTTATTTTGTTAAGTCCAAGTGATGAAACCATACAGTAGTACTGACATGGCTACAGGTTAGAGGAATTTGTGTTTTATTTTATCTGAGACATCAGATTTCCATATGATTGATAAGCTGTCAATATCAGTCTATGCTTTTCCTATGCGTATGTTGACATCAATTTCACTAGATGAGATACAGCTACTACAGTCAACTAATTTCAGAGGTTTGCCAAATGGCACTATCTTTATTAAAAACCCTAGATAAATAAAATCAATCTGGAAGGTGAAGTATTTTGTGTTCTAGCTCTAATTACAAAGATGTACAGTAAAGTTTCTCTATCATTTTCAAAATGTTTGATGAACTGATTCTCACCTGTTCTGAAACAAAATCAAGAGCCCATTCATCAGCCATGTCCAATATAGAGTGACTATCTTTTTCAATGGGTTCACTTTTCGTGACATCGGAGATTAATTTCATAAACTAGGAATAAACAAAAAACAAACAAATAAGTAAAAGAAAACCAGAAAAATAAAAACTGCAGTCAAAAAAAAAATTCATCAGTTGGTAGTGATAGTCAGTACACTAAACAACCTTTTTTGTAAACTGGTATTTTAGTGTCAAAGGAAATATTTAGTAAAAGTTAATGGTGCATACTCTAAAATAAATAAAACAGAAAATAATAACAAATATGTATATATATATATATATATATATATATATATATATTGTCATATCTTAATAATGTAATCAAAGATACACAAGATAATAGGTATTTATTCTTGGAATAAATGTAGAATGAAGGAAATACAGCATACAGTAAGTATCTAATATGTCCCTTGCTAACTTTAGGTTGGTTTCTTTGTTGCCTTGGGTCAGTGCATTCTTGTGGGGGTGGTTCTAAACACAAAACATATATATATATACATATGTGTGTGTGTGTGTGCATATGTATACAGATAGGATTAAATTTAACACTAAAAGTTTAGTTTCTGTATGGTCTTGGATCTGTCCATTCTTGTAGGGGTGATTCCACACACAAACATATATATATATATATATATATATATATATATATATGTATATATGTGTGTGTGTGTGTGTGTGTATACAGTTATGATTAAATTAACATTAAAAGCTTTGTTTCTTTATGGACTTGGATCTATCCATTCTTGTGGGGGTGGTTCCATACATCACAAAAAATATATACATATGTGTGTGTGTGTATATATATATATATATTAAATAACTTATTGAAGAATAGCACTTACGGTAAGGGAAAAAAACCCGCAAGTAATTCAAAAATAAAAATATACAATGAATCACTGTCTAGGGGAAAAAATATATATATATTGGAAAAAAAAAGAAAAGGCCAATCTTGTCATACCAATTGAAAAAAAATCAACAGATACGTAATTGATTGGTCAAAAGAAAAAACCACTGTAATTGCTGCTAAGCTACAAGTGCAAAAAAGTGCTCAATACTAAGTAGAGCAAAATAGTGATATATATACAGTTATGATTAAAATGAACACTAAAGCTTTGTTTCTGTATGGGCTTTGATCTGTCTATTCTTATGGGGGTGGTTCCACACACCACAACATACATATATATATATATATATATATATATATATGTGTGTGTGTGTGTGTGTGTGTATACTGTTATGATTAAAATTAACACTAAAAGCTTTGTTTCTTTATGGGCTTCAATCTGTCCATTCTTATGGAGGTGGTTCCACACGCCACAACATATATATGCATGTGTGTATATATAGTTATTAAAATTAACACTAAAAGGTTTGTTTCTGTATAGGCTTGGATCTGTCCATTTTTGTAGTGGTGGTTTTTTGCATCACAAAATATATATATGTGTGTGTGTGTGTGTGTGTGTGTACACACATGATTAAAATCAATGCTAAAAGTTTAGTTTCCGTATGGTTTCTGATATGTCCATTCTCGTGGGGGTGGTTCGGTTCCACACACCACAACATACATATGTGTGTGTTTGTGTGTTATGATTAAAATGAACACTGAAAGTATTTTTAATCAGTAAAATCTTAAACATTACTCTATCCACAACAAAGAAATATTACAATATTTTTAATGATAAAATAGAATAACAATAAAAACAGGATAAAAACTTATGCCTCTGAGTTTTATGTTACCTGGTTAAAATTCAAATAGCCATTTTGTCTTCTGCTTAAAAATTTGAGTGTTCTTAATATGAAAGATACGTCTCACTGGTAGAAACTGTAAAACCGTAATTCACTATCTGAAGACAATTGCAACTGATCTTAAATGCCTTCAATTCTTATTTATGATTAGCCAATTTCCACTGTGAGAACCCATTGAGGTTGATTGTAGATTTTATAAATAGGATTGACCGTATTATGGACAACTTATACCTATACCTAAGCAAGTCCAACAAGATCCTGGAAAATGCTGAGAGACCTGTTTCTTCTCTCATCATGTCTTTCTGGCTGTTGTCAAAACTGCACTTCCAAAGCAGAACTCTCTCATCAACAAAGTTAAGCAAAATTTGTTTCCTTCTCTCCCATCAACAAAGTCAGGTAGAAATTGTTTTCCTTCTCTCTTGCAGACAAAATCAGGTGAAACTTGTTTTCCTTCTCTCTCGCAGACAAAATCAGGTGAAACTTGTTTTCCTTCTCTCTCGCAGACAAAACCAGGTAAAACTTGTTTTCCTTCTCTCTCACAGACAAAGTCAGGCAGAACTCACTTTCCTTCTCTCTTACAGACAATGTTCTACACTTGATGCTCAAACCAAATGTCACTTTTGTTCTGGTTCTTTTCTAACTGTTGTCAATGAATTTAATGCCATATTAATTTAGACAAGTCTTTATACACATACTCATGAATATTCATATTTGATAGTGACATAAGGACTTGAACATGTACATGCATTCTTGTCACATTAAAAATAGCCATTTACACAAAAAACATGTAAAGCAACACATTCTCTTTGTTTCAGTTATATAAAAGTCGTCACATGCTAGACATTCTATAAGATATCTAGGCATTCTATTTTAAATTCTTGGAAATGTATATGAAGTCACAACAAAATAGGTTTATTTCAAACTTTGCTAAAAAAGACATGAAGCATTTTGTAGAATACTTAGGTTTTAATTTTTTCGGCCCATTGGTCTAATGAGTAGAGTGTTTGCCAATAGACCGGGAGACCAGGTTTCAATCCCAGGTTGAGTCATACCAAAGACTCAAAAATGGTACTTAATGCTGCCTTGCTTAGCACTCAGCATGATAAGGTAAGGATCAAGGGTAAAGTGGAGCAATCCAGGGAATGGAGTAGTGCCCACCTCGGTGGAGTAACTATTGAAAAGGGAGCCTTTGGGTCACAGTTGACTAAGGTCACCAACTTTACTTACATTTTCATGGTAAAAATTTGTTTAAATCTATTATCTACAAGGGTCAACTCCCCACCCAAAATTTTACTTGTCTTTTTTTTTTTCCCAACTCACCTCCTGATTCTTTATTTTAGGGTCGACCAAAGAATCAACAAGTTCCTGAGCTGCCCTCTGGACATCATCATGCAATTTTGTATCACCAGATTGCAGTCCATTTTCAAATTCACTCAACCTAAGAATTAACAAGAAATAAATGAAAGGTTTAAAGAGGTTAAAATGCATTTCTTAGCAACTTGGTGTAAAACTAACATTTTTAACCACCATTTTCTCAGCTTAAAATCAATTCTAGTAATTAAATTAACTGACAACTATATTGGTATTTTAGAATCTAAGTATTTAGGCCAACAATAAACAAATCTGGTGTAATTGTTATCGTCATTAGAAATAGACAAAGAGAACTGAGTTCAAATCCAGGACAAGGCTGTTTACATTTCACATAGTGCTAATAGTCTTGGGAAAGGTATCTAACTAGTCCCCCCCAGCCATGGGGAAAAAGTAGAGCAGATATAGCAACTGATGTAGGAGAAGGAAAATCTGAATTAAACTTGTTAAACTGATTTAAAAATTGATCTTGGGTCGCATCCTGCTTGTGTGGTGGGGTTGGTAAATACATAAACAATTCAGTTTATTCTGAAAGCATAAAATTCGGAACCAATGAATTCTTTCAAAGCATTTTGACCTGCTATTTAGTTGTTGGAAGTCCTTCTCTTGAAAAAAATTGTTAAACTGATAGAAAAACAAGTAATAAGTCAAAGGTTTGGAGACTAAAATGGGTGAAGTTGTTTTGTTAGCTCAATTCATTCAATTTCTGAATGACAACTACACAGGTATTTCCCCATTTTCAAGCTGTGGCAAAAATGAAATGAAAAATTTAGCAAATTACTTGATCAGTTTACACACCTCAGCAGTAATATCTCATTTACTCAAATCTAGGGGGGTGTCCTAGTGGTGTAATGGTTAAAGTGATGGACTGCGGAATTGTAGTAATGCTATGTGCTGTTTTGAACAAATCCGAGAAGTAACACCTAAAAAACAGCAGCTGTATGGCCACTTACCTCCTATCTCACCAACCATCTAAGTAGGACAAACAAGATATATAAAGCACTGCTGAAGAAGTAAAGACAAACTCATAAGTGACATTCTCTTATAGATTCCTACACATAGAAGCACCAGTGTTGGCTGACCAGACAGAACCTATATCAGCACTGTGCAAATACTGGATGCAGTCTAGAGGACCTGCCAATAGTGATAAACAAGAGGGATGAGTGGCGAGAGAGTCAGGGAACTCCATGCTATCAATAAGATTTGATGATGATGATGATAGCCATTTTGTATGCATTTCCAGCTTACATTGATGTACCCAGTCAACATTTTACACCAAAGGAACCATCATCTAAATGATACAAACTCTTTCTGAATTAACTGACAAGATTACAAGACCAATACACTGAATGCTCAGCTGGACAGGTAAAAAGATGTTCCAAATGTTCAGTGATTCTCCAGTTCATAAAACTTTATTTAGAAAAGAAATATCTGGAATGTTGTGTTAACACAATAGTGTTCATGGTAGTTTACACAAATCATCTTGTTGCACCCTGAACTGACAAAGTAAACTCAGCTCATCCTGTATTTCAATTTTACATTTTGAAAAATAAAAGATAAATTAAATTCATTTAGAAGTGAAATACAATTGTTTCAGTTATTGTCACAATTATTTGTTGCATATAGGAAAATTTGTTTGAGTAAGAGTCATGATAATCAATTCTACTATATGGATGCACCACATGGACGCTGACTAAGCATATATAGAAAAAAGTTAGATGGGAATTGCACAAGAATGCTACAAGCTATACTGAACAAATCCTAGAAGTAACATCCTACGAAACAGTAGATGTACAGCTAACTACCTCCAATCTCTAAAACCATCCAAATAAGACAGACCAGACATACTGGACACTGCTGGAGAAGTAAGGACGAACTCATCAGCGGTGTTCTCCTGTGGACCCCTTCACATGGACATGCAAGTGTTGGACAACCAACTCGAACTTAATCTACAACAGCTCTGAACAGACACAGGATGTAGTCGAGAAGACCTGCCAGAAGCGATGGATAATAGAGATGAATGATGAGAGAGAGTCAGGGAAATCTGTGCTAGCAGCAACAACATGATGATGATGTTGATAGGAAAATTATGTTCTGAAGACTTGGAAGAAGACAGCCTACACTGGGTGCCCAAGACTGATTTTAGTTAGAGGTTTACTACTGATGACTTGGTCTAACCTAGCCCAGTTGTCTGGAGCTGCAGAGAGGTAAGACTCTCTCAACAAGTGTCCTAGATATGACATTAAACAATCTGATGGTGAGGCTCTAACCCTGAAGCTTTGGGAAATATGGAGTGCCTCTTCATTGCCATTGCTCCCAGGTCCACACTGACCCAGAGTAGTAGTACCTGTTAGGGTCCTAATTATGGGTCAAATAGAACTGTTTGACCATTTAAACTGTGTGCAAACAAATGATTTAAGCTAAATTAAATTGTTAGAAATAAAACTGTTGGATCATTTAATTGTGTGTAAACAAATGACTAATTGAATTGTTACTGTTACATAGAAATACTTGAAACCATTTAACTTTGTGTGACTGTATGATAAATAGTTAATAGAATGATTTGTATAAGATAGAAATACTTGAAACCATTTAACTGTGTGCAAAAAAAGAACTTTGGCTCTTTTAAAATTATCAACAAGATGTGTTTACAAATCATATATATGTAATATATATGTATAAACAGTATTTGGCATTAAATAACCTACAATGGTTGATATGCCATAAAACCCAACCAAACCAAATTGTGTATATCTAATATATATGAATAAAGAAGGTTTGGCATTAAATAACCTACAATGGTTGATATGCCATAAAACCTAACCAAACCAAATCATTAGTCTAACCAGAGTTAACTCACATATTAGGTAGGACAGGAGTAACCAACTAAGAAGTCAAGAACATTCACTTCCCAATGTTATAAAAATATATGCATACCCAAGAACATCAAAGTAAATATCTCACAGATGATTACCATCTCTTGATTCTCCAGCATCATCTGGTTAGATGTCTTCCCTTCAACTTGCCCTTTCAGATGACTTTTCAGTTCAGCAGTAGTCTTGCAATTCTTGAGGCAGAGATGACAGATGTTACTTGAAGAAAGGATCTGAGTATTGCCATGTGTCTTTTCAAGCTGTAAAAAGTCTTGAAGACTTTAATGCATATTACATATGTGATCTAAAAGGAAGAGTAACTTGTTCACATCTTCCATGAGACTTCATGTGATTCAAAGAAAAATACGCTCATAAATATTACACCTCCATACAGGAGGCTCTCGAACCTGAGAGTCTGACATTGTTCACTTCCTCACTATAGCTTCAACCATTCCTGACTTTTACAGCTCTCCTCAAAGGAGGCACATGCTGTTTTAAATGTCCTTTTCTATTTAGATCTTCTCAATTCTAGCTAATTCTCTAACTACTTACATGCTAACAGCTCTGAACAATCAAGTAACAATCAAAATTTTCAATTTCAGGACAGAATCCTTGATCAGATCAGTAATTTCCTGTATGTACAGAAGTTCAAATGCTTACCACTGTTTTTTATCAGCAGGTTCCAAATATTCACTGGCCCATTTCATGGGTACAGCATCAGTGGCCCTGTGTGTTGCCTTGTCTCCAAGATGACCATCTCCTTTGACATCAGAATTCAGAAATTCATCCTCCCATTCAGAAGATACAGCCAAATCAGCAATTGCTGGTGCTGTAAATAAAGAAGAGTTACATAAAATTTGTTAATGCTAAGATTGTGAAACTTACATTCTTATTTTCATTCGGAAATTATTTATATTTAAGTTATTAAAAGCTAACAGATTATTCATGCACTTTTTTTTACCACATTCATCAGACAGGAGAAGATGATAGTGTTAAAAAAATCACATGAAACTTTTAGTCACAGGGATAGGGAAAAAGTAAGTAATCTTTTAGTTTTTATACTGCTCTGCTTACTAACATATGAGCACTTTTATTTTCTATTCTCAGCATTTGTTTTACATATTATTTTTTTCTAATTGCTGTAATGGTTTCAAGTTATAGGAGGCATATTAAGCATAATGGTTATTTTCATCGGAAATGGAATTGGCAGCTAAAATTCAAATCCTGGACAAGGCTGTTTACAATTCAGTTCACACTAATGCTCTTGAGAAAGAAATTAATTCATCTCTTCTTTGTCCAGCCATAGGTAAATAGTAGGACAGACTGGGTTCTTTAGCTTTAACCAGTCTAGAAGGAAAACTCTGAATTCAAACCAGATTTACTCTGCTTAAAAAATGACTTTGTGTCACATCCAGGTCATAGTGGAGGGGTTGGGTGAATACATATCTATAGGCAGTGTAGAGACAATTCTCTACACCAAATTCAGATTCAAACAAGTACAGTAGGCATCCTAATCATCAGCTAATGGGATATGTCCATGAAAAAAAAGATCATAAATGGAAGGAAGGAAACCATTAGTGACAGACAATTTATAATTCTGGGATAGTTTTTGAATTCTAATTAAATTTGATAGTATTGTGTTAGTATAGCGTTTATTCTAAGGCTAACAGCAACAAATAAATGAATACTTTGTTTAATTCTAACAATTTATTAACCAGCACATGAAACAATGAATAACAATATACAGTCCTTCCTGTGTATAAAGTTGATTTTAAAGGACTTACCGGTGTGCTGAAGAAGATATCTGGTATCTTAGGATTGTCTCTCTCAGAGCTTTTAATGTCACTGCCTCGGGGAACAACTGGTGGAATCTATCTGACTGGATTTTGGATTTTTGTGCCAAGACTTCTGGGCTCAACATGTGATTAGTATATCCAATCACAGCAAGCCTCTCCCTCATTTACTTCATACACAGGAATTACCATTTTACTAACCCAACAATAGCATTGTGCCACTTTTTAGTTCCCTTAACACAATAATCTATATGTTGTTTGAAATAGGTGCTTACTGAGATGTCAGTAAATCATTTGGAGGTTAATGTAACAAATCTTGACTTCATGCCTGATCAAAAAGACAAATAGTGACTAGCTAAAGTGACTGACAAAATATTCATGTACAGGGTGATTAAAAAAACGTTAACAACCTTATGTGAAGATCTTTATGATATAATTTCAAACAGTCTTCATATATTCACCATGTGTTTTAAACAACATGGTGCCATCTCTGCATTAAATGGCATGCCTCTGAAATTAGTAGACCATTTCACAAACCTTGGAAGCAATATCTCATCTACTGAAAGCATTGTCAATATACACATGGGAAAGCCATGAACTGGTATTGATAGTTTATCAACCATATGGAAATTAAAATCTCTCTGATAAAATTAAACAGGAATTCTTCCATATTAGTACTACTGTATGGCTGCACCACCTGGACTTTAATGAAGTGCTTGGAGAAAAAGCAAGATGGAAACTGCAGAAGGATTCTTATGCTGTTTTGAACAAATCCTGAAAACAACACCCAATAAAACAGCAGCTGTATGACCACTTACCTCCAATTTTACAAACCTTGCAAGTAAGATGAATAAGATATGCTGGAGAAGCAGAGACAAAGTCTTAAGTGAAGTTCTCCTATGGACTACTACACATAGGTACACCATTTTTTTAGGAGGTGGTTGTGGTGTAATAGTTATGCTCGTGGGATATGGACATGGCAACACAAGCTCAAATCCTAAACATGGCTGTTTGCATTTCACAATGAGCAAAGACCCTTGGGAAAAATACGAATCAAATTATTCTCCCTCCAGCTATGGGTAAAATAGTAGAGCAAACTGGGCCCTTTAGCCAGGTTATGGTAACTGGTCTAGAAGTAAAACTCTGAATTCAAACCTGTTAAACTCTCATTGACCTTGAATCGTATCCTGCTCGTGTGGAGGGGTTGATAAATACATACACCATTTCCAGCAGACAAGCAAAGACTTATATTCATCAGCTCTGTGTGGACACTGGATGCCGTTTAGAGGACCTACCAAAAAGCGATGGAAGGTAAGAGAGAGTCAAAGGAATCCTTGCTATCAGCAAAACTTGATGATGACGATCTTTATTAGAAAAGCAAAAATTATATTACAGTGACAATCTGGGGAAGATTCCAACAATGTCTTGACAGAAATGGTGAACAGATGAAGACTTTAAAATCATAATATCATAAAGGAATTCCTATAGCAATATTAACATTTTTTGTAACACCCTGTATATATCCAGTGATATGGTAAGACTTTTCCGACAACTCATTTGTGCTTACCTGTTTGTGGTTCATGAAAAAGCTCGGCTTCTTCAATTTGTCTCATCTCTTGCAAAAGACTCCCCATATGAAACGTCTCAGGAGCAGCCTGGATATTCTGACCCTGCAAAAACTCATCAGTCCACTGCATACACAAAAAGAAAAAAAAATTATATCATCAAGAACTATTCAAACTGCTGATTCTGTTTTGAGAGAATTTACGCAACATTTGATTTATTGTCTTAATTTTTAAAGAATCAGCTGAAATGTCTAGGCTATAATAGAGGCTGAAATCACTATGCAGTATATCAAGTCAAAATCACTTTGCTGCAAAATAGGCTGAAATCACTTTGCAGTAAAACAAGTCAAAATCACTTTACTGCAAAATAGATTGAAATCACTTTGCTGCAAAATAGGCTGAAATCACTTTTATGCAGCACAAGTCGAAATCCCTATACTGGGGAATTTTATCATCATAGTTTCATAATTTTATTTCCATAATTTTATATATATATATATCATGAATGGGAGGAGGAAAAGATACTACACTGGATCCCAGCTGGAAGGTCATTTTGATCTATATAAAGCTGCTTGTTCAGTCAGGGAAATTTTTTTTTTAATGTTCAAGTCATCTATAGTGAATGGATAAATAAAAAGGTGAAAAGGTAAAGGATGATGTGTAAAAGATATTAGATACCAGATAAAAAGTCAAGAATGCTATGTGCTGTTTTGAATAAATTTTGGAAGCAGCACCCCACAAAACAGCGGCTGTAGAGCCACATGTCTACTGTCTCACAAACCATCCAAGACAAACAAGACATGCTGGGCACTGGTGGAGAAGTAAGGACAAATTCATAATCGATTGTTATCCTATGGACTCCTACATATGGACACACCAGTAATATGCAAGACGTAAGATTTAAGTGCTCAAAAGTAAAAGATGAATAACTAGCACAAAGCTAAGCTACACATGGCAAATTCGCTAGTATTATTAAAATCAATAAAAACTTACCTCAACATCTCTGGGTAAAACCATAGGCTTATCCACCTAGAATTAAAAAATGTTCATAACTGAATTCATAAGAAAAAATAATCAGTTCAGAAAGAAAATATTGGGATGTATCAAAAAATAGTTTTGTTTCTTTATAGACTATATGGAGATCTCATCTCTCTGATAAAATAAGATAGAAATTCTTCCAAGCTGTAACCATGTCAGTACTACTATATGGTTGCACTACTTAGACTTTAAGAAAACACCTGAAGAAGCCAGATAAGAACAATACAAGGATGCTGCATGCTGTTTTGAACAAATCCTGGGAGCAGCACCCTACAAAACAACAACTGTATGGCCACTTACCTCCCAACTTACAAACCATTCTAGTAAGACAAGCAAGACATGCTGAGCACTGCTGGAGAAGTAAGGACGAACTGATAAATAACATTCTCTTATGGGCTCCTACACACAGACATACTTGTGTTGGCTGACCAGCAAAAACCTGTATTCATCAGCTTTGTGTTCAACACTGGATGTCATCTTTACCTACCACTGTGTCCAGAACTTTTTCTTTACTGGAGAGTCTGTGTGTTTCAAATGGTTTGCACTTTTCAATCAGCAAAAACTTGATGACAGATCACTGTTCAAACCCGGAGCACTCTGATTTGTCACCATTTTAAAAAGCCTCAAAATATATGTTGGCAAGATTAAAATAATTTTTGCTATAAACCAATTCCTAAAATTTATTGAAAAAAGTTCTGAAATCAAAAAAATATATCTTGCTTTTTTTTAAAAAAATTCCCCTTATTTATTAAATGACCCTAATATATATAACACTTCCTCTTCAGTCAAAAAAAATTCCCCTCATTTATTGTATGACCCTTATATATACAATAGGTCACTCCTCAGTCGAAAAAATTCCCCTCATTTATTGAATGACCCTTATATATACAATAGGTTCCTCCTCAGTCGAAAAAATTCCCCTTATCTATTGAATGACCCTCGTATATATAATAGGTCTTTCCACAGTCAAAAAAATTCCCCTCATTTACTGAATGACCCTCATATATATAATAGGCCCCTTCTCAATCAAAAAAATAACACAAATAATTTGCAAATGGTTTTAAGTATTCCTATCTAATATTAATAATTTGCAAGCAATTACATGGTTGGTTTTATGATATGTTAACATATATTGGGTTATTTTATGGCAAAGTCAGTTAAACAATAAATATATTTTCAGTAATTTTAAACAGGTAAACTCTTCATACTTACATTGGCATAATGGTTAGAGTGTTCGCCAATGGCCCGGGAGACTGGGTTTCAATCCCAGGTCAAGTTATACCAAAGACTCAAAAAATGGTACTTGATACCTCCTTGTTTAAAACTCAGCATTATGAGATAGGGATCAAGGTTAAAGTGGATCAATCCTGGGAAAGGAGTAGCGCCCTCCCCTACACCTTGGTGTAGTAGCTATTGAAAAGGGAGCCTTCGGGTCACCCTCAACTATGGTTGCCAACTTTACTTACTTAGTTACAATATCAATGTTTTAAGAGTCAATGTCTTAATAAAATTCACAATCATTTTAACCATTATCACTAACAGATCTATCTGACTCATAGAGAAGATCTTAACAGATACTACCATAACAAATCAGAGTGAACCTTGGAGTAATGGCAATAAAAATATGACTCCCCTTATCCTAGAGGTCCAGAATTGTAGCCTCGCCAACAGATACATTCTAGTATCATACTCAAGGCACTCCTATTTTAAGGTGAGAGGTCTTACCCTTCTATATGAGATACAATTAGGGTATTCTAGATCCAGATGATAGAGCAACATTTTTCTTTTAATGGAATGATAGAGTAGAATGTTGTCTCCACCTTGAAGTGCTTTTTGTGAGCTCAGGTACAGGATATCAAGGCAAAACCATATGGAGCTCAAAAGGTTCAATGACCTAATGTAGAAATGTAAAAATGATTCAGGTAAGAGAAATAAAATAAAAGAAAAACCAAAGTGAATATAATTTTTTTGCTTTCTAAGGTGAGTCAAAAGTTTCGCAGATGCATTTGCCAAGGTCATAAAGGTGACAAACCAGATGCTAAGCTCACCTGATACTCTCTGAATGCTACTCACTAGATTTGCCTCTATGGCTTGGAGCAACCAGAGGGAAATTTCTTGAACCATCTGGTTTGGTTTGGTTTGGTTTGGTTTGGGTTTTATGGCATATCAACCATTGTAGGTTATTTAATGCTAAATCCTTTTTATACATACATATTAGATATATATAATTGGTAAACATAAGTTAAAGTTAAACAGTTCCAAGTATTACTATCTATAACTAACAACTCAATTAAACATCAGTTATTTGTTTACACACAGTTAAAGGATCAAACAGTTCTATTTTAAACAATTCAATTTAGCAGAAGTCAACAAAGTTAAATGGTTCCAAGTATTACTATATATCACTAACAATTCAATTAAACATCAGTCATTTGCTAACACACAGCCAAATGATCAAACAGTTCTATTTCAGACAATTCAATTTAGCCTAAGTCATTTGTTTGAACTCAGTTTAAATGTCAAACATTTCTATTTGACCCATAGATAGGACACTATCAGGTGCTACCACTCCAGGCCAGAGTGGACCTGGGAGCAATGGTAATGAAAGAATACTCCACATTCCCCATAGCTCCAGCATCACTAGAGCCTCACCATCAGATTATTTAATTTCATATCTAGGTCACAAATTAGGGTGGGAGGGGTCTTACCCCTCTGTAGAGATGCACTCAGTGTATTCTACAGCCCCTAACTAACTTGTACCAAAATACTGCAAAATTTTTGACTCACCCTAGTATTTTAACAGCATTTTATTTCTGACAACTTACCTTATGCCCAGGTAGAGGAATGACATCATGAAAACCATCCTAAAAGAGAAAAGAAATTTTATTTGTTTTGAAAATCATCAAAGAGGAGTTATAAATTGGTTAAAGAAATTGTAGGAATTAAAAAGTTTTTCAATTGCTTGAGGAATATTTTTGACATTATTTGGGAAGTTAGAATAATCCTCATTGCAAACCTCTAAAAGAATGTATCAAAATATCTAATGAATTGGTATTATAGATAGGAGGCCATATACTGAAGGCTTTTATTGTACAGTTCAAAGTTAAGAATAAGCTATGATGTGCAGTAAATTGCAGAACAATAGTTCCCAAACTCTTCTTGATTGGTATGCACCTTTGAAGCAACAAAAGTATAATTCATATGTAAATTCAGAAATATATCTTAAAAAAAAAAAGAAAAACTTAAACAGCAGTGATTGTATTTTTTCTATTCCTTAGATTAAGGATTGTTATCAATAAAAACTGGGCCATTGGCCTAATGAGTAGAGTGTTTGCCAATGGTCCAAGAGACCAGGTTTCAATCCCAGGTTGAGTCATACCAAAGACTCAAAAAATGGTACTAGATGCTGCTTTGCTTAACACTCAGCATTATAAGGTAAGGATCAAGGGTAAAGTGGAGCAATCCAGGGAAGGAGTAGGGCCTTCTCCTACACCTCGCTGTAGTAGCTATTGAAAAAGGAGCCTTCGGGTCACCCTTGACTAAGGTTGCCAACTTTACTTTTACTTTTTATCAATAAAAACACAGGCTTGATGTTTCTTAGTGACATTTTTTAATGCTCAGACATATACAAAATAAAAGAGACTCTCTTTTTCTCAACAATATATAAAAGTATTTTTCTTTTTTGAATTTAATGTAAGTAAAAGAAGAAAAGTCTAATTAAAGGAGTGTACAAAACCAGGCCAGTCAGTGTGGCCCTTGCTAATTGTTTATTTTTCACCTTGTATGCTAATTTCCAATTTGTTTTGTAGCTTTAAGACAAATTTTAGAGTTTCTGATTCAACCATACAGAATATCAAGGATGTTGCATTTTTGACATTCAAATGTGATGCACAAAAAGACTTTGTTTTGAATTCAGTGATTGAGAAACTTCTCTTTTTACAGTTATTATTCATGATTACAGGTAAGTTTTTAATAAAATTTAACAAATTCATTTATTTGAAATGGTAACCTAATGTTACGTGCAAAAGCTTAATTCTATTTGTCATTATCATTTAAAAATCTATTCATAACTCAATACACTAGTTGACATTAGATTACATATTTTTGATGGTGACAGGTCCTAATTATTGTTCCATTCCTATTTATAATCTGCCTGGATTACTTACCACGAAAGATCTCATGAAAGAAAATGGTTTCACACTAAACTAGGCAACAAGTAAACGATATCCCACAGAAATTATTATGGATGCAGACTATACAGATGATCTAGTGCTTTTCATAAATACACCTGCCCAAGCCAAATCTCTGTTGCATAACCTGGAGTAAGCAATGGCCTCTCAATGAACTCAAATAGAACAGAATTGATGTGTTTTAAACAGGATGAAGTCATCTCTACATTAAATGGCAAACCTCTGAATTTAGTAGACTAGTTCATATTCCTTGGTAGCAATATCAACTCTACTAAAAGCAATGTCGACATACACATAAGAAAGGCATGAACTACTATTGGCAGGTTATTGATCATTTAGAAAACTAATCTCTGATAAAATAAAACAAGAATTCTTCCAAGCTATAGCTGTGTCATTACTACTGTATGGTTGGACCACTTTGACTTTAATGAAATGTCAGGAAGAAAAGCTAGATGAGAACTACAAAAGGATGCCACATGCTGTTTTGAACAGATCCCAGAAGCAGCACCCCACAAAACAGCACTCATGCGCTTCAAATAAAGGTACAATTATATTCCTATGCATCCCAAATAATAAATAAGACTAATGTACCTTTATGTATTCACATGCTCAAATATTATCAAATAAGGGTACAATTCTACACTTATGCATCCTAAATGGATAAAATAAAAGTAAAGTAAGTAAAGAGGGCGACCGGAAGGCTCCCTTTTCAGTAGCTACTACACCAAGGTGTAGGGGAGGGTGCTACTCCTTTCCCTGGATTGCTCCACTCTACCCTTGATATGTACCTTATATTGCTGAGTGTTAAGCAAGGAGGTATCAAGTACCATTTTTAAAGTCTTAGGTATGACGTGACCTGGGATTGGTATTCATATGCTTCAAACATTATCAAATAAGGGTACAATTATATACCCATGTATCCCAAATGACATGAAACAAAGGTATTACATATTATATCCCTGTATACCCCAAATGAAATCAAATAATGGTAGTAAGTCTTTAAGCATCCCATACATGGTAATTGGTTGGGTCCTTCATTTTATTATTCACACGTTCATTTTAACACTCAACAATTTTGATAAGCATGGCAGGATGATGCGAGTCTACAGTGAACTAAACCTTTTATACTAACTCACCTGTTTGAAAGCTTTGTCCTGTGAAAAATGGCTGGAAAACTTGAGCAATGAGTTTGACACACCACACTCCCCTTCAACCAGATTTTTCATTGCCATTTTTGAAGCCTAAAATGAAACAAGTTAAATTCTTAGCAAAAAGAAAAAAAATTCCTAAAACTGATTCACAAAAACAAAATCAAAATTAAGAAGACATTTCCGTGATATTCAGAGAGACTCTATATGGCATAATGGCTAAAGTCCTGGACTGCAACAGAGCTATTACATTCACTTTTGAACTAATACCCTTGGGAAAGATATGAACTCACTTATCCCCCCAGCTATAGGTTAAATAGTACCCCTTCTGTTCTTCTACAGGGATGGCTTTGGCATTAAATAACCTATGAAGATTGATATGCCATTAAACAAAAAAAAAAAAATCACCATGGCATAGTGGCTAATGTGCTGGACTGCAACATCATAGTAAGCAAATTTGAACTCCAGTTGAGCTATTCCATTCACTTTTGCTCTAATACCTTTGGGTAAGGTTACAACCTTCTTATTCCCCCCCCCAGTATGGGTTAAATAGTACTGCTATTGTTCTTCTACAAGGATGGCTTTGGCATTAAATAACCCACAAAGGATGATATGCCATTGAACAAAGAAACCCTAAATAGTACCTCTACTGTTCTTCTACAAGGATGGCTTTGACCTTAAGTAATCCATGAATGTTGATATGCCATTAAACAAAGAAATCAAAACCACAATATTGGCTGTTCAATGTTTTCCATATCGTTGACCAAAATGCATTTCCATTTCATTCCTGGTCTCACCCTTCTTCTTTATGTTTGTTTAAATTGTTTAAATATATCATCTTCTTATCATCATAGAGATCTTCCAATTGGTCAATTTTGGTCTCTTGGACACCATTCAACAACTTCATTGGCCCACCTATTGTCTCTGAACTTTGAAACATGTCCAGTCCAGAGGAACTTCTGCTTTCAGTACTCTACAATCCCATCCTTTATCTTGCTCTTTTCTTGAATTACCTCACATCCAATGTGCTAACACAACAATATTCCCAGCATGGATCTTACCATAACCCTATGTGCCATAATCAATCTTTGTTCTTCCTTCTTTGTGGATATGCATGTTTCACTTGTGTAAAACATTGCAGGCAAAACAATACTATTGAAGAGATTGGCACATAGGGTCTTTCTGCAATAATTAATTTGTCAACAAAACAATACTACTGAAGAGATTGGTACATAGGGTCTTTCTGCAATAATTAAATTAAAATCATTAATTGTACACTTGCTTAAAGGCCATCTTAGACAACCATTAATTTTGATGTCACATCACATCAGTTTTATAGAAACTATAACTAATTATGAATAGATAAAAAGCACTCTCTAACACTAAACAATTTAGAAATTATGATGATTTGGTTTGGTTTTTTTTTATGGTGCATCAACTCCTTATGTGTTATCTAATTCTGAAATGTAATTTATCTCTAAATTTGAATATAACATGTCTATACTTTCAACATTCCATTGCAATCAATTTTTTAATAGCACTTTTTAAGACTATAATAATCATTTTTTTATAATTATATACTATCAAGTATTCCTATTCAATACAAATAATTTATACACAATTATTCCTATTTAATGATAATCCTTTTTGTGTATACAGCTATATGGTTTCAAGCATAAAATAACTCAATATATATTGACATGCCATAAAACCAACTAACCATATAATTGTTCGTGAATTATTATTATTATCTGTGGTCACTGGTTCAATCTTCAGTGGTGGAGATCAAAGTATACACTGCTGATGAGACCTAATATGGTCGAAACAGATGTCCAGTGTTTTCGTATGTCATGTGTAGGTGTTCACTGGATTTTCTGGTCATGGTAATTCAATTCACAAAATGTTTGATGTATGTGATCTATAGAAGAGTATTGTTTAATGTGTACAAACAATGAAAGAGATTAAGTTGAATGAATATTGTAATTCATTTTATGTTAAACACACCATTTTCTTAGTCAAAGTTATTTGTTCACAGTATACTGTCTGACCTTTCAGTTCTGAGTAAACTCTTCAGTGTGACACTTCCTATAAATACGAATTTGTAGAGAAAAGGGAACAAATTATGTTGACAAGGAAAATAACCAGTCCAACATGAAATAAATTATAAGAAAACCTTGTCTAACAAAATTCAAACAAGACAGAAATATTTGTTGTGTCAAATAAATATTTATCTCATAATTAGACTGCAGAGTTATCAATGGTACCACTGGTATGGTATTTGTTGTACATCCCACCAACCAGACGAGTAGGTCTGGGTTCAGAGTTAAAATCCACACATGCCAAGCAGTTTCAAAAATGCCAGGAGCTCTGTCAGCATTCCCTTAAAAAGGGGCACCTGAGGTGCCAGGTAATAAACCCAACCCCTATGCTATGAACTTGATGCAATACAAGGTCAATTTCTAAGGAGATAACAGCTGGTTAAAATTCAGAGTTTTCCATCTGATTTTTGTATCAAAGTTAAAGAACCCAGTCTGCCCTATTATTTACCCATAGTTGGGTAAAGAAAAGATGGATTCATATCTTTCCCAAGGGCATGAGCACAAATTGAAACATAAACAACCTAGTTCAGGATTTAAACTCAGAAAAACGTGTCTACTACTTAAGATGATAACTGTTACACCATGTGCCTGCATAGTTATTGATGTACTTATTTAAAAAGATTTTGATTGTTGGTTTTAAAGCATGACAACTCTTGTTGGGTTACTTTATGCAAAGTCAACTTAACAATTATGGTTTCCAATTATATAGAATTTGTTTTGGTTTTATGGCATATCAACCATCGTAGATTATTTAATGGAAAATCCTTTATATATATATATATATATATATATATATATATATTAAATATATACGATTTGGGTTGGTTTGGCTTTATGGCATATCAACCATTCTAGGTTTTTCAATGCCAAATCCTCTTTATACATACATATCAAATATATCAAAACACATTTTGTAGAGAACATTTTTAAATGAGCCTGAGTTCATTTTTTTTGTACACAGTTAAATGGTTCACTTATTTCTATCCAATATAATTCTATTTACTATCAGCAATTTGTTTGCATGCAGTTAAAAGTTTTCAAGTATTGATATTTAACACTAACAATTCAATAAAACATCAGTCATTTGTTTACACACAGTAAATGATCATACAGTTCTATTTCAAACAAGTCAATTTAACACCAGTCATTTATTTATACACAGTTGTATTTGACCCATGGATAAGACCCTAACAAGTACTACCACTCCAGGTCAGAGTGGACCAGGGAGCAATGGCAATGAAAAGGTACTCAGCATTCCCCAAAGCTCCAGCTTTACTGGAGCCTCTCCATCAGATTGTTTAGTATCATATCTAGGACACTTATTAGGGAGTCTTATCGCGCTGCAGGCCATTGGTCTAATGAGTAGAGTGTTTGCTAATGGTCCAGGAGACCATGGTTATATCACAGGTTGAGTCATACCAAAGACTCAAAAAATGGTACTTGATCCTTTCTTGCTTAACACTCAGCATTATAAGGTAAGGATCAAGGGTAAAGTGGAACAATCCAGGGAAAGGAGTAGCGCCCTCCCCTACACCTTAGTGTAATAGCTATTGTAAAGGGAGCCTTCAGGTCACCCTTGACTATGGTCGCCAACTTTACTTGCTTATCCCTCTGCAGAGATTCAAGGGTGTATTCTACAGCTCCAGCCAACCAGACTGCCAATAAAATAAAGTACAAAATTATATCTGGATAAACATTTCATACTTATTTGTAGGCTAGGGCTGTTGAATATGCTGACTGCATCTCGACTGAGGGATAGTACACCCCCACCCAGACCATAGGCCAATGGTCTTGGAGACAAGGGTTCAGTCCCAGGTTGAGTCATACCAAAGACTCAAAAAATGGTACTTGATCCTTTCTTGCTTAACACTCAGCATTATAAGGTACAGTTCAAGGTTAAAGTGGAGGAATCCAGGAAATCCGCAATGAGTGTCCTAGACATGACACTAAACTGCATCTGATGATGAGGTTCCAGTTGTGGAGCTCCGGGGAATGTGGAGTACCCCTTCATTGCCATAACACCCAGATCCATTCTAACCCATATTGGTAGTACCTGTTAGGATCCCATCTATGGGATGACTAGAAATATTTAATCATTTATTATACTTGAAACAATTTAATTGTGTGCAAACAAATGACTGTTGAATTATTAGTATTATATAGCAATACTTGGAACAATTTAACTGTGTGCAAATAAAACTATTAATGTTAGATAGCAATATTTAAACCATTTAACTATGTGCAAACAAATGAGCTCTGGCTTGTTTGAAAATTCTTACCTAAAAATTAATTGTTTACAAATCATATATATTTAATATATATGCATAAACAGAAGCTGGCTTTAAATAACCTACTAGGGTTGATATGTCATAAAACAGGACCAACTAACAATCTTTTAAGATCCAATATATTAGATACACAATACTTTTAAAAAGGTGAACATTTCATATTTAGTTGTAATATAAATATTTTCAGAGCCAATCATTTTAAACAAGTAAACAATTTATACTTAGTTGTAATATCAATGTTTTAAGAGCCAATGGATTAAGTACATAATCATTTAAACCGCTAAATATGATATATTTAGTTGGAATATTAATGTTTTAAGACCAATATATTAATTACATAATCATTTTATTCAGGGAAATATTTCATACTTAGTTGTAATATCAATGTTTTAAGAACTTATGTATTAATAAAGTTCAACATGTAAACTCTTCATATTTAGTTGCAATATCAATGTTTTTAGAATCAAAGTATTAAGTTAGTTCAAAATCATTTTAAAGATAAGCTCTAACATATTTATTTGAACTATAGATAGATTTGGTTTGGGTCATTTGCTTTATAACATCAACTCCTAATGGGTTATTTAATGCCGAAATTTGATTGATTCATAAAGGTTTGATTGTAATTATAACTACATTTTCAATCTTCCATTGCATTTCATTTTTGAATTACACTTTTTAATTGTCTATAATTGTTTGTTTACTCACATATGGTATCAAATATTACCATCTAATACTAATAATTTAAAGACAATCATATGGCCTAAGGTAACTATTCCTATTCAATATTAATCATTTGTTTGCATACAATTTTATGATTTCCCATATTTCTATCCAATGATAATAATTTTCAAACAAACATATTTGATGGTTGGTTGGTTACTTGGATTTTATGGCATATCAACCTTCGTGGGTTATTTAATGTCAATTCCATTTTTATACAAATAATCAGTTCTATTTCAAACAATTCAATTTAGCATGAGTGCAATTTAATTGTCAAAAACATATCTATTTCAAGCTATTCAGTTTAGTCAAACAGTTCTAATTCAAACAATTCAGTTTAGCATAAGTATGCATTTTAGTTCTATTTAACCCATAAATAGGGCCCTATTAGGTGCTACCATTTCAGACTAGAGTAGACCTGGAAACAATGGCAATGAAGAAGTACTCCGCATTTCCCAAAGCCCTAGCATCATTGTTTAGTGTCATATCAGGACACTCATTAGGGGAGAGGGGTCTTACCTCTCTGCAGAGGTGTAGTCGGTATATTCAACAGCCCCAGCCAAATGGGCAAAATCTATCTGAGAAACTGATGTATATATATATATATATATATATATATATATATATGAAGAAAAATTGCAAAAATAAAATAATCCAAAATTTAATGAATTTATTATGAAAGTCGACATTGAACATTTCAGTTGTAATAACCTTCTTCAGGACTTTAAATTCATGAAAAGTGTTTTTAAAGTAGTGATGGATGGTAAACAACACTTTTCATGAATTTAAAGTCCCAAAGATGATTATTTCAACCGAAACGTTTAACATCAACTTTCATAATAAATTCATCAAATTTTGGATTATTTTGTTTTTTTTAACTTTTCTTCATACTGCCAGATTTAATTTCCTTATTTACTTTATACATATCAAGTAAAAAAAGAAATATATATATATATATATATATATATAAAGTAAAAAAAGAAATATATATATATAAAGTAAAAAAAGAAATATATATATATATATATATATATATATATATATATATATATATATATATATATATATCCCTGAAATATTTAAGAAGTTTTCAATTAGGTTCCAGTAAAAATCAAGAATTTTACAGAGAAATATTATTTTTTTTATTTGAATGAATGACAAAAAATTTATTTATTTAAACAACTGTGTTTTTTCTCAGATTGTTAAGTCTAACTAAGCAATAATTCTATATAATCAATTTACACCTTCAACTAGAACAAAAATCAATGAACTTAATACATAATGTTTAATAATAAATTATTATTTTAGGAAAATAATTTTTTTTCTTTAAAAATTTATAAACTTAAATTCTGTACTAGTTATTTCTTATAGCAATATGGATTATTGTTTATTGTTAGAGATCCTCCTCTAGATGATAGTTCTTTTACTAAGAACAAAATTATTTGTACATCTAAACATTACTGATTCCAACAAGTATGCATATAAAATTTAATAGTTGAACATTAATCCATTTGTCCATTGATAGAGAAGAAACAAACTTATTGCAATTATAGATAAAAACTTAAATAAAGATAATCTTAGCCTAGTCAGCTTGGGCTGAAGAATACACAGACTGTATCTCTGCAGAGGGATCCCCTGCCCCCTACAACAAGTGTCTTCAGTATGACACTAAACAATCTGATGGTAAGGCTCCAGTGATGCTGGAGCTTTGGGGAATGCCAACACCACCTTCATTGCCATTGCTCCCAGGTCCACTCTGGCTTGAAGTGGTAGCATCTGATAGGGTCCTATCCATGGGTCAAAAAGAATTGTTTGATATTTTAACAGTATGCAAACAAATGACTGGTGTTAAATTGACTTGTTTGAAATAGAACTGTTTGATCATTTAACTGTGTATAAACAAATGACTGATGTTTTATTAAATTGTTAGAGTTAAATAGCAATACTTGAAATCATTTAACAAATGTGTGCAAACAAATGATTAATAGTAAATAGAATTATTCGTATTAGATAGAAATAAGTGAAACCATTTAACTGTGAGCAAAAAAAATGTGCTCAAGCTGATTTAAAGATGTTATATAGAAAATGTGTTTAGAAGTCATATATTTAATATATATGTATAAAGAGGATTTGGCGTTAAATAACCTACAATGATTGATATGCCATAAAAACCAACCAAAACAAATCATATATATTTAATATATATGTATAAAGAGGATTTGGTATTAAATGACCTACAATGATTGATATGCCATAAAAACCAACCAAAACAAATCATATATATTTAATATATATGTATAAAGAGGATTTGGTATTAAATAACCTACCGTGGTTGATATGCCATAAAACCAAACCAAACTAAATATAAGTAAAGTAAGTAAAGTTGGCAACCTTAGTCGAGGGTGACCCAAAGGCTCCCTTTTAAATAGCTACTACACCAAGGTTTAGGGGAGGGCACTTCTGCATTCCCTGGATGGCTCCACTTTACCCTTGTTCCTAACCTTATAATGCTGAGTGTAAGCAAGGTGGTATCAAGTACCATTTTTTGAGTCTTTGGTATGACTCAACCTGGGACTGAACCCTGGTCTCCAAGACCATTAGCGAACACTCTACTCATTAGGCCAAAAGCAACTTACGCCTTATGGGGAAATTTTATAACTTTTTGCTTTTAATACACCAATGGATAAATAAAAAAGTAAAAAAGCTAATGGTAATACCAAGCATATCTTTTTACATTTTGTGAACAGACAATGCCTGTAATATTATAAGATGATATTTCAAATACTGTATAGCGACATTGTGAATGGCCAAGGATTTGAGTATAGAAAGCCTATCAGAAAGCAACTAGGCCAAATGCATAGCCCAGGACAAAGCTGTCCTACTTTCAGCAAATTCACTAGTATAGATAATAACAGTAAAAGTTGTTTAATAGTTATATACATATATATTTAGTAATAGGTAATAGTAAAAGTTGGTAAATCAAGAGTGCTAATAATTCAACCAAGTGCTCAACTTTCTCTTTCATTTCATATCAAATATCGATGGGCTGCCATTTTAATGAAGTTATTGAGATAAGAGATAAATTTTGTTCTCTCCTTGAACTTGAGGTCAAAGGTCAAGCAAGAGACTTGAGATAATAACAAATGTCAGTTCTGAGAAAATTTAGGATTTGCTTTCTATTTTTGTCAGTGTCCAAAAGCAACACACATGAAAACATCTTTAGACATTCAGCTTTCTGTAGAATAACATCAAAATCAAAAAAAACTATTTGTGAGTGATTTTTTTTTATACCTCAACAAATAAACAAACATTCTGCTGGACATAAAATAAGTGATCATTTTCTTTCCTTTTATGCAATAAAATGATCTCTTTAGAGAGATTAAATACCATAATAATCTACTGGACAAAGATAGAATTATTAATGTTAGATGATAATACTTAAAACCATTTAACTATGTCCAAACAAATGAGCTTTAACAACTTGTTTCAAAATAGAGTTACCTACAAACTATTTGCTTACAAATCACACACACACACACACATATATATATATATATATATATAAAAAGGCAAAAAGTAAAAATATATACCAAAAATTTATCAAAAAATACCAACAAAGTGATTTTTTTCTTTTTATCTTTATATAAAAGGATTTCTTTAGCTCTGCACATTGAGTGTTGATGTATCATTAATCCAAAATTAATTATATATCAATAGCCGTTAGTATTAAGCACTCATATTGGATACTCCTACCCCATGGATTTATTCCTTGGATCATATAAGTATATATATATATATATATATATATATATCAGTATTATCCAGTCAGCATCCAAAGACAACAGGTGTGGAATCATCTGATGAGATAAAGAGTACAACAATATTCTTTGCTAAAATAAATTTATAATGACAATTTAACCAGGTCTGAGTTTTCTTCTAATTGCACTGTATATAAGTAAAAAGTAAAGTTGGCGACCATAGTCAAAAGTGACCCGAAGGCTCCCATTTCAATAGCTACTACACTAAGGTGTAGGAGAGGGTGCTACTCCATTCTCTGGATTGCTCCACTTCACTCTTAATCCTAACCTTATAATGCTGAGTGCTAAGCAAGGCAGCATCAAATATCATTTTTTAGTCTTTGGTATGACTCAACCTGAGATTGAACTCCAGTCCCCTGGGCCATTGGCAAACAGTCTCCTCATTAGGCCAACAGCCCAGTTATATATATACTAAAAACAAGATTTGGCATTAAATAACTAAAAAGAGTTGATATGCCATAAAACATCAACACACCAACCAAAAGTAGAAAAAAAATTGACAATGGACAGAATATTACATTTTTATGCCAAATATATGAAAAAAAAAAAGAAATAGGGCTATGTTAGCATTCTTTCTGTGCTTTTCTTTCATAGAAATGTTAACAGTGAATCTCCATTAAGGAATGTGTAGAATTCATAGTAAATTAATTAGTTTTGCAGAAAAATTGTAAGACAGAACAAAAACATTAATGATATTTTTATACCTCCATAACAATAAAAAAAATCATTATGAGTGATCATTTTCTTTTTTTATGCAATAAACTGACCCTTTTAGAAGGACTAAATGCCATATTATGGTATTTAGTCTACTGGACATAAAATGGGTGATCATTTTCTTTACTTTTTATGCAATAAACTGGGTTATGACATAAGTATTTTAATGGAGCGTGTGGGACTATATAAAAGTGGAATATATTACCGTTAGAAAAGTAGTGATGTTGATAAGAAATATCCACAACTTAGGGAATAGATAAAGTTGGATGTTATTGCTTTTCTGATATCTTTATAATTGTTGAATCTAGTTTCAGTAAAATGACCCACTTATTATCAAAAGCTCTAAACATCAAGACATTACCTTTGTCATTGATAACAATGGAGACAGACATTAAATAAAACAAGCAGATTGGTATTATTTACAAAAATCACACTGAATAAAAAGCCATGTTTATATTTCTTTTTTATTGGTGAATATATACATAGACAACCTTTATACTTGTAAGTTATACAATAACTACATACCCGTTTATATTCTGTATATTCAGACATACTTATATACATATACATATTATATACTACATATTCTAGGAGGCACACTTAGCATTATTGGAAATTAAATCAGCAATCCAAGATCAAATCCTAAACAGTGCTACTTGCCTTTCACTTCACATTCAATTTTTTCATATAATAAATATTTGCACCAATCTTAAATTGTGTATATATTATTTTTGGAAGACCTCCTTTTTTTTTAAAGAAAAGTTTAATGTTATCAACAAGAACTTTTATTTACAACTTCACCAGCTAAATCATAAAAAAATCAATATATAAATGATAAAGGGAGGTACCTCCACCAAATTAATAAATATTTGATTGATATTAAACACATAAGAGTATAGTTTTTTTATTTGAATTTTTTTTTTAGATTTTAGAAAATGAAAGATGCTACAAGCCAAAACAAAATGATTTCATAGCTTCATCTAAAAAAAGAAAAAATAATTATCAAATAATTAATAAATGTTTTCAATAAAATGCACCATTTTATTTAAAACATTTATTTAAAAAAGTTGGTAACCATATAAAGGAGATTTAAATTCATTCATTTTCATTTAAACAGAGTTATATCTCGTAGAAAGTTTAGTCAGATTTTATCAAATTGAGATCTTTATATTCAATCCAACCCACATATTCTTAGATGTCATTTTTTTAAAACTCACTTTGATGGACGCCTGCTCTAGCACATTGTTTTGCAGTCCTGTTTTGAAGTGTAGTTTCTTAATCTAAGGAGTGAGTTTGATTTCAATGTGTTTGGTTTAGTTTTATGGCATATCAACAATTGTAGGTTATTTAATGCCAAATCCTCTTTATACATATATATTAAATATATATGATTTGGTTGGGTAGGGTTTTATGACATATCAACCATTGTAGGTTATTTAATGCCAAATTCTCCTTATACATATATATTCAATATACATGATTTATAAACATATTGTTGATAACATTTTTAAATGAGCCTGAGCTTATTTTTTTACACACAGTTAAATGGTTTTAAGTATTTCTATATAACACTCACAACCTGACATCAGTCATTTATTTGCACACATTTAAATTAGATAGATATACATGATATGTAAGAGATTAGTTTGTTGGTAATTTCATTTTTAAATGAAACTAATTTGTTTGCACACTGGTATTTTGTTATTGTTTCTACATAGTTAATTGGTTTTAATTATTGCTATCAAACACTAATTATTCAATTCAATATTTTTCATTTGTTTGCACGTGGTTAAATGGTTCCAAGTACTTCTAACAATTTAATTAAACGTCAGTCATTTATTTACACTCAGTTAAATGATCAAACAGTTCTATTTCAAACAAGCCAATTTAGCATAAGTCATTTGTTTGCACTCAGTTTAAATCTCACACAGTCAATTGGGGCTGTAGAATACAATGGCTGCAGAGGTGTAAACTACCCCCATTCAACAATTTGACCCATAGATAGGACCCTATCAGGTGCTACCACTCCAGGCCAGAGTGGACCTAGGAGCAATGGCAATGAAGAGGTAGTTCACATTCCTCAAAGCTCCAGCATTACTGGAGCTTCACCATCAGATTGTTTAGTGTCATATCTAGGACACTTGTTGAGTGGAGGAGGATACAGCTCTGCAAAGATGCAGTCGTCGTATTCTACAGCCTCAACTGACTGGGCTGGATTTCAATGTGTATTTCACATCTGTGAATCAGACAAATCTTAAATACTTAGAATACCTTTAACTTAACTATGAAACAGTGGTTAGCTAACTTGCTTGGAGACTTATAAATGTTGTTGTGAGAACAATCCTCTTGAGGTACCTCACAATTTTAGCTTTGTACTTGGTTAATTTCAGTTTAATAACAATTCTATTAATTAAACTAAAACTTGTAAGTGTCCTGGGTATAAACTTAAACTGCATCTGATGATAATGCTCCAGACCTGGAGTTTGGGGAATGAGGAGTAACCTTTCATTACTCTCATGTCCATGTTGACCTGAAGTGGTGGTACATGTTAGAGTCCTATATATGGCCAAATAGAACTGTTCGGTCATTTCGAGAAGGATTATTGTTAGTTATCTGAAACTATACATTATACAAATTGTTTGTATTAGATAGGAATACTTGATAAATAAAATTACTAATGTCAAATACCAATACTTGAAATCATTTAACTGTGTACAAACAAATGATTAATATTAAATAGAATTATTAGTGTGAGATAGAAGTACTTGGAACCATTTAACTATGGGCAAACAAATGAGCTCCAACAACTTGTTTGAAAATAAAGTAACCTACAAACTATTTGCTTACAAATCACACACACACTTTTGCCCAGTTGGCTGGAGCTGTAGAATACGCCGAATGCTTTCCTGCAAAGGGGTAAGACCCTCACCCCACAGTGAGTGTCTGGAATATAATACTAAACAATCTGATAGTGAGGGTTCAGTAATGCTGGAGCTTTGGGGAATGCAGAGAATTCCTTCATTGCCATCACTCCCAGCTCCACTCTGGCCCTGAGTGGTCACAACTGATAGGGTCCTATCTATGGGTCAAATAGAACAAAACTGCATACTCATGCTTAACTGAATTGTTTGAAATAGAAATGTTTTGACATTTAACTGCATGTAAACAGAAATCATACTTATACTCAACTGAATTGTTTGAATTAGAACTATTTGACTAAACTGAATAGCTTGAAATAGAAATGTTTTTGACAATTAAACTGTGAACTTATGCTAAACTGAATCATTTCAAATAGAACTGTTTATTTGTATGAAAATGGATTTGGCATTAAATAACCTACAAAAGTTGATATGCCATAAAACCCAAACACAAATATATATATATATATATATATATATATATTAAAAACAGGATTTGACATTAAGTAACCAACAAGGGTTGATATGCCATAAAACAGTAACTAACCAACCAAAAGTAGAAAAAAATTGACAATGGACAGAATATTGCATTTTGAAGCCAAATATATTCAGAAAAAAAAAAAAAAAGAAATACGACAATGTTAGCATTTTTTCTGTGCCTTTCTTTCATAGAAATGTTAGCGAGTGGTCTTTGTAAAAGCATATGTAGAACTGATGGTAAATTAATTAGTTTTGCTGAAAAATTCTAAGAAAGAATAAAAACATTTGTATAAATGGGCAACATCAACGTTTGGATTTAGTGAAAAATAGTTTTTACTCATCCTACTCTATCCCTAATCGGCCACTATGAATTAACTGTGACTTTTTTCAATGACTTTATACCGGGACGATTAATTTTTTGGTCTTTTGACACCGGCAAGAAATTATCGATTCCTTTTAAAGATTTTCATCCTTCTTAAATTAAGATGAAAAAAAATATCTGCCGATGCTATCAAGAGACTCCTTTAATCAAGTCAAGAAAGCATGTTTATAAACAAACAAAAATCGGCAACACTTAACTTCTCTCCCCTCTCGTTAATTCATTGAAATATAATTTTATCGAAAAATTAACCATTAGTTTTTTCACGAAACAAAAAAAATTATTCAAAAGGATTTCATTGAAATTTTTAATTCATTTTATATTCATTCAATCGGAAATATAAACTTTTTTTATTTAGTAAATTAGCTAAGATAACCCAAACAAATAAAACACCTGATATTTCATTTCTAAATTTTTTAAAAAAAAGTAACAAAACATTCTAATTTCGCACTAAAAAGATAAATAAATCCTGCATAAAACATATTAAATCGCTCGCATATTGGGCAAAAAAGATTCTAAAAAGTTTACTTGATAAAAAACCAATAAATATTTACCTGACGTTTCCTAAAATTCGGTTAATTACAATGTTTATTTATATTATTTTTTGTGAAGTCAGTTCGTCATGACACAAATCAGCCATTACTTGTAAAAAGGTCAAAGGTGAATGTTACCAGCGGATACGAAACTAAAACAAACCTTCACGTTTGCACAAATAAAAATGACAAAATTTAATTTCAAAATATCTTATTTATTCATTAAAAAATTAATTTTTGGTACAAACTAATTCAACTATTGAAATAATAAAATACGAACGTATACAACAGCAGATTTGTGGTTGAAGTGAATTGATCAAGAATTTGAGAGACTTGATTTTTCAAATTGAATTCTTCTCAGCTCAAGCCAATTATATAAAATTATCTGTTCTATGTTATCACGTCGTTAAATTTCTTTTTGTCAGCGTCGTTTACATTACTTGTGTTTTAATATCACCCTTCACAAAACTGCAGGAGCAACACATTTAATCCCCCCCACACACACACACACACGAACTCGTAGCAATGCTTGGTATCATTTAACTGTATGCAAACGAATGAGTAATGTTGAATAGAATTATTAGTGCCAAATAGTAATACTTTAAACTCTTCCACTGTGTCTAAATCGAATTATTGGTATTATATAGCAATATTTGGAACCATTTGACTGTGGGCAAATGAACGAATAGTGTTGAATGAAATAATTCGTCCTATCTAGCAATACTTGTAACCACTTTACTATGTGCAAACAAATTATTTATATTGAATAGGATTATTCGTGTTATGTAGCAATAATTGAAACAATTTAACTGTGTAGAAACAGTAACAATACTAGTATGCAAACAAATTAAGTGTTAATCATTTAAAAATGAAATTGGTATCTATCTGACATCCCACTGTCTCAAAATATAGCACAAAGCCGTTTTATGGTGGGGGCCGCGTGAGAATCATGCTTGACAAGAGCAAAAAGTCTTGACTCCGTTGGCATTCTGCTTTTCGGGCGTCTCAGGCACCTAGCAATAGATCTAGTCCGGCAAGCAAGCAAAGACCCCTCGTGGACAGCCCCTTAGGCCAAGTTTAGAATGCAAATATAACCACCCTGCACGAATGCCAGGTTGTCGACCCGGAGTCCCACCGCAAACTTACAAACTATTCATTTATAAATTATATATATATATATATATATATATCCATTTAAATGTGTGCAAACAAACGACTTTTGTTAAATTATTACTGCTAAATCGCAATACGTGAAGCCATTTAACTGTTTGCAAAAAAAAAAAAAAAAAAAAAAAAAAAAAAGAAGGCCCCTTTAAAAATTTTATCAAGAAAATGTGTTTACAAATCATATATTTAATATATATGTATAAAGAGTGCCGCGACCTGCCGATAAACATAAACATATCAAGTTACACGCCTGTTGCGGAGCCGATAAATATGACGACCCCGCAAATGAATTATGTGAATGAGAAACAGCCAAAGCAATAGGAAGGAAAAAAGGCAAGGTAACGATAATAACAAGTGACAATTTATTTTGTCATATTTAGAAGCGTGAATGTAAATGTCCGTGATGGTTGATGCTGGTCGTTGAGTACAGCTAGATGTTGGATGCTGGTAAGCTGAGATCGGTCGAGGCGTTGAGTTCAGCTAGACGTTGGATGCTGGTAAGCTGAGGTCGGTCGAGTCGTAGAGTTCAGCTAGACGTTGGATGCTGGTAAGCTGAGGTCGGTCGAGGCGTTGAGTTCAGCTAGACGTTGGATGCTGGTAAGCTGAGGTCGGTCGAGTCGTAGAGTTCAGCTAGACGTTGGATGCTGGTAAGCTGAGGTCGGTCGAGTCGTTGAGTTCAGCTAGACGTTGGATGCTGATAAGCTGAGGTCGGTCGAGTCGTTGAGTTCAGCTAGACGTTGGATGCTGGTAAGCTGAGGTCGGTCGAGTCGTTGAGTTCAGCTAGACGTTGGATGCTGGTAAGCTGAGGTCGGTCGAGTCGTTGAGTTCAGCTAGACGTTGGATGCTGGTAAGCTGAAGTCGGTCGAGTCGTTGAGTTCAGCTAGATGGTCGGTGCTGGTCGTTGAGTACAGCTAGATGGTCGATGCTGGTCGTTGAGTGCAGCTAGATGGTCGGTGCTGGTCGTTGAGTACAGCTAGATGGTCGGTCGAGGTTGGTAGATCGATATCCCTGGTTGTGACGGTATGTTGTGGTTAACCAAGGGTGTGTCGATCGGGTTGTTGACTCGTACTGCGGGTCGTACGTGAGTCAGGTGTTGCAGCGGTAGAACAGTCCGTAACTGCGAGTCGTTACGTGGACTGCGTGGTACCTTGCAAGAGCGTCGAGGTCGGTAGATCGACATCCTCAGTTATGACGATATGTTGGATTAACCGGGGGGGGTGTCGACCTGGTTTCTGGCTCGTACAGCGGGTCGTACGTGAGCCAGTTGTTGCAGTGGTAGAACAGTCCGTAACAGCGAGTCGTTACGTGGACTGCGTTGTACCTTGCAAGAGCGTCGAGGTCGAGGGAAGGCTAGGGCCTTGCTGGGCCCCCTAGCCGTGCGGACGTATCGGACGGGAACGAAAGCTTTGCCGTGTCAAAGCCGTGCGGACAATGGCTATGGCTAGTTTCGCGCCAAAGCCGTGCGGACGAGCTGACGGGAACGAAGGCTTTGTCGGGTCAAAGCCGTGCGGGCGAGCTGACGGGAACGAAGGCTTTGTCGGGTCAAAGCCGTGCGGACGAGCGGACAGCAGCGAAGGCTTTGTCGGGTCAAAGCCGAGCTGACGAGCGGACAGGCCAGAAGGCCGAGGCTAAGATGGGCGTTATCTTAGCGCTGCGCAGATAGCGAAGGAGTAGCTAAAGGCTGGACCGTGCCATTAGCGCTGCGCAGCTTATCGGACTATCGGAACCGAGTGAGAGTTAAGACCGGTTGGTCTTAGAATCCGTCTTCGTGTTTGCCGCCTGGCCGTCTACTTCGACTGATCATTACTGACCAGTCAGAGATGCTCTGACCCGCAGACAGAGACCTCTTATGGTCCTAAAAAGGACCTTTGTGCATACCTATGTAGGTCGGAGAAAGGCAGGTCTACCACGAGAAGTGGGGCCAACGCCGTAAGTTAAGGTGAATGCGACCGCACAGAATGTGGGATTCCTCCTTAATGAGCTTCGCCAGGAGCGCGCTGTATTTATCCTACGTCCCACCAACGTACGAATATGGCACAAGGCCGTGTTTAAGGTGGGTCCTGTCGCAGGGCCGTAGCCCAACGCGATAGGCAGTTCCAAAAATGCCTCGGACCCCGTCGGCATTCCCCTTTTTGGGGCGCCTCAGGCGCCGGGCGATAAACCCAACCCCTCCGAAGAGGGTTAAAGCCTGGGGGGAAGGCCCCCTGCGGCCAGAGGTTATGTATCCAGTGGTGGAACACACCCGACCGAACCGTGCAGCACGCAACCACAGCCGGTCGAGTGCGCCCCACCACAGGACACAAAAGAACGCTACCCAGGATAAAAGCCGGGAGCACGCCATGTATTTGTCGCTGCCTCCCACCAGACACGACTTGACACAAGGTCAAAAGCCCGAAGGCCAATTAAAGCCGGGAGCACGCCATGTATTTGTCGCTGCCTCCCACCAAACACGACTTGACACAAGGTCAAAAGCCCGAAGGCCAATTAAAGCCGGGAGCACTGTATTTATCCTACGTCCCACCAACGTACGAATATGGCACAAGGCCGTTTTTAAGGTGGGTCCTGTCGCAGGGCCGTAGCCCAACGCGATAGGCAGTTCCAAAAATGCCTCGGACCCCGTCGGCATTCCCCTTTTCGGGGCGCCGGGCGATAAACCCAACCCCTCTGAAGAGGGTTAAAGCCTGGAGGGACGGCCCCCTGCCTGCCGCGTTGGGCTTCGGCCCTGCGATAGGACCCACCTTAAAAACAGCCTTGTGCCATATTCGTACGCTGGTGGGGCGTAGGATAAATAACGGCACGCCCCCGGCGAGCGCCCCGGGCCCTGTTCTGGACTTCGGTCCGGAGCGTGGCCCTGGAAAAGGAACAATGGCAGACTTGGGGCCTTTAATTAGGCACCTAGTTTCGACTAGGCTACCTTCGGGTGGGCGAGCTGCATTTTTGTCTCCTTTGTCCCCCTTGTACGGCACTAGACCATGCGTCTAGTTTAAGCCGCAAACTGGCATACGTGCCCAGACCCACATTTGGGTTCGTGAAACTGCTTGCCTCATCAGGCTCACATTGCACTAAGTGAGCCGATGAGCAGCACAGACAAGCAGGGTTCGAGTCTCGGCTCGTTCCCGACTTCCCCTCCCCTTTATCCCCACTTTAATCGGCCTTCGGGCTTTTGACCTTGTGTCAAGTCGTGTCTGGTGGGAGGCAGCGACAAATATTGGCAACGCTCTTGGCGAAGCTCATTAAGGAGGAATCCTGCATTCTGTGCGGTTGCATTCACCTTAACTTCCGGCGTTGGTCCCACTTCTCGTGGTAGACCTGCCTTTCTTCCACCTACATAGGCATGCACAAAGGTCCTTTTAAGGACCATAAGAGGTCTCTGTCTGCGGGTCAGAGCATCTCTGACTGGTCAGTAATGACCAGTCGAAATAGACGGCCAGGTGGCAAACACGAAGACGGATTCTAAGACCAACCGGTCTTAACCTCGGTTCCGATTGTCCGACAAGCTGCGCAGCGCTAATGGCACGGTCCAGCCTTTAGCTACTGCTTCGCTATCTGCGCAGCGCTAAGATAACGCCAATCTTAGCCTCGGCCTCATGGCCTGTCCGCTCGTCCGCACGGCTTTGACTCGACAAAGCCTTCGCTCCTGTCCGCTCGCCCGCACGGCTTTGACCCGACAAAGCCTTCGCTCTCGTCCGCTCGTTCGCACGGCTTTGACACGGCAAAGCTTTCGTTCCCGTCCGATACGTCCGCACGGCTAACGGGCCCAGCAAGGCCCTAGCCTTTCCTCGACCTCGACGCTCTTGCAAGGTACAACGCAGTCCACGTAACGACTCGCTGTTACGGACTGTTCTACCACTGCAACACCTGACTCACGTACGACCCGCTGTACGAGCCAGTAACCGGATCGACACACCCTAGGTTAACCACAACGTACCGTCATAACCGGGGATATCGATCTACCAACCTCGACCGACCTCAGCTGCCCACGACGACTGTCTAGCTGAACTCAACGACTCGACCGACCTCAGCTTACCAGCATCCAACATCTAGCTGAACTCAACGACTCGACCGACTTCAGCTTACCAGCATCCAACGTCTAGCTGAACTCAACGACTCGACCGACCTCAGCTTACCAGCATCCAACATCTAGTTGAACTCAACGACTCGACCGACCTCAGCTTACCAGCATCAAACATCTAGCTGTACTTGACGACTCAGCCGACCTCAGCTTACCAGCATCCGACATCCAGCTGTATCTCTACGACTCGACCTACGCCAGCGATCCTCGTCGAATGCCCAGCTGCGAACACCTACAACTCGATCATAGCAGCTACCAACATCATCCATCTAGCTGAGGACCACATACAACCGCCACGGACATTTACATACACACTTGTAAATACGACAAAATAAATTGTCACTTGTAATTATTGTTACCTTGCCTTTGTTCCTTCATATTGCTTTGGCTGTTCTCGTTCACATAATTCATTTGCGGGGTCGACATACTTATCGGCTCCGCAACAAGAGGATTTGGCATTAAATAGCCAAAAGGGTTGATATGTCATAAAACTCAACCAAACCGAATCTTATATATTCAATATATATGTATGTAGAGGATTTAGCGTTAAATAACCGACAAAGATTGATATGCCATAAAACCAAACCGAATCATATAAATTTAATGTATATGTAAAAAGAGAACTTGGCATTAAATAACCTACTGTTGGGAACAAAACGTAACTGTTTCCCTTTTTTGTGATTCCAACAATCACGTGACCGTTGGTCATGTGACAGTTTGAGAAGCGAGTTCAAGGTCCAAGGGTTATGACGTCTACTTCAACTTCTACTATGTGAGAAGCGCATGCATACAAATCACCTTACGAGAACTCGCACGACAACAGACCTACGTAAGTGTAACTTGTGCCATTCATCACCTCGTTTTTGGAGCAACTATTGCGCTTCAATTTAGTATGGTTTGCGACAATTATTATTATGCACCATATATGTAAATATCAAATGTTCGCAGCTTAACCTTTCGTCAAAAGATGCAGGAATCGGTTGCTGCGGGTCTGAAGACCTTAGCGTGATGAGATGCAAGACTGAGCTATTGCAGATCTGAAGACGTCAGCGTGTTGAGACGCAGAGATTGGTTGCTGTTAGCGTGTTGAAATGCAAGAACCAGTCAGCTACTCCGTCGTGATCTGTTGTACTGGTAAGTCTTACTACTCTGAAAAGGGCTGCAAGTAATAGAAGTAGTTCTCTTGCAACTCGTGTGACTTTCGTAGTTTAGCCATTTTAGTGAAAAATGAGCCCGCTGGAGCAAGCCTGGAATGCTGCTGCTGGACCTTGGGTATCTGCTGCTATATCCGCGAATAGGACTCCGTCGATTCGGGCAGGCCTGTTGCGGATGCCAGATAAATATACCGGTCCCCGCAAACTTTTGAAATATAAGGGATTGACAACGAACTAGGCAAGAATGACAAAACAAGGGTGTTGCTTCGAAAGGCCAAACTTTATTATGGCGAATCGTAAATCAGAAAAGCGTACGGCGAACAATCGCCGCGACCGGATGGTGATCGTTGGAGCAGGATCTAGTCACTGGAGTAGGTCTGGATAGCCGGTACAAGACTGGTATTCGTTGGATAAGCGGTCGCTGGTGCAGGACTGGTTTCTGCTGGTGCAGGAAGGGCGTCGCTGGTTCAGGACTGGTAGTTGCTGGTGCAGAACTGGTAGTTGCTGGTGCAGGAAGGTGATCGTTGGTGCAGGGCTGGTAGCTGCTGGAGCAGAACTGGCAGCTGCTGGTGCAGGAAGGTGGTCGCCGGTGCAAGACTGGTACCTGCTTCTGCGTGGAAGTGGTCGCCGGTGCAAGAAGGTAGCTGCTGGCGTCCTCTCAAATGGTATTAGGTTAGACTTTCTGGGCTGTTAGATTGAGAGGCTGGTAGTTGTGTCTGCAGCATTGTGCCATCTCAGAAGGTGTTTGGATAGACTTTCTGAGTAGACCTGAAAAGGGCTTTTAAGCTGAGAGGCTGACAATCTTCCTGCGTCGTCTGTGGCTGGAATCAGGACGTCGGCTTTAGGGGAAACCTTGAGCAGTCCTCATGGGCAGCTGCTGCTGATTAGGCTTCGGTCGTAGAACGACGAGGGGAGAATCTGGTTTCTCCCGCACCCTTGGCTGACATCCAGCCCAACTTATTTGACCCCGTTTGATACAGCTGCTTTTATAGCTACTGTGCGCTACTACGCATTGTGGTCTATGTACACTGAGTTTGCTATTTATTACTAAATAATGGTGAGAAGTTTAATTCTACTTCGACCATGTGTTTTTTAATACTACCTATTTTGTCCAATAGTTGAGGACTGTCCTTAGAAATACAGGCTGAATTTAATATTTTAAAAAGAACGTTCTGTGCGGAGCGATTTAGTCCCTTAACGACTCGTTCCTAAATACTATTGGCTGATGAAATCAGTGACTCATCACTTCTTGGAATGGCGTTTGTTTTGTTTTTGTTTGGGTTATGAGTAGTCGGTTGACTACGATAGGACTATGGCATCGACTGTTGTGGGTAAGGCGTTGGACGGGATGTAATGACAAGAAAGGCAACTGATTCTTTTTTGCAATCAGGCCGGATGACAGATGTATTTATACGAACTTCCCACCAGACAGGCCTTTTTATTGTTGGGATTGGGGGATAGGCTGGTCGTGCACGAGTAGAGACTCGTGTGCTGCTGATCAAAGCTGGTCATAGTTTCACTAGACCCAAAAGCCAGTGCAATGAGTCTATGCTTGCCACTGATTCCAGCCACTCAGCACGAATGCCAGTTGGCTGGTAGGAAACTTGTTGCCACGGGAACCAATGCTTGTCAGAGATTCACTAGGCCCGTGAGCCAGGTACAGTGCAAATTTTTGCTTATCATTGGCTATAGACACGAATGTCGGGTGGCGCGTGGCCGAAGCCACACGGCCAGCTAGCGGTATATATCCATTCCTCCTACCTAGTAGGATTTGACACAAAGTCTTTTTTATAGAAGAGGTTAGGGAGGCGTATTTGACACACGAACCGAGACTTGTGCGCTGCTGGTTTATACTGGTCAAAGGTTCACTAGGTGCAATGTGAACTATTCTAATCATTGTTAAGTCCCTTGGCGCGTATGCCAGGTGACCTTGCTGGTCATAGATTCACTAGACTTGGGGGTGAATCTATGCTTGACTTTATTTACCACTCGGTACAAATGCTAGACGGCCAAAGCCACGCGGCCGGCTAGCGGCCATTTTGGGCTGTCGCTGTCAGTGACTGTTGGGTTTTTATAGCATATTGAGTTTGGTACGTGTTCCACCGCGAACAATAAATTTCTCTTTGATTATCTGTTATAATGAAACAAAACATCATATTGATAAAGCAATTAAATGCAGTCGACTCATATCTACAGTTAGAAGCTACTTTCGAACGGTCTGCAGAATTAATTTATCTCGAAGATAGCCTCTGTGTTGGTACTGGAAAATTCTACTCGCTGTCGACTTGGCCTAGTTATGTTTATTCGGGTTTCGCTTCCGGTAGCTGACGTCATAAGTGACTTTGCGTTTTTTTTTCGCAGGGATTTTAGATTTGAGTTACTGGAGGGGCTACAATAACTATGTAGTAGAAAGAACTTCGTATTTTTATTTAGCGCGTAAATTAATTATGGTCGTCGCATATTTCCTCCAATGAGAATGACTGATACCATTCTGCTTGGGTCACCTCCCCGGGGCAGCATAAAAGGCCGCGCTAACCATTTATCGCCCTCTTCTCGCTTCCTCACGGGCCAGCAGCAGGACAAAGCCAGGCAGGCTTTTCGAGCAGGACATTTCTTGATATACAAATTTTATTTTGTTTGTACTGCTTTGTTTTGAATGTTCTTTTGTACACGTCGTTTCACATTTTTACTTCATCTGCCTTTTGAGATATAAACCAACATAAAAATAGTTGGGAACTAAACACCAAAACTACAACATGTCACCCCCACCAAATATGAAGTAACCGATTGATTTACACAAGTATACAAATATTTATTCAACAATTCAATAAATATTATATTTTACTTTTTTGGCGTTTATGAGACACACGGATGAGAAGGGTTAATTTTGGAGTGGCTTGTTTCTCTATCTGTGTACCCGCAGCTATTTTAGTCCAGTTGCCTGGGGCTGTAGAATACTTCGACTGCATCTGTCTAAAGGAGTAAGACTCCCTCCTCAATGAGTGTCTTAGATATGACACGAAACTGTATCTGATGGTGAGGCTCCAATCCTGAATCTTTGGGGATTGTGGAGTACCCCTCTATTTGCATTACTCCCAGGTTTACACTAAATTGGAGTGGTAGTACCTGTTAGAGTCCCATCTATAGTTCAAATAGAACTGTTTAATCATCTACTATACTTGAAACCATTTGAGTATGTACAAACAAATAAATATAATTAAATTGAATTATTAGTACAAGATAGCAATACTTAAAACTATTTAACTGTAAGCAAACAAAAAATAATAAGACTTGAAATTATTTAAATGTGTGCAAATAGATAAGCTCTGGTTCTGTTAAAAAGGTTACCTACAAACTTTTCAATTAAAAATTATATACATGTATAAACAGGATTTGGCATTATATATCCATCAAGGGTTGATTTGCCATTAAACTAAATCACCAAATCAATCATCTCAGCTATTCACCCTAGAGCTAGCAGAAGTTTCTATCTCTTTTGACAGAGACTTCTGATCTTTTGACCTTTTAATATTCAGGCTGCTGCTGCTATCATGTTTGTGTCAATACCCAACAACAATTTTGATTATACTTTTAAAACAAATGTGGGAATTAATCTGCAACCCATGTATTTCTGGTCGCAGAATCATTTGACCCCACGTCGTGCTATCGGTTCTCTGTAAGCCGAAATGCTTGAGTCCAAGATGGAAGAAAAAAGCGAAAACAAAAAGCTGAAATAATGTTGTTTTACCGAAGAGAAGGTGTGTGTGGTACTTCGGAAAATAACAGTTTGTGGAGTTCGCAATTTCGCTACGTAGGTAGCTGGCGATTTTTTTTAAACTAAAAACTAAAGCGGGCTGCTAGGTTTTCGGGCTTGATGTCGCACCCACCAACAGTGGAAATATTCTCCGCCTATCTGCGTGTCTCTGTTCTTCATTCTCTGGTCCCATCTGTATCTGTTCTGTGGTCCCCTCTTCTCTGTATCTATTCTGTTCTTTGTATATATGCAGGGGTGAATATTCCTATTTCTGGATTTTCGACCACTTATAGACTGGATATGAGAAAACTGCCAGACCTTTTAGGATATCCAGGAGATCCTAAAAGGTGTGTTAATCAAATTGAAACTCTTAAGTCTTGGTTCCACTTTTATCTGATCATCTCCACTGATATTTCAGGGCTGAATTGGTGGTTCCCACACAAAATACATACAGTTACACACACTCAACCTAACCACGTATATAGACATACACATATGTATATACATACCCATAGTCAACTCACAACTATACACATATATATACAACAGCACGTACATACTAAAGAAATTTTAGGGGGTGTAAAATTTGTTGAAGTGAGTGACACGAAAGCCAAGTTTAGTATTTAACTGGATAACGTTTTTAGGGGGCTTTAGAGTGCCATTAACGGTAATTCAAACAGTGAATTTAAACAGTAAGTTCAGCAGCTTTCTAGTTCGGATACCGATTCGAAAAGAAAAAAACAGACAATAAAGTTTTTTAAAAGGAATTTTATACAAAAGAAATCAGAAAGAAAGGGATAGAAAAAATATAGTGCTACAAACTTTTAATACAATTTACGGAAAACTTGTGGGGTTTGAAGGGTTTTAGGTAGTCAGTGGCTAAGGGCAAGGCTGTGTTGCCGTAAGATATCTGACTCCATATTTTGGTTATATTATTTTACCCCACGTTGACTGGCTGGCGCAGTGCCTTGCCCAAAGAAGGTCCATAAGAAATATACAAAAGGAAAAGATAAAAACAGACAAGAGACGAAAACACTTCTTCCATACTTTCTTTATTTACTTGGTGAATGGACTAACCAACGCTACGTCCCAAGACACAGCGTGGTGCCCAAAACACCAGATAGTAAAATCGGTGTAGTCGGTTCGACGTCACCACCCGAAAAAGAGGTCGGTTCACAGAAAACCTGAGTATTTATCTCTCTTCACCGGCTCCAAATTCGCCACGCCAAAATCCTTCTAATTTTGGCGCGACTGCTTCCCATTGGCTACTTTACATTTTATTATTTTTCTTTTTTCTGATTTTAACCGGATGGATGCGTGGAGCCTTATGCGTGGCGACGCGTTTATACATTTTGTATCTGGCAGCCGACGAGTCAATATCCGGTTGGGAGTTTTACTGTTAATTCCTAAATCGCCACAAACTTATCTGAGAGAGTATCCAGGAAACAAAGTTCTTTGAATTTGAGTATTTTTTTTTTATCGAAAAGTTTCAAAGTTCATTAAATTTCGACTTTTCTTTAAGGTTCTTTTCCGCAGAATACTCGGTTGAATTCTCTTTCAGTTGAATTTTCTAGGTAGAATTTCAATTTGTCGACTTTCATTTATTTTTATTTCTTGGGAAGCTTCACTCAAGAAGCGAATGACAAAACCAATTTGCTAGCTTAAGTTTTTCGTGCTATCAGTTCGGGTCCCGAGTTCGCACTGACTAGTAGTTCTTGACAAAAAAGAGGAAAGCACTTTTAGGTGCCGCACTGTCTGGGATTACTTCTCCCTTCTCCACTTCTTAGATATAAATTTTTATAATACATACATGTACTCACACCTACTCAACTATCGACACATGCACATACAAAAAGCCAAGTCTGTATACTACCCTACAAGCTTCAATAGTATCACACAAAATAATAATTGGGTATCAACAATTGGTTGCACCATTAGTAGCAATTAGCGGATAAAATTTTATTACAAAAATAGTCACGGATTAAGTCAGATAACAGTTGGGACAGAAGTGTAGCAGCCTTGGAAACTGAGTCACCGAGCCTGACAGACTCAGGCAGACACTTGAAAGTTGATCAAAAAGGTTGACATAACGAAAACCGAAACGCAAATAATAATAAATACCTAGAAATTCCTCGTTTTCTCAAAAACCTTTCCACTAAAATATCCTCATCCTCATGGCTTCGTTAACGACGATCAAAAAGAGAGAGAGGTCTACGTAGACAGTAGACACATTCGTGGCTGATAAGGTCATGCAGGATAGGTAGACACGGTTTACGTAGACAGTAGACACATTCGTGGCTGATAAGTTCATGCAGGATAGGTAGACACGGTTTACGTCGATTGCAGGCACATTCGTGGCTGATAAGGTCATGCAGGATAGGTAGACACGGTTTACGTCGATTGCAGGCACATTCGTGGCTGATAAAATCATGCAGGATAGGTAGACACGGTTTACGTCGATTGCAGGCACATTCGTGGCTGATAAGGTCATGCAGGATAGGTAGACACGGTTTACGTCGATTGCAGGCACATTCGTGGCTGATAAGGTCATGCAGGATACGTAGACACGGTTTACGCCGATTGCGGGCACCTTCGTGGCTGATAAGGTCATGCAGGATAGGTAGACACGGTTTACGTCGATTGCAGGCACATTCGTGGCTGATAAGGTCATGCAGGATACGTAGACACGGTTTACGTCGATTGCAGGCACATTCGTGGCTGATAAGGTCATGCAGGATAGGTAGACACGGTTTACGTCGATTGCAGGCACATTCGTGGCTGATAAGGTCATGCAGGATAGGTAGACACGGTTTACGTCGATTGCAGGCACATTCGTAGCTGATAAGGTCATGCAGGATAGGTAGACACGGTTTCCGTCGATTGCAGGCACATTCGTGGCTGATAAGGTCATACAAAATCGGTAGACACGGTTTACGTCGATTGCAGGCACATTCGTGGCTGATAAGGTCATGCAGGATAGGTAGACACGGTTTACGTCGATTGCAGGCACATTCGTGGCTGATAAGGTCATGCAGGATAGGTAGACACGGTTTACGTCGATTGCAGGCACATTCGTAGCTGATAAGGTCATGCAGGATAGGTAGACACGGTTTCCGTCGATTGCAGGCACATTCGTGGCTGATAAGGTCATACAAAATCGGTAGACACGGTTTACGTCGATTGCAGGCACATTCGTGGCTGATAAGGTCATGCAGGATAGGTAGACACGGTTTACGTCGATTGCAGGCACATTCGTGGCTGATAAGGTCATGCAGGATACGTAGACACGGTTTACGTAGACAGTAGGCACATTCGTGGCTGATAAGGTCATGCAGGATAGGTAGACACGGTTTACGTCGATTGCAGGCACATTCGTGGCTGATAAGGTCATGCAAGATCGGTAGACACGGTTTACGTCGATTGCAGGCACATTCGTGGCTGATAAGGTCATGCAGGATAGGTAGACACGGTTTACGTCGATTGCAGGCACATTCGTGGCTGATAAGGTCATGCAGGATAGGTAGACACAGTTTCCGTCGATTGCAGGCACATTCGTGGCTGATAAGGTCATACAAAATCGGTAGACACGGTTTACGTCGATTGCAGGCACATTCGTGGCTGATAAGGTCATGCAGGATAGGTAGACACGGTTTACGTAGACAGTAGGCACATTCGTGGCTGATAAGGTCATGCAGGATAGGTAGACACGGTTTACGTCGATTGCAGGCACATTCGTGGCTGATAAGGTCATGCAGGATAGGTACTATTTACCAACCCCTCCACTCGGGCAGGATATGACACAAGGTCAATTTTTAAGCGGAGTTTAACAGGTTTGAATTCAGAGTTTTCCTTCTCCTAGACTAGTTGCCTAACCAAGGCTGAAGAACCTAGTCTGTCCTACTATTTACCCATAGCTGGAGGGACAATGATTGGATTCATACCTTTCCCAAGGGTATTAGTGCAATGTGAAATGCAATCGGTCTCGTCCAGGATTTGAACTCGTACCGCCGCGTTCATGCAGGATAGGTAGACACGGTTTACGTCGATTGCAGGCACATTCGTGGCTGATAAGGTCATGCAGGATACGTAGACACGGTTTACGCCGATTGCTGGCACCTTCGTGGCTGATAAGGTCATGCAGGATAGGTAGACACGGTTTACGTCGATTGCAGGCATATTCGTGGCTGATAAGGTCATGCAGGATAGGTAGACACGGTTTACGTCGATTGCAGGCATATTCGTGGCTGATAAGGTCATGCAGGATAGGTAGACACGGTCTCGTCCAGGATTTGAACTCGTACCGCCGCGGTCATGCAGGATAGGTAGACACGGTTTTCACCGATTGCGGGCACATTCGTGGCTGATAAGGTAATACGGGAAAAGTAGGCACGGTCGTAGCAGCAGCATCTGAATGTCTATTCAGGGCTTAATAGTATAGTGTTGGGGTTGCTCGTCATGTTCCTTTTGTCTTTGATGGTTATTAGAGATTCTTTGCATCACGGTTCTCAGCAAGGGTGGACCATCGGCAATAGTTGATGTGACAGGCACAAGGGATTTTTCAAGCAGACCTTAATTCACTTCTTTGCTGTCCCTCTGTCATGATGGTTAGCGATGATCTCGTTGCACAGTATGGTGCTGGACAGGCGATAATTTCCCATCCTGGAAATATTTCTTGTCCGGAATTGCAGAATCTTCCGTAGCCTGGCCTCGATGCTGGTGATCTTCACCTTTTCAAGGACTTCAATATAGGTAACGAAGTGACTCTAGAGGATGTTGAGGATGGTACGAAGGCTGAGTTTGTGGAACCGCAAGAAGAGTCGTTGGTAGTGATGATAAGTGACCCATGAAAGAAATATAGAAGGGTTGCAAGGACACACTGATCTTTGAACCTTTCTTCAGATGTCTGTTGTACTACACGTACTTATACAGTCAGCCAAATGCAATACTCGTTTTTGCCAGTCTATTGTCGACTTCTTAGTCAATCTTGGCGTTTGGCGTGATGGTGCACGCTAGGTAGATGAACCAATGGACCATCTTCTCAAAATAAGAAACTACTCCTCAAAAAAAGAGACAAAATCGTGTGAGTGTAACGCAAACCACAGTAAAGGTTGAAGGCACCCACACCTCTCTATATAAGCATCATTCTTCAACCGGTTCCTTGTTTCGAACCTAAGCGGTAGCCAATCTAATTGGCTGACATTTAGCTAACCAGATTGCCAAGAAATCTTTTCCTCCTCTTTTCTAAGATGGTAGGAAAATATTACATTCTAAGATGGTAGAAAAAATATTACAGAGAAAAAAATTAGTATACAAATTCAAAACAAATTTAAGAATAAAAAAGAAAAAATAATATTTGGTAAAAATAAAACTTTTTACATTATGCAATGGTTCTCCCACCACCAACCATCCATTTTCTGTGGAGTCAGCCCAACTGCAGGTGTGTTTTAACAGGAAGGGGTCAAAAGCTGGTCTTGATTTGAAACGTGACAAGAAAGTGATTTTAGAGTTTTTGATAGATAAGTTCAGATGCCAAATGAGACAGCACCCCACTATTAGGCATGGGCTACAATTTTTAAAAAAATAATTAATCCTTCCTTCATTGACTGAAAAAAAGCCACCCGATAATTTTTTTTTTATGAAACCAGTCCAAAAAAAGAACTTCTAACCACCAAAATAAACGTGAATTGATTTTTGTAACAGTGTATCAACCTGGTATTTTGTTACTGAGATTAAGGGACAATCTTAACACTTTTTTGTCACTATTTCATAACACGTTTTCTGAAGTAAAAAAAAAGAGATCGAAAAAGAATCTTTGTTGAGGAGGTCAACAATCGAGTTCAACGCTTACGAGCAGATCAATCTTTCTTTTCCTTTGCTCTCTTTTTCCTTTCTGTCTCACCTAGTCCTTTGTCCATCTCTAAAACAATAAGCCAAGAGAGAAAAAATCCCCCATTCCTCCTTGTAAGCCCGCTATCTATGCACGAGTCAAGGGGAGCCGAATTTACATATGACTTGACTCTCGCCGACACTAGACATGCTTTTACATAAATTCGGGTATCGAAGGCGGGTAGATCTTTCCTAAGCGGATATCTGCAAGCAAGGCACGTACGGGATTGCTTAGGATCACGAGGTAATTCATTTCACCTTTCGCGACATCTTCTCAACTTTCAAACTATCAATACCATAACTGAGAACATCCGGTTGGTCTCCAATAACATATTATGATAACATCCTCTTAACAATAATGATGTATCAACTGAATTGAGTTGACCAGTTCATATATTTTGGTAGTAATGATAATAATCTACTGAAAGCCATCTCAACATATATATAGGTAAGCAATGACAGCTATTAACAGGTTTTCAACCATATGGAAATCTGATCTCTCTGATGAAATAAAATAGGAATTCTTCCAAGCTCTAGCCATGTTAGTACTACTATATGGTAGGATCATTTGGACTTTAACGAATGTGGCACGATGTTGGGCATTCTTTTCTCTAGATGTGGGTGTGAGTGAGTGCCAGTCAGAGGATTCCTTTATCTGTTTTGGTGCGAAACCCACACAAAGGGCTTGCGTGCGAGATTTCTCACATGACTGGAAGAAAACGAGGGAAGGCAAGGTCCCAGAGAGAACAGAAGAAAGCAGAGGACAGGACAGAAGAAGGCAGTCAGTAGGAGAAAGCAGTCAACAGAAGTTGGGGAAGCTGACGGTCAGAGAAAGGCGACTGCTAGGACCTGTGGACCCAGAGGCTGAGTTGGCCAACATGAGAGGATGAGTCAGCATTCCTGGCAGCTTTTGCTCTAATACATGCTTACGATAGCTCACAGATGTACAGAAAACTACACAAAAGTATCACAAACTTCTCCCTTCTTGTGCTTGGAGCTAACCCAAGTCTGAGTTTGTTCTCTTTTCCTCCACCCTCTCGGTTGTGTATGTTGTTTTGTGTGTTTGTAAAGAAATGTGAAATACCCCTGGCTGGAGGTGAGAGAAATCATTAGACGATCAGATGGCCATGAGTGGTTTAGGAGGTCGAGATAGTGGGGGTCGGCCAGTGGGTGTATTGTCACAGAAATACCTGGAGAGAAAGCGAGATGGGAATTACATAAGGATGCTGTGTGCTGTTTGGAACAGATCCTAGAAGCAGGACCCTATAAAACAGCAACTTATCTCCCATCTAACAAAGTAAGATGAATAAAACCTGCTGTGCACTGCTGGAGAAGTAAGTCTAAACTCATAAGCAACCTTTTCCTATGGACTCCAATATATAGACACACCAGTGTAGGCCAATCAGCAAAAACTTACATTCAACATATAAAATAATTAGGGATTTTAGTTAATTATTTTAGTTATAAATTGTGTGTTAGCTAAAATTTTGAGTTTGTAGTTGCAGGTTTTTAATTTCTAAAAGGTCAGGACTTAGGTAGATCTTGTTTTGCTTTCACATGTCAATCCTGTTAAAATAAACACAACAGGTTTGTTTTAGAATCAGCTATAAGGAAAATATTAAAAATAAACATTTAAGTGATTACATGTGATTAATAGACTAATTAGAAGAAAATATATAAGGAGATTTGAAGATGCCTAGAGTCAGTAAGAATATTAGAATTGGAAATGGAACAGATGGAGAGATCAGACAGGATCCTGAATAAGTCATGCACACAGAACTACAACTTAATCAGCCGGGTAAGTGAAGAAGTCCCTGTTTACATCTTCCATGGGTTATTCTATCTAAACTGGTTGATGCATTCTTACTCTCTCTCTCTCTCTCTCTCTCTCTTTTGCTGGCTACAGTAAATGTTGCAGACCACAAATAAACATTTGTATTCAGAAACCATCAGAGCTATTTCATGTTGTGTTTAAAGGGTTATGTTTTACCAATATTCTAATTGGTGCTGTAGTATTACAATTAGCTCAGTGCAGACACTGGATGTTGTCTAGAGGACCTACCAAAAGCAATGGCCAATAGGGATGGATGACAAGTGAGAATCCATTCTGTTGTCATATTACATAGTAGGGGGGTGAGTACACATGATTATCATCATCATTAAGACATGGTGAGCGCATGAGAAAATTATTGGTATTTGGTAGAAATATTTGATACCACATAACTGTGCAAATTATTAGTTAATTGAGACTATATGTTTGAAATAATTGAAACCATATAACTGTTTGCAAATTATTTGTATTAAGAATAGTTACTTGAAGCTATAATTCTTTACTAAGGATTATCATTAATTATTTGAAACTATATAATTATTAGAAATGAATATTTTAAACAATTTAACTGTATGCAAATTATTTGTATTAAGAATAGTTACTTGAAGCTATAATTCTTTACAAATGACTATCATTAATTATTTAAAACTATATAATTATCACAAAGTAATATTTTATAGCAGCCAAAATCTACAATGCCCTACTACGAAACCGCATAGAACCCAAAATCGACAACATGCTTAAGAAAAACCAAAATGGCTTCTGAAGAAATAGATCCACGACCTCACAAATATTAACCATCCGTAGAATCCTTGAAGGTGTACGGGCAAAAAACATACAAGTAACATTACTATTTGTCGACTTTACCAAGGCCTTCGATTCCATTCACAGAGGAAAGATGGAACAAATCCTACTAGCATACGGCCTACCTAAAGAAACCGTAGCAGCAATAAGGATTCTCTATAGAAACACCAAAGTGAAAGTACGATCACCAGATGGAGACACAGAATACTTCGACATTGTAGCAGGAGTACTACAAGGGGACACACTAGCTCCATACCTCTTTATCATTTGTCTAGACTATGTACTTAGAACATCGATTGATAAAATCAGAGAGAACGGCTTCGAGCTGACAAAGAAAAGAAGCAGAAGGTACCCCGCAAAAACAATTACCGACGCCGACTACGCCGATGACATAGCGATACTGGCAAATACACCCAACCAAGCCGAAACACTACTGCATAGTTTGGAACGAGCAGCCGCAAGCATAGGCTTCTATGTCAATGCACACAAAACGGAATATATGTGCTATAATCAAACAGGTGACATCTCCACACTAGAGGGAACCCCTTTTAAACTAGTAGACAAATTCACTTACCTAGGAAGCAGTGTCTCATCAACCGAAAAGGACATCGACACGAGGTTAACGAAGGCATGGACAGCTATCAATGGACTATCGATTATATGGAAATCGGACCTAACCGATAAAATGAAACGCAGTTTCTTCCAGGCAGCGGTCGCATCGATACTGCTATATGGATGCACTACATGGACTCTAACAAAACGGTTGGAGAAGAAGCTAGACAGCAATCACACAAGAATGCTGCGAGCAATCCTGAACAAATCCTGGCGGCAACACCCCACAAGACACCAACTGTATGGCCACCTGCCTCCTATCACAAAAACCATACAAGTTAGACGAACCAGACATGCAGGACACTGCTGGAGAAGCAGGGACGAACTCATAAGTGATGTACTCTTATGGATCCCCACAGATGGCCGAGCAAAAGCAGGACGACCTGCACGAACATACATTCAGCAACTATGTGAGGATACGGGATGTAGTCCAGAAGACCTGCCAGAGGCGATGAACGATAGGGAAAAGTGGCAAGAGAGGGTCAAGGATATCCGTGCTACCAGCACAACAAGATGATGATGATGATGAATATTTTAAACAATTTAACTGTATGCAAATTATTTGTATTAAGAATAGTTACTTGAAGCTATAATTCTTTACAAATGACTATCATTAATTATTTAAAACTATATAATTATTAGAAATGAATATTCTAAACAATTTAACTGTATGCAAATTATTTGTATTAAGAATAGTTACTTGAAACTGTAAATATTTATCTAGGATCATTATTAGTAACTTGACACCATGTAATTTTTATTAACATTTATTATTAAATGACTTTATAAAGAAACAAAGAAAAAAAAATCAGCCAACATAAATGAGGTTTTCTTTTTTTTAAAGGATTTATTCATGTCATTAAGGATAGAATATTATTGTTTGGTTGGTTTGGTTTCTTTGTTTAATGGCATATCAATCTCTGTGGGTTATTAAATGCCAAAGCCATCCTTGTAGAAGAATAGTATTATTACTATTTAACCCACAGTTGAGAGAGTGATAAGGGGGTTCATGCCTTTTCCAAGGATATTAGTCCAAAAGTGAAGGTAATAGCATGACTGGAGCTTGAACTTGTTTACTAAGATGTTGTAGACCAGCACATTAGTCATGATCCCAATATAATTTTGATATGACAGATTTTTTTAACTAGTGAATATTTTTCATCACTCTAAAGAGATTCATTAATTTTATATACACCATTAGGGTAAATGTGATGTTTCTATTCTATTCCTATTTCAATTGTCCCTCTCAGAACTTTTCTTCTTACACTAATCTTTCATCATTGTATTGCTCCGTCAGTGTCTTTCTATCATTGCCATTTTGTTATCTACCTGATCTTAGTTCTTTGTTTGTTATTTAATGGCATATCAACCTTCTTGGGTTATTTAATGCCAAATCCATCTCCCTCCTTTTTTTAAGACAGAAGTGGTACTATTTAACCCATAGATGGTAGGATAAGGGGATTCATACCTTTATCAAGAGTATTTGTCCGAAAGTGAACGTAATAGCACAACTTGAATTTGAAATTTCATACTACAATTCCACAGTTCAGTGCTTTAACCATTACACCATGGGGACATCCCCAACCCTTAGTTCTTTGGTGCTGGGATGACAAACAACCCAGAGACATTTTCATGTACCCATTTCTTTCTTGTATTGACAACATGTCCATCACCAGTTATAGGTGGAACAACTGCTCTATTTTGACGTTTTCTCACTAACTATATCTTTCTAGAATGATGTGATCTCATGACATTTCAATCCAATGAAAGCCAAACTTTTATTTGATCATAGGGTCACAAGCCATCACTCAAATTCAACAGTCTTTTTCCTCCCTGTTTTAAACTAACTTACAGTCCATCCCAAATAATAGATTTTGCCAATCTATCATTTAACACTAATTGTCTGTTTATATCTCTTAGTTTTGTATCTATCTCAGTCTGTTTATGCCTCCTCTTTTTGGTGGCTTTAAGAAAGTCAAAGTAAAGCCTTGAAGATTCTTTGCCATGTGTAAAAGTTCAAAAAAAGAATCTTATTGAAAAAGCAATAATTTCTTAAGTGAATACCCTTTTTAAGTGCACTGATTTTTATATAAGGCTGAGTCAAAAATTTTGAAATATTTTGGTATTTACTAGTTTGCAATGTGTATTATATCACATTAGTGCATCCATATAGCAGTATCGATGTGACCGCTGCCTGGAAGAAACTGCGTTTCATTTTATCGGTTTCTTCCAGGCAGCGGTCACATCGATACTGCTATATGGATGCACTACATGGACGCTAACAAAACGGCTCGAGAAGAAACTAGATGGCAATTACACAAGAATGCTGCGTGCAATCCTCAACAAGTCCTGGCAGCGGCACCCCACAAGACACCAACTGTACGGCCACCTGCCCCCTATCACGAAATCTATTCAAGTTAGGCGAACCAGACATGCAGGACATTGCTGGAGAAGCAGAGATGAACTCATAAGAGATGTACTCTTATGGATCCCCACACACGGCCGCGCAAAAGCAGGACGACCAGCACGAACGTACATTCAGCAGCTGTGTGAGGATACAGGATGTTGTCCTGAAGACCTGCCTAGGGCGATGAACGATAGGGAGGAGTGGCGAGAGAGGGTCAGGGATATCCGTGCTGCCAGCACGATATGATGATGATGATGATGATTATATCACATTACCGAAATGGTTCAAACTATAGAAAGATACCTGCTGTGGTTCATAGTATTGTAGTAGTTGGTATACTAAAATGATGTGCATTGCTCTACTGTTTGTAATTTGAAAGCCACACAGGTGAATTTGCAATGTAATCTAATTTGGGAACTTACGCTTTGTGAGTTTGAGCTGGGCCATAATACTGCTGAAGCCTTCAAAAACATTTGTTGTCTAAAAGGTGAAGGTGCAGTTGATCCCAGTACAGTAACAAGATGATTTAAGAAATTACCAGATATTGGCATGATGGTTAGAGTGTTCGCCAATGGCCCGGAAGACCTGGGTTCAATCCCAGGTCGAGTCATACCTAAGACTCAAAAAAATGGAACTTGATGCCTCCTTGCTTAACACTCAGCATTATAAGGTATGGATCAAGGGTAAAGTGGAGCAATCCATGGAAAAGAGTAGCACCTTCCTCTACACCTTGGTGTAGTCGCTATCGAAAAGGGATCCTTCAGGTCACCCTCGACTAACGTCCTTGATGATCAGGCAAGGTCAGGTAGGCCTTATACTGTGGATTCCCAGATTTCAAAGCCATGCTCCAAGCCATAGAAGCAAATCCAGTGAGTAGCACAAGGAGAGTATCAGATGAAGTTTGGCATTTAACAGTCCAGTGTCACCTTCACAATCTCAGCAAATAAATCTGCAGCTCCCAAATTGTGCCTTATATTACCAAAATATTGCAAGACTTTTGACTCATCTGAGTACATTAAGAAGAAAAAGACAATTAAAAATTGAACATCTGATTTATTCATTAATCAACAACATTTTTTTTTTCTTTTTTTTAATTTTTACTAAAAAAATATTGCTTGTGTAAAATATGCAAAAAAGAAAATGAAACAAAAATAGTATTGTTCTTCACTTAAGTTTTACCAATTTATATTTAAAATGTTTTGGATTTTACAAAAACGAATACTTCTCTATTCGACGGAGCTGTACAATCAGCCAACTGCACCTTTGCAGAGGGGTAACACTTCCCCACAAGAGTCTGGGATAAGACACTGAAGTGCATCTAATCATAAAGATTCTGTCCTAGAGTTTGGGAGACTGTGGAGCACCTCTTCATTCCCATTACTCCCAGGTCCACTCTGATCCAGATTGGTAGTACCTGTTAAGGTCTCATCAAGGAGTCAAATTGACCTTTCCAATAATTTATTAAGGATTACTATCCTTATAACCAACCAACCATCCATCCACAAAAATATCATTTGAACAATTATCGAACAAATTTATGCAGATATGCAGCACGCTCAGAAGACATCTTGGAACGGTCAACAATCAACGAGACTGGACTGAATCAGAAAAAAGAAAAGAGAGATATAAGTAAAAAGTATATCAAGCATTCATATAATGAACTAAAGGTGGAATATGTGTCCTAATGATTAAGAGTACAGAGAATGGAAATGATGAACCAAATTTAAACTCTGGCCAACGCTGTTGGGCTAAGAATATGCTGACCATATCCTTGCCCAGTTGGCTGGAGCCGTAGAATACACCAACTTCTTCTCAGCAAAGAGGTAAGACGTCCTCAACAAGTGTCTTGGATATGACATGAAACAATCTGATGGTGAGGTTCCAGTAATGCTGGAGCTTTGGGGAATGTAGAGTACTCCTTCATTGCCATTGCTCCTAGGTGCACTCTGGCTTGGAGTGGTAACATAGGGTCCTATTTATGGGTCAAATAAAACTAAACTGTGTACTTGGGTTAAACTGAATTGTTTGGAATAGAACTGTTTTTAAATTGAACTAAATTGTGTACTTATGCTAAACTGAATTGTTTGATATAAAACTGTTTTGACATTTAACTGTTTGTAAACAAAAATTATACTTAAACTAAACTGAATTGTTTGAAATCTAATTAATAAAGAAATGACCTAAAAAGGGTTGATATGCTGTAAAACAAAACAATCAACCAACCTGACTACATCCCCTGCAGTGAGGTAAGACTCTTCCCCAAAAAGGGCGTCCTGGGGATGACATTAAACTTAATCTGGTCATGATGCTTCAATTGTGGAGATCTGGGGAGAGTGAAGTATCTTTTCATTCACATTAAATCCAGGTCGACTCTGTCCTGAAGTGGTAGTACTTGTTAGTGTCTCGTCTATGGGTATCAAATAGATTTGTTTGTTTTGTTGATTAATGGCATGTCAACTTCTTAGGTTATCTAATGCCAAATCCATCATTTTAGAAGAACAGTCATAGTACTATTTAACCCATAAGATGGTGACCTTAGTTGAGGGTGACTCGAAGGCTCCCTTTTCAATAGCTACTACACTGAGGTGTAGGGGAGGATGCTACTCCATTCCCTGGATTGCTCCACTTTACCTTTGATCCCTACCTTATAATGCTGAGTGTTAAGCAAGGCAGTATCAAGTACCATTTTTTTGAGTCTTTGGTATGACTCGACCTGGGATTGAACTACAATCTTCCTGACCATTAGCGAACACTCTACCCATTAGACCAATGATAGATGGGAGGATAGAGGGGTTTATACCTTTCCTTAGGGTATTTGTCCAAAAGTGAATGTAATAGCGCAACCAGAGTTTGAACTCACTACGATTCCACAGTCCATCGCTTTAACCATTACACTATGAGGACACCCCCAAATAGATTTGTTTTAAATTTTACAAAAAATGTAAATATGAATGTATAATAAATGAGATTTCCAAACCCCTTTTTACATTATGTTAGGGGGAAGAGGCGACAGTACTGCATGGTTTGAGATTGTTTAAAATCAGTCCAGGAGGAGGAATAGATATAGAACTATGGAAGGAATCTTAAGTTGGTTGGTTGGGTTTTATGGCATATCAACCTTTGTAGGTTATTTAATGTCCAATCCATTTTTATATAAATAATCAGTTCTATTTGAAACAATTCAGTTTAGCATGAGTACACATTTTAATTGTCAAAAACATTTCTATTTCAAGATATTCAGTTTATTCAAACAGTTCTAACCCAAATAATTCAGTTTAGTAGAAATATAAATTTTGTTTACACACAGTTGAATGTCAAAAGAGTTCTATATTAAACAATTCAGTTTAGTGTAAGTACAGTTTCAATGTCAAAAAACAGTTCCATTTCAAACAATTCAGTTTAGCATAAGTACACAGTTTAATTGTCAAAAACATTTCTATTTCAAGGTATTCAGTTTAGTCAAACGGTTCTAATTCAACCAATGCAGTTTAGTTTTATTTAACCCATAGATAGGGCCCTATCAGGTGCTACTATTCCAGGCCAGAGTGAACCTGGAAGCAATGGAAATGAAGTGATGCTTTGTATTCCCCAAAGCTCCAGCAGCACTGGAACCTCACTATCAGATTGTTTAGAGTCATATGCGGGACAGTCGTTGGGGAGTGGGGGGGGGTTACTCCTCTGCAGAGGTGCAGTCAGTGTATTCTACAGCCCCAGCCAACTGGGCGAGACAGATTTGTGGTTATTGATATCAGATATATGTTTGAAGACAGCTAGAGAGATCAGATTGATTAATAGGTTAAGTGTAGTGTCATCAGCTTCAGGCAACTAGGCAATACACAGTTAATGTCAAAACAGTTTTATTTTAGATAATTCAGTTAGGCATAAGTATACAATTTAGAGGTCAAAACAGTTCTATTTCGAGCAATTTAGTTCAACATAAGTACGCAGATTAAATGTCAAAACAGTTCTATTTTAAACAATCCAATTTAGCATAAATATTTAAATGCTAAAACCAGTAAACTCAAATCCCAGTTTAATTCTATTTAACCCATAGATAGGACCCTTATCAGGTACTACCACTCTGGGCCAGAGTGGACCTGGAAGCGATAGTAATGAAGGGGTGCTCCGCATTCCACAAAGCTCCATCACTGGAACCTCACCATCAGATTGTTTCATGTCATATCCAGGACACTTGTTTGTGGAGTGGGTCTTACCACTCTACAGAGGTGCAGTCGGTGTATTCTACAGCTCCAGCTGACTGGGCAAAGGAATCTTAAGAACAGGTCAACAAATAAAATAAATAAATGAATGAATGAATCATGGTAGTCCCACATACAGATGGAGAAAAAGAGTAAAATTCAAAGTAGCCATCAGTCACAGTAGGCTGTTGAAGTGATATAGACTGCCGAGTTAAAATTAGGTCTAAGGATTTTTAGGAGTGTTGTGGCAACCCCTATCTGCAAACGAAAGTTTAAACTAATATATTTTAGATCTAAGAAAAAAAAAGTTAGTATCAACTTTGGAATAGGGTGATCAAAAATTCAATATGAGAGAAAAGAAAAAGAAGGAATGATTAATGACTTTTTTGGTTTAGTTTTGTTGGGTTTCTTTGTTTAATACCATACCAACCTGTGTAGGTTATTTGATGCCAAAGCCATCCCTGTAGAAGAACATTAGTGGTACCATTTAAACCATAGCTGGGAGGGAAATTAGAGAGTTCATATCTTACCCAAAGACATTTCAGCTTAGTTGACTGAGGCTGTAGAATACACTGACTGCATCTTTGCAGAGGAGTAAGACCCCCTCCCAACAAGTGTCCTTTAAACAATCTGATGGTGAGGCTCCAGTAATGCTGAAACTTTGGGAAATGCAGACTACCCCTTCATTGTCATGCTCCCATGTCCACTCTGACCTGGAGTGGTAGTGCCTGAAAGGGTCCTATCTATAGGTCAAATAGAACTGTTTGATATTTAAACTGAGTGCCAAAAATGACTTATGCTAAATTGAATTGTTTGAAATAGAACTGTTTGATCATTTGTGTGTAAACAAATGATGGATGTTTAATTGAATTCTTAGCGATACATAGGAATACTTGAAACTATTTAATTTTGTTGACTTATGCTGAATTGAACTGTTAGAAATAGAACTATTTGATCATTTAACTGTGTGTGTTTACAAATAATATATCTAATACATATGTAGGCTTTGGCATTAAATAGCCAACAATGGTAGATATGCCATAAAACCAAACCTTATATATTAGTCCAAAAGTGAATGTCATGGTTTGGTTTGGTTTCTTTGTTTTATGGCATATCAACCTTTGTAGCTTATTTAATGCCAAAGTCATTGTTCCAGTAGAACAGTAGGAATGCTATTTCACCCATAGCTGGGAGGATAAGGGGGTTCATACCTTTCGCAAAGGTATTTGTCCAAAAGTGAATGTAATAGAGCGACTGGAGTTTGAACTTGCGCAGTACGATTCTGCAGTCCATCACTTTAACCATTACACCATGAGGACCCCCCACCCCCACCCTGTGAACGTCATGATGTGACTGGAGTTTGAACTTGCTTGCTTAGTTAGCCACTACACCAGCCACAGGGATTCTTCCCTTTTTGTTTTTTTTCCCTTTATTTAATGGCCCATCAACCTTTGTGGGTTATTTAGTGCCAAAACTATCCTTGTAGAGGAACAGTAGTGGCACTATTTAACCCATAGATAAGGGTTAATAATGAGGGGATTCTTACTGTTCCCAAGGGTGTTGGTCTGAAAGTAAACATAACATGGCTGGAGTTGCAACTCGCTTATTATGACGTTAGCCACAACATCATGTCAACTCACCCATTACCTTTTTGGCTATTTATACAGGATCAAGTCTAAAGATAGATAGAGAATTATTAACCATCAAGTAGACAGTGCAAGTTTCACTGTTAAGTAATTTATTTTGGTGGAGGTGCCCGTGGTGTAATGGTTATCGTCGTAGGAAATGGACACGGCGACAAGAGTTCAAATCCTGGACGAGACTGATTGCATTTCACGTAGCACTAATACCCTTGGGAAAGGTATTAATCCAATTATTCTCCCTCCAGCTATGGGTAAATAGTATGGTAGACTTGGTTCTTCAGCCTTGGAGAGGCAACTAGTCTAGAAGGAGAACTCTGAATTTAAACCTGTTAAACTTCACTTAAAAATTGACCTTGAGTCATATCCTGCCCAAGCAGAGGGTTTGGTAAATATGAGTAATTTATTTTAAACATTCTAAATGCTAACTGTATATCTATTAGAGATGTAAGACTCCCCTAAAAAGGAATATCCTCTGTATGGCACTAACTTGCATCTGATAGTGAGGCTCCATACAAGCCTCGAATTGTTTATAGTAGTTGCTGTAATTAAGTGGTCACCCATCTAAATATTAAACAGGATCATCATTGCTTAACTTCAATTATCTGATTATGGAATGATTTACTAAGGTTTGCTTAGTCTGGCACACAGGCCTCAGATTGTTTACAGTACCTACTGTTCCTTAGTGATCACCCATCTAAATATTAAATAGAATCATCACTTCAGTGGTCTGATGGGTACAAGTACTTTTAAGTTTGAATTAACTATAAATCTTAACAGAATGAACTTGTTAGTCACCAAAAAATAGATCTTAAAAAAAAAAAGAAAAAAAAAAGAAGACTTCAAGACTTACCTTTGAAGAAATTCTTTTATATTCTTGTAATTTTTACATAGATTCAATGCCAAAGCATAATTGACTTTTGGAAGGCTCATAAAGAATTTCATTTTCTGTGAATAAAAAATGATTTAACATATCAAGTTTATTTGTTTAATGGCATAACAACTCTTTTTGGGTTAATTAATACTGAAATTTTATTCATTTCTAAATGTTTGATTAAAATCATAACTATATTTTCAATGTTTAACTGCATTTTTAAATTGCCCTTTTATTTTTTATTTGTATATGATCATTTGTTTGCATACAGCTATATAATATCAAGTATTCCTATCTAATATAAATAATTTGTACACAGTTCTATAGTTTCTAGTATTCCTATCTAACACCAATAATTTGTAAGCAATTATATGGTTTCAATTAACTAACAGTAATCTTTAGTCTAATGGTTAGAATGTTCGCCAATGGCCCGGGAGACTGAGGTTCAATCCCAGGTTGACACAAAAAATGGTACTTGATGGTAGAATCCCAAAGACTCAAAAAATGGTACTTGATGCTACCTTGCTTAACACTCAGCATTATAAGGTAAGGATCAAGGTAAAGTGGAGCAATCCAGAGAAAGGAGTAGCACCCTCTCCTACACCTTGGTGTAGTAGCTATCAAAAAGAGAGCCTTCGAATCACCCTTAACTACGGTCAATCCTTAGGAAACAATTATAGTTTCAAGTAACTATTCTCGATACAAATAATTTGTATACAGTTAAATGTTTTCAAGTATTTCTATCAAGCATTAATAATTTTGTTTAATAATAAGGATTTGTTTACCCATAGTATTGAGAGTGACTAAAAAAAATGTCAACTGTATCCTCTGCAGAAAGGGGTATCCAAAGTATGACACAATTGTATCTGGTGGTGAGGTTCCAGTTTTAGACCTCTAAGGAATGTAGGGCCACCTCTTCATTGCTATTACTATTTTTAAATTTGCAACAATATTAGATTGTTGTTCTTTTTCAAAATTTGCAGATTCAGGTTGGGGTTTTAAACAATACAAATAATCATGGACGTACTCTGAGGTCAAATTATATAAGAGGATAAAATATATGATTAATTTTTAGCTACAAAAGTGAGGGTCGTATTATATTGGATAGGTATGATATGGTATCTTTTTGTTTGATGGCATATCAGCCTTCATGAATTATTTAATGCCAAAGCCATCTTTGTAGAAGAACAGTAGTGATACTGTTTAACCCATAGCAAGGAGGATAAGGAGGTTCATACCTTTCTTTAGGGTATTAGTCTTAAAGTGAATGTAATAACACAACTAAAGATTTAACTTGTTTACTTCATGGCTGCTGTCCTGCACTTTAGCCATTATGCCATGAGGAGTCACTTAACATTATATCTGAGTAAATAAGTAAGAAATATCTCTTTCAATGGCAATTGCTCTAAAGGAATGATTTCCAATGGAGTCTGTATCACGCCTGAGGAAAAACTAAAATTATTTCACAGGAGCTGGGGCATTTAGAAGTTTGAAGAGGCTATAAATAAATTTGGATATCATCATCATGGAAGTATAGATAAGGGAAGAACAACACACTATGCTATCAAATTTGATTGAGTTAAGGTTAATATTGTCTACACATAGCTATACTGTGTGCTTTCTAGTGGTGTGTCATGAGTCAAATTCAAAAAATCTTGTATTGTCATTTTATAATTATAATGAATTTTTCTTTTACAACCACTGAACAAATTCATACAAGATTTGAGAATCATGTAGTGGCGATCATTGTCATTCAAACAAGAAAATTGAAGCTGATCCAGCTACATATAATAACAATACAGCAATGTTTATTAACAGAGTCTGTATCACTCTCAAGGGAGCATTAGAAATTACAAAAGAGCAGTGACTTATATAAGGGTATAATTTGAAAGTAATGGAACATATCCTAGTGTTCTTGGTAGACACTTATACAAAAAGATTTGGAAAATACTGCTCTAAAATGATAGGAAGCTACACTCACAGATTATTTGTCGTTTGAAGAGTTCAATCCTTATTAAATGTTCCACTCTGGTGACTTGGAGCCAGCACTAACCTAGTCTACTGAGATCTATTCTAGAAGGGTTAATAGATTGCCTGACACAAAATTTAGAAGGATAATTGTAGTGAAAAATTGCCTAGTAAACATAATTGTGTCAGAGTGACTTGTGTCTAGTGTAAAATAAAATAACAGTTTTCTTATCTCAGCAGTGGTATTTTTTTATGAAACGCAAAATCACAGAAAGCTAAAATAATCTGGCTTTCTTTTTTAAAGGAAGCCACATGCATTGATTGGCTAGTTGGTCATGGCTTGGTATAATAAAAGAATAGGGGAAGTTTGAAGTGGGGGGTTCTTTTTGACATTTCACAGAGTGAATTGGTCTAGCGTGCACACATCTGAAATGGTGGATTAGAAAGGAATATTTCAGTGTTGGATGAAAATTTGCCTCCTGTGGAATGGTGTTGGACTAGGGAGGAGAGTCTCTAATTAGGTTATAAAAGGGAGAATAGATTACTCACCTGTTGTTCACTGTCACTCAAGGTTTGATTTCTGTAGATTGCCATACCTTTTGCATTCTCTTGAATGCACAAACTGGCCAATAAGGAACATGTCTCAACTGTCAGAGAAAAAATTCTATGTTAACACATTTACTACAACAAGATCCATTGAATTATTGTATATACTCTGATCATTAAAAACAGCATTGTACTTTTTTGTGCAGAGGGTGTTTTGTACATGGTCCTATAGAATATGAAGAAGAGAGGGTTTGGATAAATATAAGTAAATTATAATATAATTTCTAATATAAGTAAATTTTAATCCATTGAATTATTGTATATACTCTGATCATTAAAAGCAGCATTGTACTTTTTTGTTTCGGTTTCTTTGTTTAATGGCATACCAACCTTTGTAGGTTAATGCCAAAGACATTCTCCTAGAAGAACAGTAGTGGTACTATTTAACCCATAACTGGGAGGATAAGGGGGTTCATACCTTTCCCAAAGGTATTTACCCGAAAGTGAACATAATAGCGCGACTGGAGTACGAACTCGCATACTACAATCCCGCAGTCCATCGCTTTAACCATTACACCACGAGGACACCCCTGTACTTTTTTGTGCAGAGAGTGTTTTGTACATGGTCCTATCAAATATGAAGACAAGGGGGTTTAGATAAATATAAATAAATATTCAGGTTTACTGCTTAGCTGTAAAATCTAATTGGAGTATTTTTTTCTTTGTCTATCTTAGCACAAATCCGTGATTCCCGGTATTTTGTCTATATTACAAATGCAGTGAATAATGTGCAGTTTTGGGATTTTTTTTTTACTGGTAGTCAGGAGGAATATGTGTCTTTTAGCCAGCAAAGAATTTTTTAAAATTAATAAAGAATAATTAACCATTGATACAATAATTAGAGGACAATATCACATGAAGAAGAGTGTAAAAAAGATTTCTAAACAACACTCACGTTTACTGTTAGAAAACAATAATCTGATGGGGCAAAGGGTCAGCTGTGATAATAAAGTTTCCAAGTACTTCGTATGTGGCCTGCAATCAAACAAGTTGTAGGAAGGTATGTCAGATGATAATGTAAAACAGAGAAAATAAACTTGTGAAAAAGGTTTAGGTCCAATTAACTAGCAAATGATTGATATTTAATCTTGAGTCAATAAACATTATATAATCCAATTTAGTATTTAATCCAGAAAAGATAAAAATCCAAATAGTAAATCCAGCAATGACAAGATGTCCTCTTCCCTGCTGGAGATGTTACATTAAATGGCTTATATGAGATAGTTTTTTTTTAAAGTAATTAAAAGAATCATTTTCCCAAAAATACATCAGTAGTTATTTATATGTTTATGTCTTATACAAAGACAATAAACCAAAACATGTAACTCCGATTAAAAAAAAAAAAAAAGAAAAAAAAAGGACCATAATAATTGAGAAAATAATTTTGTACATAAAACAGTCATATCATTTTTTTACTAGTATTTTATTTTCATTTTTATTTTAGTTGCCTTTTTTCAAAACTATTCAGATTATTAGTCAACAGTGTTGTGATGCTGACAAAAGACAGACACGGGGGAGTGCAAAAAGGTTGATAGAAAAACATATACGAGGATCATTAAATAAGTTTCCAGACTTTTTTCATATGGGCACTTTTATTGATGAAACTCTAGTCCCCTCTGAGCTTAGGGAATAACCAAAAGTCACAGGGAGCAAGGTCTGGAAAATAGGGAGGCTGAGAAACTGTTTTGATGCTCATCTTGGTCAAATAGTCTGTGACAAGGATGGAGTTTTTTGATTCGTGCATTGTCCTGGTGGAAATGCCACCGACCCGATTTGAAAAGTGCTGGCCTCTTCCCTAGGAATCTCTTCCTGAACTCCCTTAAAACCTCAACATAGTAACCCTAACCCTTTGGCCAATCAACTCTGGTGTATTGACTTCCTCACTCCTCCCACACCTTGCATCATCCCTCAGAGATTCCCTGCCTTCCTTGAATCTCTTATGCCACTCAAAAACTGATGCTCGATTCATGCAAGATGGTCGAAAAGCAGTCTGAGGCATTCCATACGTTTCTGTGGCATTTTTTCCAAGTTTAAAACACAATTTTATTGCATATCATTCTTCGAAAGTGTCCTCACATCCAGATTGCATTTTTGAAATTCACCTGCTGTGACAATCAGGCTTTATTAGGGTGTATTCCAATTGCTGCTGTAGCTGTTCATTTGAACCTGAAATCATAAATATTAGTCAGTCATCTCATAAGATGTATAGCAATAACATAGTGAATTTTCAAAAGTCTATGACAATTTTAAATGTCTGTACAAAAAAAGTCTGGAAACCTATTGAATGTATATTCAAGTAACAGAAACAAGATACAAGAGAATCTGGTTAAACAGTAGTTAGCTGAGAGTCCAGTGGGGTAGTGACTATCCATCCACTATGCAGATGGTATCACACGTGATTGTGTCAAGCGGGTCTGGTGAACTCTGTCTAACGCTCTTGTTGACGTATATTTATGGAGGAGGGCGAGTCCATTATGTAGGGAGCACAACAAATAGCTATCAGTAAACAAATAGCAATATTATCTTGAACTATTATTAGATGAAGCATTGACAATCACCATTAATTTACTTTTCATCACACTGATGACCTTGAGAAAGGCATGAATCCATCACTTCCTTTCTCAGTTATAAGTAAAATAGCAGGAGAGTCAAGGCTTTCCTCTTACTTCTTGGTTGTCCAACATTTTAGGAGAAAGACAAAATCAAAATCAGATTAAGAACCTAAGATATGAATTACTTTCTTTAGAAATTCATTTAGCAAAATGGCTATTATCATAGAAAATAGAAACAGCAACTAGAGTTCAAATCTTGGATGAGGCTGTTTGTATTTCACTTTGGCTCTCATGCCTTCTGTTTTCTCTTCATCTATAGGTAAACAGTAGGACATACTGGGTTCTTTAGCCTTGGTTAGGAAACCAGTCTAGCAGAATAACAAATCTAAATTCAAATCATCTTTACTCTGCTTAAAAATTGACTTTGGAGAGGGTGTCTCAAAATGCATGGGACCCATGTGACTGCTAATAACACTACTGATAATAATATTGTGTTCTTTTTGGTTTCAGATTTGAAAATCATCATCATCATCATCATCATCATGTTGTGCCACCAGCATGGATATCCCTGACCCTCTCTTGCCACTTCTCCCTATCATTCATCGCCTCTGGCAGGACTTCAGAGCTACATCCTGTATCCTCACATAGCTGCTGTACGTATGTTCAAGCTGGTCGTCCTGCTTTTGCCCGGCCATATGTGGGGGTCAACAGAAGTACATCACTTATGAGCTCGTCCCTGCTTCTCCAGCAGTGTCCTGCATGTCTGGTTTGTCTAACTTGGATAGTTTTCGTGATGGGAGGCAGGTGGCAGTATAGTTGGTGCCTTGTGGGGTGTTGCCGCCAGGACTTGTTCAATATTGCTTGCAACATTCTTGTGTAATTGCCGTCTAGGTTCTTCTCCAGTTGTTTAGTTAGCATCCAAATGTTGACCAACAGACTTGAAAATAGTATACAATAACAACTATTAATTCTCAGTCACAATGCCTTGGACAAGAGAGGAAAAATATTTTGCATCACTACTTATTTGGAGACAAAATCATTCAAAACTGTCTCAAAATAGATGCAATCCATTAAAATAATAATTTATTACCATATTTACCAACCCCTCTGCTCGAGCAGGATAGGACACAAGGTCAATTTTTTTTTTTAAGCGGAGTTTAACAGGTTTGAATTCAGAGTTTTCCTTCTTCTAGACTAGTTGCCTCACCAAGGCTGAAGAACCTAGTCTGCCCTACTATTTACCCATAGCTGGATGGAGAATAATTGGATTAATACCTTTCCTAAGTAGTGATAATAATTTATTACTGAGAGAAGAAACTAAAAAAAAAATTGTCTGTCCTGGAAGTTGATATTAAAATAATTTAAAAAAATATTGATTTGGTGTCTCTAATTCAAAGGATACATTTATTTTACAAGAAGTGTTCCAAATGACTGTCATTGCACTTGTCTCAGTAATAAATTATTATCATATTAATGGGTTGCATCTATTTTGAGACGCTATGTATCACACTGAAGGGTTTGCCTAAATATGTACCCTCTTTGAAATTATTTTAATCCCACTGGACATGAGATGAAGACATAATCAAAAAATGAGAGACGAGTTTAATGATAAAAACCCAAAATAACAATATGAAAATGAAAGTCTGAAGAAATACTTACATGGCTCTGGGACCATTCTTTTTTATTTGTCCTTTCTGCGGATTATTCTCCACAATCAGACATGGTCGTTCATAATATTCGCACATTTCTTGGAGGCGACTCATCAATTTTTTGTATTTAGTACCATTCATAAAATCTGAAGAAAACAAAGAAACAAAAGAATCATGAGAGGGAGAATTAAAAAGCTTGTGTGTGCAATATGTTAACCCATCCATTGCTTAACCTGTTGAAATCTTAGGCCCTTGTCCCCAGATACACTTGGGAATTTAAAAGAGATCAAAAAAGGAAACAAAAAGAGAAAAAATTCAAATTTGGCTCCAGAATGTAGACATTTTTGTTTAAAGCTATCATATGAAAAGAAAACCAATCAATGATCACTATATCTATAAGCTTTAAATATCAGGCTTACAGATACTATATTTATAAAATAGCACTCAGCCTGAATTATCAGGCTTACGGTTCTAATTCAAACACTTCAATTTAGTATATAGATTTTGTTCACACATAGTTAAATGTCAAAACAGTTTTATATTAATTCAATTTAGTGTAAGTACAGTTTCAATGTCAAAAACAGTTCCATTTCAAACAATTCAGTTTAGTATAAGTACACAATTTAATTGTCAAAATATTTCTATTTCAAGTTATTCAGTTTAGTCAAACAGTTCTAATTCAATCAATTCAGTTTAGCCTAAGCATGCAGTTTAGTTCTATTAAGTGTTACCATTCCAGGCTAGAATGAACCTGGGAGAATGGTAATAAAGGTGTGCTCTGCATTCCCCAAAGCTCCAGCATCACTGGAACCTCACCATTAGATTGTTTAGTGTCATATTCAGGACACTTGTTGGGGAGGGGGTCTTACTCCTCTGCAGAAAAGCAGTTGGTGTATTCTACAGCCCCAACCAACTGGGCAAGACAGATTTGTAGTTATTGATATCAGATATATGTTTGTAGATAGCTGGAGAGATCAGATTGATTAAAAGGTTAAATTTAGTGTCATTAGAGTCAAGGCAGTTCTTGAGAAGTGGGTTTGAGAGCAGATATAACTATATGTATTGATCTTTTCCATTGAGTCCTGATTAGAGGGATCCAAATCTAAGCACTCTCTATTTTTAAGTTGAATAAATTGTAATGAAGAAAATAAACAAAAAAATAAAGTAAGAAGTTTAGGAAGCTTGAAAATCAACACATAAATGAAATGCCACATACAACACCTACAACATAAATAGATATGAACAAAAGGGAGATAATTCAGTTCAGTTATTCATACAAATTCTGTGTAACACTATAAAGCTTTCTGTCCCTTAGTGCACACATCTAGATAAAATGAAAATATTCCTTTTATCTTTTCCTCAACAATCTGCTCCAGCAGTCCTACAGCCAAGCTCATCTCTTATCATGCGTTGCCAAAACTCAAAACGCTTTCTGACTCCGGTGCATTCAGGCAGGACTTATATAATCATGCCAAAATGTCACATCCAGGTCAATCGCACAATGTGGTAATTTATATGCGTGTTGACGTCAAACATGATTCTCGATCAAAGGGATGTGAGTTCAATCTTCCCAATTGCCCATTTCTCTCTCCCTGATTTCATTTTACATGATAGACATATTTGTGCATGCTTTGAGCAGCCGCGTGTGTGATTTCCCTCACTACAGTACATAGATGTGTGCATATAGCAGTATCAAATGGATAACTAAACAAGTTAGAGAGGCCAAGAGACTTTAACAGATAATAAAAAGAAAGAGCAGAATTTCTCAATGGGAATGAAAGGGTTAGTTTTTTTTAACATTCATAACTTTAGAATCCACAGTTTTAGGCCTTCAGCACTAGTACAGTCAGAGGTCAACAGGCAAGGATATATTTCCTAAGGTACTTGAGTTCAGAATGTCCATGTGGTAAAAGCAGTTTTCTTTTCCAGAAGTCAAGGCTCCATATATTCAAGGGAGCAGTCAAGAGTTAAATAGAGATCAGTGTTAGTTGGGGGTCTGTCCACTTTCCATAATGATCAGAACCAGAGCAGAAGTTTGAACCTAGGGTCACAAGGAGAGAGGTAGCACTTTCATAAAGAGCAGAACAAGGAGCCGGGTATTCGACAGAATGGGATGGAAAACTAAGTCTTTGTCTACCATGCAACTGCAATAATTTGGGCCTGCTTGACTTAGACTAGAGAGTTAAGTGTTAAACATGTATGCCCTATGATTAGATTGAGAGAAATTCTAATTAAAAACAGCCATACAATTTTATTCAATGGTTTGTTATGTTTATCGAGAGTAATGGCAATAAATAGGTACTTCACACAGTCCTAAATATAAGTAATTTTTAAACAGATCTATTTGACCCATAGATGGACTCCTAAGAGGTAAAACTACTCTGGGTCAATGTGGGCCTGGGAATAATGGCAATGAAGTGGTATTCCACACTCCCCAGGGGTCTACAACTTGAGTCTCACCACCAGATACAAATTTGTGTCATACCCAGGACACCCACTTTTTTGTGTTACACTTCTACAGGGGATGCAGTTAATATATTCTAGGCCCTGCTGACAGAGCAAGATGAAGAGGTTTTCTTACCTGACATATTTTTCCTTTCAACACCTGTTCGAAGGCTGACAATGTAATCACATGTTTCCAATTTGGTTACTATCACATTCAATTTATACTGTATTCGGAGATCTGATATTATATCCTATGAAAGCAATAAAAACAAGAAAAAAAAATATATATATATACATATTCAATAAAAAAGTTTTGTAAATCTAACAAAAGAAAAATTAATATGTTAAAAGAAAATTATGAAAGATTATTAAATTTCCAAATTCATCAATTTGTTTTACATGTTTTGACTGTCAAAGCCATCTGCAGGTATTTTAAGAAGTTTAAGAATTCTAATTTGGACAGTCGAGTTATGAAAAGCAAATTGTTATAACTCGACTGTCCAAATTAGAATTCTTAATCCATTAGTTCTTCACGTTGCAAGAACTAATGGATTTTTTTCTCTGACTATATATATATATATATATATACATATATGTGTGTGTGTGTGTGTATAAAATCTATAAAAGAAGATTATTAAAAAGAAAAACCATAGATCCCACTTTTTGTTCAATCAAATTCTTTTGAGTTGATATTGTTAAAACAATATTTCAAATGTCTCCAACTGACCCTTATATGATCTCTGCTATTGTAGACATTAACCTGGCACAGAGCTCGCCATTTACAAGATATATGTTAAGCATGGGTGAGATGTATTTCAAATTAGCTGCAACTGTTTCAGTCAGATATTTAAATGAGGCATTTGTGTATTTATGTGTGTATGTGTTGACTGATATCAGCCTATCCTAAGCCATTTGAGGTTAAGTCGAGAAATAGTAAGTTTTACTTTTATCAAAATATTCTTACCTGGGCACCACTAATTTCTCTGGAATCAGCATAAAGCACCAAAGGCTGTGAAGTATCACAATCTTTATTTTCTGTAACGACAATAGAACTTGAACTCTCCTTGGAAATATTCTCATTTTCCTATTAAAATAAAAATGAAAGCAATTTTTTTTGCATTTTAAAGCAAGAAAAGTGAAATGCTTTTAGAAGGTAGGAAATCAAAAAAGATTTAGAAAAATGGCATCATTATGACAACTTCATTGTATTCTTGACATTTTTATATAAAGATTATGAAGAAAAGATTACATTGTGCAAACAATTTCTCATAAAAGATATAACTGTGCAATCCACATAGCTAAGACCTTCTATATAACAGAGCAAAGATTTAATTTGAAAATTTTAGTTACTCTAAAAAGTAAAATCCTAATTAACTTCCATGGCAAATATATCCCTCTTTAAATGAAAATGATTGAATTTATATCTTCATTATACAGTTTCTGACCCTCAATAAACTTAGCCAAAGATTTTAATTATTCCAAGAAAATAAAATTTCCTTTAACACTAATTCAGAGATAGTTTCTGGTAAAAATAGTGGTTTATTTATCATCAAAGATTGCTGACAGCACAAAATCCCTTGACTTTTGTCATCTGTCTCTATTAGCCATTGCTCTTGTTAAGTCACCAAGATAGCACCTAGTGTCCACTCAGAGCTGTTAAATGTAAGTTTTTCCTGTATTGCCAACACTAGTGTGTCCATGTATCGGAGAATATTGCTTATGAGTTTGTCACAGCTTTTCCAGCAGTGCCCAGCAAGTCTTACTCATTTTACTTGGATGGTTTGTGAGATGGGAGGTAAGTAGCTGTACAGCTGCTATTTTTTAAGGAGCTGCTTCCAGGATCTATCTAAAAAAGCATCCTTGTGTAGTTCCCATGTTGTGTTTTCGCTAATGGTTTCGTTAGAGTCTAAATGTTACACCCACACAGTAGTACTGACATGGTTAGAACTTGGAATTATTCCCATTTTATTCTATCAGAGAGATCAAATTTTTGAATGGTCGATAACCAGTCAATAGCAGTCCATACCTTACCTATGCGTATGATGACATCATTTTCAACAGATGAGATATTACAACCAAGGTATATGAACTGGTTTACTGATTTCACAGTGGATTATTAAGAATAAAAATTCATGATTGATTGATTTTAATGGCATGTCAACTCATCTTGGGTTATGTTATGTGGAGAGGTAAGGGAATTGCATTTATTGTACATTCATATTTAGATTTTTTGTGTAGTTTTTTTTTTGCACACAGTCCTACTGAATATGAATAATTTAAAAATATTTGACCCAAAGATGGGACCCTAAAAGGGACCACCACTCCAATTCTGAGTAAACCTAGGAGTAATGGCAATAAAGGAGTACGCCATGATCTTCAGAACTGGAGCCTCATCATCAGATACAATTTGTCTTATTCTCAGAACACGATAAAAAATCACATTTATTTCTTAACAAACACTATCATACTAGATTTTTATATCATGTTTTAAGTATATATAAAGTCCAGATCCAATTCTAACAGCACCCAAAAGAAAAAAAAGTAAAAATACCTTTAACGCTCAATGGCTTGTGAGATTTGCATGCTAACCAGAAGGTTGTATTGAGCACAAGACCACATTTTAGAGTGCTTGGCCAGGATTGAAATCACTTTTAATGGTTTGTGAGAGCAGCACTACTTCAAGTGTTCTTATTTTAACATCGCAGAACCTTTAGTCATTCTTTTCAAATTCAACCAATCAAATCTATCATTGTGTTGTTTTATTCCAACTTATTCTTGAGTTAATTTCTTATGACCAGTAGGCCAAGCATAGACATCAATAATATATGGGAAAGAATGCATGTGTCATAACAGAGCAAGGTTCAACAGTTAAAAATCTAAAAAGACACCTAAGAGTGATCATATGTCATCATATCATCATCAAGGCATGCTGACAGCATGGATTCCTTTGACTTCCTCTTCTCATACATCCCTATCGATCATTGCTCTTGGTAAGTCCTCTAGCTGGCATCCAGTGTCCACACAGAGCTAATGAATGTAAGTTTTTGCTGGTCACCAAACATTGGTGTGTCTATGTGTCGGAGTCCATAAGAGAACATCGCTTATGAGTTTGTTATCCATCCTTATTAGCCATTGCTCTTGGTAAGTCATCTAGATAGCACCTAGTGTCCACACATAGTTGTTAAAAGTGAGTTTTTCCTGTTTTGCCAACACTGGTGTGTCCATGTATAGGAGAATATAGCTTATGAGTTTGTCGCAGCTTTTCCAGCAGTGCCCAGCAAGTCTTACTCATTTTACTAGGATAATTTGTGAGATGGGATGTAAGTAGCTGTACAGCTGCTATTTTGTAGGGAGCTTCTTCCAGGATCTGTTCAAAACAGATAACAGCATTCTTGTGTAGTTCCCATCAAGTTTTTTCTGCAGGCATATCATTAAAGTCCAAGTGGTGCAGACATACAGTAAGACTGGCATGGCTACACCTTGGAAGAATTTCTGTTTTATTTCATCAGAAATAACAAATTTCCATGTGCTTTACCCATGAGTATGTTGATATCACTTTCAGTAGATGAGATATTGTTACCAAGGTATGTGAAGTAGTCTACTAATTTCAGAGGCTTGCTATTTAATAAGTAGATGGCACTATCTTGATTAAAACACAAACTTTATTTTATTTGAGTTCTTGTAGAGACCAATGCTTCATTCCGTCTGCTCCAGGCTATGAAGCAGAGATTCGGCTTGAGCAGGTGTATTTTCAAAAACCACTAGATTATCTGATAAGCATCAATAATATTTAGGTGTTTCTAATCAGAAAGGAATTTTAAGATATGAGGTTAAAAAACCATGCAAAGGCATAGAACATGAATACACAATTGTTAAAAATTTAAAAAGACATCTAAGAGTGATTACATGTAAATTGACCAAAACATTTTAGCAAGTTGACAAAGACAAAAACAAATCTAAACAAAGTAAAACAACATCGTGTCTGAAAACAACCAGGTGAGACAAAAGTTTTGCATCATTTTGGTAACATGAGTCACAGTTTGGCAGCTCTGAATAATTTTTGCCGAAATCATTAAGCTGACTAACCATATTGGACTGTGAGATACCAAGTTTGCTTGATCCTATTTACCCAACCCCTCTGCTCGGGCAGGATAAGGTCAATTTTAAAGCGAAGTTTAACAGGTTTGAATTCAGAGTTCTCCTTCTCCTAGACTAGTTGCCTCACCAAGGCTGAAGAACCCAGTCTGTCCTACTATTTACCCATAGCTGGAGGGAGAATAATTGGATTCATACCTTTCCCAAGGGAATTAGTGCTATGTGAAATGCAATCAGTCTCGTCCAGGATTTGAACTCGTGTTGCCGTGTCCATTTCCTACAAAAGATAACCATTACACCACAGGCACCTCCATAAGTTTGCTTGATACTCTCTTAGTGCTACTAGTCAGATTTGCCTTATGGTTTGGTGCACAACCTCAGAATCCAGTTTGAGGCCAACCTGATCTTACCTTGCAACCAGAGCAAAATTTATTGAACCATCTGGTTATTGTACTGTGCCTTCAATTTTCTCAAAAAAATGTTTTTGGTTGCTTCAGAGGCATTATAGCCCAGTTTGAAGTCATAAAGTATGAATTCCTGTTCCTCTGTGTGGTTTTCAAATTACACACAGAATGAAATAATGCACAACATGTCAACAGACTAACACCCACAGTGAGTACCTCTCACGGCTTGAACCACTTTGGTCACATGATATGTTAATTCTTGACACCTTCAGTATACCAAGGAACATGGACCTATTGTATAACCATGATGAATGAAAGAATGATGAGACTGTAACATATTCTTTATAAAAATATAAGTCTCTCATCTTTATTACTTGAAAGGGTCAAAATTGGCCGCAAGTGTGAGAGAGAGACAAGGACAAAGGATGCGGACACAGGAAGACTACATATTGACCTTTTCTTTAACCATGTTGTGATTCCATATTCAGAGCCTTACATCTTTGTTTCCTTGATGCAAGGTTCTCAACCAGGGTCCATTGGGGCCATCTGCACACCACCTCCTGACACACGCCAACTGCTCTTCTGACTACCCTAATTCCTTCTGACTGATTGCTCATCTGTCTGAGGGTACCTGTGTATAAATCATTTCATTATGCCCCTGCATTTCTCCTGGTACATGATTCATGTGATCTGCTTACACCCACACACTGCTTGTTTTCTGGTAATCAAATTGTTTACACAAGTGCATCCTGTGTAAAAATCACTAATTGATGGCTCTGTCAAAGGTCAATATGCAACAGACCAAAACAATAGCAGCAAGTATCAGAACTGTACAACAACCATTCCTAAGATGAAAAATGCACAAACCGATTAAGAAAAGTTAGTCAACGATATACAGTTGAATACAAGAACAGTTAGAATATGAAACCATCCATTTGCACATCAGGGAAACTAGTCCTTCAACAACATGCACTTACTAAACTAGCACATACCATAATATTGTAAAACTTTTGACTTACCCTATTATAAACATCTCACACCCATAAAATCTTACCTTGACATTTTCAACACACTCCGAGAATTGCACTTTATCACAGTCTGAAACATTAGCAGGAGGTTCATGGTCCACAACTTGAAAAATGTCTTCATCACTTGAAGTTTCTGGACGAATTACACGCCTTTTTTTGCTCTCCTTCCTAATATTTTTCTTTTTGGCCTTTGGAGTTTCATTTTCAAAGGAATTTTCTTCAAAGCATTCAGTAAAAGCTGGTGATAGATGAGAGCAAAGAAAAAGTTACAAGAAATTTAAACAATTACAAAAATTTAGAATAGACAAATCGTTTTGAATGTGGTTTGGTTTGGTTTTATGGCACATCAACCATTGTAGATTATTTAATGCCCAAACAATTTTTATAAATATAAACAATTCTATTTCAAACATTTCAGTTTAGCATACAAAACAGTTCCACTGCAAGCAATTCAGTTTAACATAAGTATGCAGTTTAAATGTCAAAACAGTTCTATTTCAAACAATTCAGTTTACCATAAGTACACACTTTGGTTCTATTTGACCCATAGATAGGACCATATTAGGTACTACCACACCAGGCTAGAGTGGACCTGGGAGCGATGTCAATGAAAGGATAATCTGCATTCCTTAAAGCTCCAGCATTACTGGAACCTCAACATCAGATTGTTTGTGTCATATCAGGACACTCACTGGGGAGGTCTTACCCCTCTTCTGAGAAGCAGTTGGTATATTCTACAGCCCCAGCTGACTGAGCAAGGTTTTGAATTCAATTTTATTTGTATGATAACTTTCTACAGGAAACACATCTGCAATCTTGACAATTACTATGATTATTCATAATAATAATTTGTGTCCAATTAATTTCAAAGTAAAAACTTCATCATCAGAGACCTTTTTAAAATAAACATGGTGTTGGATGTTAAAAAACAAAAAAAAAAAAAAAACAAAAACAAAACAATTGAACATTCAACATAGTGTTCATTTAAAAAAGTCTCTGATGATGAAGTTTTTACTTTGAAATTAATTAAACACAAATAATCATTATTCCGCATTGCAATAGCCCTCTAAATTAATACAATACAATAAAATAAGATAATTTGTGCAATGCTTCAAGCAAATTACAAAATACTTTTATTGCTAATAAGAATCTTTCACAACTTCTTAAATCGAACCATCAATATAATCACGGACAGCTGTTAACTACGTAATGCTTATTAGAATCATCTTAAAGGAAGAATCAATATCAACAAAATGAAATTCTCATTAAAAAACTTTCACTCTTTCCTAAATAGACACATTAATACAATCATGGACTGAAATGCTAATTAGAATCCTTCACTCCTTCCTAAATAGAAATATTGATAACATTATGGAAAACTGTTAACTAAGAAATGTTAATTAGAAACTTTCAATCCTCCCTAAATAGTAGCATCAATATCATCATGGATTGATATTACAATGGAGAATCCAGAGAGTTCACAGGTCATCAACTTAAGATTCAAAATGTGAATGCTTTCTTTCTCACATTGGTGACAACTGCTCTGTTTGAAGAAAGGAGAAGCAGTGACAGAGGTCTTTTTGGAAGTCACCCTCTACCACAATTTCTCTAACAATAAAACTATAATGAACAGTATTGAATAGGAGGTGCCCCTGGTGTAATGGTTATCGTCGCAGGAATTGGACATGGCGACACTAGTTCAAATCCTGGACTGATTGCATTTCACATAGCACTAATACCCTTGGGAAAGGTATGAATCCAATTATTCTCCCTCCAGCTATGGGTAAATAGTAGGGCAGACTAGGTTCTTCAGCCTTGGGGAGGCAACTAGTCTAAGAGAAGGAAAACTCTGAATTCAAACCTGTTAAACGCCGCTTAAAAATTGACCTTGTGTCATATCCTGCCCGAGCGGAGGAGTTGGGTAAATATGATGAACAGCATTGAATATTGAAGATTAAGCTAAAGTTGTACATTAGCTACCAACCCAACTAATAGTATACCAATACCATGAGACTTGTTTCTCAAATTCCTCCTTCACAAATGAAATCTGATCTCTTCAGTGATATTCATTTCAGTACTCTCTCTCTCTCTCTCTCTCTCTCTCTCTCATGAAAGGTCCATTGAATTTCATTCATATGTCTGGTTTGCTCTTCCCACATCTACCCAAGACTGTCACTTATGTATAAATGAACCCATGAATATGCATAAGCAGGAGGCAGTCTCAAATGTACATATGCATGAATACTAGCTTGCAAATGGCCTCCTACACAACAAACATGCAAAGCAGCATGAACCCCACCCGCATCAGGTAAGTGCAAATCACTACAAAAACACTTGATAAAATATTAAAATGTAACTTACAGGATTCTGCACTTTCAACACAAAAACTGTCGTGTTCATAATCTTCATTCGCTTCAGGAGGACATGAATAAACATCTGACACATTATGGTTGCTATACTTCATTTTGAATCCATGATGCTTTGCAACAGGGCTCACCACCGACTGTAGATACACAGCTCTCATGTCTACCACATCTAAAAACAGATACAAAATTTTAAAGTAAATCCACAACACAAATCCACTGTAACAGACTCTTTAATCACATCTAAAAATAGAATTACCTTGTCCAAGAAAAAGACCAATTTGTAAAATCATTTCCAAAAATAACTTTTCCACAAGACCCCCCCCCAAAAAAACAACTCAATGTGTGAATGACAATTTAACCAGGTTTGAGCTTTCTTCAAACTGCATTATATATATATATATATATATATATATATATATATATATATATATATATATTATTCAATCCAGTAAATCCGGAGTAGGGAATAATTCCAATCAGGACAAATAGAATATTCGAAAATAGAATATTAAATTTAGATAATCCAGGTAAATAGCTCAATGTAAATAAAATCCACAGAGCAAATAATTAAAAAAAAAAAACTCAAAAAAACTAGTCACATTAAGATGATAAATTTATTTACATCCTGTTAAAAGCATTGATATAAATCAATGCTCTAAAAAAAAATTAACAGGACTTCTTCAGATCCAACAAGAATTTCATTTCTTGTTGGCTCTGAAAAAGTCCTGATAATTTTTTAGAACATTGATTTATATCAATGCTTTTAACAGGATGGAAATAAATTTATTATCTTAATGTGACCAATTGTTGTTTTCTTTTGAAAAAAAAAAAAAATCTCTATATATATATATTTCAAAATGAATAGGTCCACAAGTGAAAATGCTTATAGGTTATTATTTTTTTACTTTTACATATGAAAAAAAAAAAAAGAAGTAAAAAAAATAAATAACTTAAAAGCAAATTCACTTGCAAATCTATTCATTTTAAAGCATTTAGTTTTTTCTCTCATTTGACCAACAACCGAAAAAATTTTATTTGAAATATACAATTGGAGTAGTATATCCACTGTTCAGAAGAATGTTGTAGGATCCATTCTTTAGACAAATGGATATAATACACCAACAGCACATTTTTACACTTTTCATATAGCATATCAACCACTCAAAAAAAAAATTTTTAATTTTGAAAAACTTTATAAAAAGAAAAAAAAAAGAAAAAAAAAGCTTTCTTTTTTTTCCTACAAATCCTTTTTCTTCTGTTAATGACCAATGGGTGAAACTATTTGAGGACAATTAAAAAATAAACAAAAGAAAAGTAATATTCCTATTTGTCTTATCATTTTTGTTCATATATATATATATATATATATATATATATATATATATATATATATATATATATATATAGTAAGTAAAGTTGGCGACCTTAGTCGAAGGCGACCTGAAGGCTCCTCTTTCAAAAGCTACTACACCGAGGTGTAGGGAAAGGCACTTGGCCTAATGGGTAGAGTGTTTGCCAATGTTCCAGGAATCCTGGGTTCAATCCCAGGTCACATCATACCAAAGACTTTAAAAATGGTACTTGATACCACCTTGGCTTAACACTCAGCAAATAAGGTAGGTATCGAGGGTAAAGCGGAGCAATCCAGGGAATGGAGTAGCACCCTTATCTACACTTCGGTGTAGTAGCTATTGAAAAGGGAACCTTCTACAGTCACCAACTTTACTTTTTTGACTTATATATATATATAACGTGTAGTGTTGGCAAAGTATATCAATTAGCATAATGAAAACTTATTGATATGCTATGCTGATAGTACATTTTACATCACTTTTCATATAGCATATGAACTCCTTTGAAATCTTTTTTTATATTTAATAACTTTCCATAAAAAACTTTTTCTCCTGACAATGACCCAAGATTAAATCTAGTTCAGAACAATCGAAGAATAAATAAATAAAAGTAATATTTCTATTTGTTTTATCACTTTTGTTCTTCTTATATATATATATATATATATATATATATATGGAATAATGGTTAGAGTGTCCGCCAATAGTCTAGGAGATCTGGGTTCAATATTAAGTCGAGTCATACCAAAGACTCAAAAACTGGCACTTGATGCCTCCTTGCTTAAAACACTCAGCATTATACAGTATGGATCAAGGATAAATGGAGCAATTCAGGGAAAGGAGTAGTGACCTCTCCTACACCTTGGTGTAGTAGCTATTAAAAAGAGAGCCTTTGGGTTGCCCCCAATTACGGTTTACCAACAATTATATATATAAGTTTCTTGTCTGATGATCATGACAGTCACCAAGCACCACTGACTATCTCTACACTATCCTAGTTTAGAGAGATATATATGCTCCAAATGAGATATTGAGCACTTTATTAATAAATAAATCAAACTATATCATTTATATTGATATATAATATAATAAATAAATAAATATTAGTTTTTGTATATATTTAATAGCATGGATGCTTATCTGTGACCACTTGTTTCCAGCCATCTTTACACGGCAATCATCAGGCAGAAAATTGATGAATACCATATAAAGACGGCATGAAACCTTGGGTCGCAGATAAGCATGCATGCTATTAAATATATTAAAACTAAAATACATTTATTTATTATTATATTATATAATAGCTCTATCAAAGATATTTAGCACTCTCCAAATTATACTGCATTTAGTCTGCCACCAACCCACTAAGTGAGATAGTGACAACCATATACTGTTGTTATGAGAGTGTTGGTCGTCAGTAAATCACTATGTGGTTATGTGTCGAACCAAGTGCAATATAATATGGAGAGTGCTCAATATCTATGATAGAGCTATTATAATAATAATGATAATAAATAAATATATATATTTAATCCAAGGAAAATATTGTTCAGCAACCTAAGGTTTCATGAAGTTTTTAACAACATTCATCAGGCAGTTAAGATGGAATGAAATTGAATTTTCAATTACATTTTCAACTTCATTCTATCTTCTTAACTGCCTGATGAATGTTGTTAAAAACTTCATGAAACCTTAGGTTGCTGAACAATATTTCCCATGGATTATATATATATATATATATATATATATATATGAATTCAATAAAACTATAAAGTAATCTGTGAAACAAGTAATTCAAATATATTTATATAAATAAAAAGTTAAATGCAGATCAATGACTAAAATCCTTTTTTCTAAAAACATTTAAAACTATGCACATTACAAGTTCTTTAGCATAACTCTCAGTTTCACAATATGAAAATCAATTGTAAGATACTTGTGTAGATGGTAATTGCTTTTTGTTAATTTGTAGGCCATCACCCCTCCCCTGGCCTGCCAACTGTGACCACTTCTCATTCACTCTTAAGGAAGAGGCAGTAATGATCATACTCAGTGCTTACAAAAATGTAAATATTCCCATGTTTTTTACCCATCCTTTTTTTTTTTTTAAACTTCAATCATAAGCTAAATGACTTAACAAGTACTTGCTCTCATGTCTGCACTGGATCAGGGAAAGTAATGATGTTAAATTTTTCTTCCAAATACAATCCATAATTTCCTGGGACCTGCTGCACAATTTTTCACTATTTTAATAATTTTTCATTCAACAGTTGGAAATTTATTAAATTTATCTTTGCAATCAAATATATATTTAGAGAGTGTTGGCATACCAACATTTGGTGAAAGATGTTTCATGATTGTAAAATCTCTGTTTCTAAAGTTGTTCAGTGAAAACTGACTATATATATATATATATATATATATATATATATATAAATTTTTTATCATAGGTTACAGACTAAATGACAGTTGTAAAAGACGACTATGTACAATGATAAGGTTTCAAAGCTGACATGACAATGTGAATTCTCAAAGAACATCAGATTGTTTGTTTGTTTGGTTTTTTTGGCACATCAACCTTTGTAAGTTATTTGATGCCAAATCAATTTTTATACAAATAAACAGTTCTATTTCAAACAATTCAGTTTAGCATAAGTACACAATTTAATTGTCAAAAACATTTCTATTTCAAGCAATTCAGTTTAGTAAAACAGTTCTAATTCAATAAATTCAGTTTACTATAAGTATAGAGATTATTTCTACATAGTTAAATGTCAAAAGAATTCTATTTCAAACAATTCAGTTAAGCATAAGTACAGTTTCAACATCAAAAACAGTTCTATTTCAAACAATTCAGTTTAGCATACAAAAAAGTCCCATTTCAAACAATTCAGTTTATCATAAGTATGCAGTTTAAATGTCAAAACAGTTCTATTTCAAGCAACTCAGTTAAGCATAAGTACGCAGTTTAGTTCTATTTGACCCATAGATAGGATGCTATCAGGTGCTACCACTCCAGGCCAGAATGGACCTGGGAGCAATGGCAATGAAGGGGTACTCCGCATTCTCCAAAGCTCTAGCATTACTGGAACTTCACCATTAGATTGTGTGGTGGAAATCATGAAAACGGAGAGGGGAGCTTACCTTTTAAGTGACCTTACGTGTGCATCATTCAAACAGGCCAGGAAACAAAGAAATTCAAGATGGCGCCCGCGACTTTTTATAACCATCTGATCTCGTAAAGTCGTGCAAATTATCACAGCTCAGATGCAAATGAGGTGGTCTCCAACTTGATAAAAGCGGATCGCTTTGAGGATGTGTTTCGTGTTGTTACGAGGATCGTTGGATTCGGTTGTTGTTGTTTCTGCTAGTGTGACATATGGAGAACAGAAAGGAGTTTCGCTGAACTAACAGAGGCCGCTTTGAAAGTGAATACAGGGATCAATTTCACATTGTCATTTCCACCGACTTTTACTACCGAACTGATATTTGAAAATTCAGGGTGCAGTGATATCTTTCTACAGATTGTTTAGTGTCATATCCAGGACACTTATTAGGGGGTCTTACCCATTTGCAGAGATGCAGTCGGTGTATTCTACAGTCCCAGTCAACTGGACAAAAAGAACATCAGTGTAAGCTCACAAGCAATTAAATAATTGAGTGGTCTTAATGGCATGTCAACCTATCTAGGTTTATTTTATGCTGAGAGATTAGGGAAACACTAAATGTTGGTGGGGACTCCTTCAAGAAGCCAAGAGCCTCACCACTACCACCTTGTTCTACCCTTGGTTTTATCTATACTTACATTGTGTCCGGTCAACCTGGGATAAATCATTGATAAAACTCTGTTCATAGTGGTCTTCTTCTTCTAGCTCTTCATCAGAAGATTCATCATCACTGCCTGATAACTCAGCTTCTTCATCCAAAAATTTTCGCCCATCTAGTTGTTCCAACTGAGAAGAAGGAAAAAGATACAGTTAAGGTCAGCCTGTCATATTTACAGGTTTTAGTGACGCTATTAAAGTGACGGTAAAAATATACCAGACATTGGCATGATGGTTAGAGTGTTCGCCAATGGCCTAGGAGACCTGGGTCCAGTCTCAGGTTGAGTCATACCAAAAATTCAAAAAAGGGTACTTGATGCCTCCTTGCTTAACACTCAGCATTATAAGGTAGAGATCAAAGGTAAAGTGAAGCAATACAGGGAAAGGAGTAGCGCCCTCCTCTACACCTTGGTGTACTAGCTATTGAAAAGGGAGCCTTCGGGTTATCCTTGACTAAGGTTGCCGACTTTACTTTTTAAAGTGAAAAAATACAAATATCCAAAGCTCACTATCTAGAGCTCAATTCTTAATTCAATCAACCACATTTAACACAAACTAACCCATTAGCATAATGGTTAGATGGTCTGGGAGACCTGGGTTCAATCCCAGGTCAAGTTATGCCAAAGGCTCAAAAACTGGCACATTGCCTCCTTGCTTAACACAGAATTATAAGGTATGGATCAAGGGTAAGTGGAGCAATCCAGGAAAAGGAGTAGCACCCTACCCTATATGTTGGTGTAGAAGCTATTGAAAAGGTGACAGTTATCATCATAAGAAGTGGACTCAGTTCCTCAAGTTCAAATCTTGGTTGAGGCTGTTTGCATTTCACATAAAGCTAAGAACACTTGGAAAAGGTATGAATCAAGCTATACTCCTTCAAGCTATGGGTAGATACTAGGGCAGACTGGACTCTCTAATTTAAGTATGGCAACAAGTCTAGGAGAAGGAAAACTCTGAATTCAAACCTGAAGAGGGATGGGATTTACTAGGCTATTTCTGCCCAAGACATGCTATTGAGTAGCACCTCCCCCCCATGAACCAACTAGGTTACGGGATTTTAAAGTCAACCATAGCTACTCCTTCCACTGAATCAGTCACCTATATATATTAAAAGAATCTCCACCTTAAATGATGACGGTTGAGTTATATTTGAATAAAGCTTCAAGTCAAGCTATTATTTTGATTGTGTTTTTTTTTTTAAATAGTAAACCAATACGCTGAAATGCATGTTTGTTTCATGAATTAAAAATTACAATATATATATATATATAAAGAGGTAGCACAACATATCCATGGTATAGAATACAACAGAAAAAATGTGTAACATATTGACCTTCAACCGAGCCGTCAATCAAGAAACAGGTGCATCTGGTCGAAGATATCGGAATATCACCTTGACCTGTGGACGGGTTGAATTTGGTGCAGATGCGATGCCCACAGGAAGTAGGTGGGCGTCAAACAATTATATAACCAGGTGCCACAGATAGTTTGAGTTAGTTGGAGTTCGAGGCAGGCAGAGTTCAGTTCAAGTTGCAGTCACAGTTCGAGTTCCAGTTGCAGTTGGGAACAAGATGCCGTAGTGAGAGCCAGCGCCAGACAGAGGGCTTGGGCCCTCAGGACCCCGGTTGAGCAGCCCAGCTGAATGAGGAAGAAGTGCTGCTATGGTCAGAGGAACTTGGGGTCAATATGTTGCAGTTTGTTCCTGTTTCCAACTCACCTCTCACACACAAGAAACATCAACCCTTTTGCAACGCTTTCGAGAATAAAGTGTGAGAGGTATATTTTTCTAAAGAAGTGTGTTTGTTCGTCATTATTGTTGATTATGTTTCTGCATGTATATGTATATGTATAGATGTATGATGGCTATACAACAAATGAAAAACAAATAATTGAAATCAACAATTTATCCAAATGAGTTTTACTTTTACAGCTTCATCGGATTCAAAATTTTTCATTTTTGAAATGGTAATAGAATTTATTACCATTGTGATCATTTCAAAATTCATTTGTCTAAATTTCTGAGATGAAGATTGATATTTTTATCACTTAGAATATTCAGACTATTGTCTTCATCTTCATTCTTTTACTCATGTTTCATGTTGAACTTGGGAACCTGCACAGAACCTCAGACTGCACTCTTTATTAAATCCACAGGGAGAGATTGTTCTAATTCTGTTAACCTGACTGAGTACAAGTGTTAGGATTGGTCTAATGAATTGAGTGATCGCCAATGGCACAGGAGACAGGGGTTCAATCCCAGGTCGAGTCATACCAAAGACTCAAAAAATAGTACTTGATGCCATCTTGCTTAACAGTGACCATTATAAGGTACGGATCAAGGAGCCTTCAGGTCACCCTCGACTGCAGTCAACAATTTTACTTAAGTATTCATCGTTATTCTTACCTGTAGTTGGGATTGAACCTGCAATCTCTAGTGCTTCTGAGTGAAATCATCTGGAGGTTGCAGGTTCAATCCCAACTACAGGTAAATAGCAATGAATACTTACTATAGCTTAACACTTGTACCCAGTCAATGTATAATGGAATTAGAACAATTTACCCTTGTGGATTAAATAAAGGGTTCAGTTTGAGGTTCTGTTCAGGCTTGGTTTATATGTTTAATGGCATATCAACTCCTTATGGGTAGCTGAAGTTATATGGTTTTAAGTATGCAAATGAGACTTGTGCCGGTAGGAAGAACTTGTAGGGTATAAGTTATACATGGAAAAAAAGTTAGTGGTTAACAGAAATACATGGTACAATACTGCAGCACCCAGTGAGAATCAAGCTTACAACAGGTACAAATGACCAGCAACACTTTTTAACCACTAGTCAACAGGTGTTTCTCCCAAATTATCATGAACTTGAGAGTAGTGAATATCAATCCTCACTTTATGGGTAGTATGCACAAGGCCAGGATAAAATGAGATATAAAGATAGTATTACCTTAAGTTTTTGATTCTTATCTCTAGATTTTGTTTTGCTGACTGGATGTTGTTTCCATACATTTTTGTCTGTTAGAAAAAAAAACAAAAGATGCTAAATCAAAATTATGAAAAATGCTAAAATAATATACAATATTTGTTGAATTATTCTCTCGGTATAAGCCATAAACAACTTCCTGTCTGAAATGAATAATCATCAAATTTGCATTTTGGGAAAATGTATCTTCAAATCAGAATAAAAAAGCTAACTCATGTAAGCCATTTAATCTGACATCTCCTACAGGGAAAAGGAGATCTTGCTGAGGTTTGATTTGCCTGTTTGGAACTTTACCCTTTCTGGATTTAATGCTGAACTGGATTGTGTAATTTTTATTGATATGGGACTTGATACCAATCACTTGTAAGTTAACTGGACTAAACTTTTTTCATAAATTTTTTTCTCTGTCTTATCATTTAATCTATCATATCTTCTAACAATATTGACATTTAGTGCTTTTATTCATTTCTATCTAATACTAATAATTCATACACAATTATATGATTTCAAGTAATTATTTCTACTTAATAATAATCATTTGTTTGCACACAATTCTATGGTTTTACATATTCTTAACCAGAACTGAAAAATTTCAAACAGTTCTATTTAACCTATGGATGAAATCCTGACAGGTACTACAAAGTTTAGTCAGAGTGGACCTGGGAGTAATGGTAATGAAAGGATACTTCATACTCCCCAGATCTCTAAAACTGGAGCCTCACTATCAGATAAAGTTTAGTGTCATATCCTCTTTTTTGGAGGGCTCTAACCCTTCTGTAAAAGATACAGTCAGTATATTATAAGCCCCACTGACTGGGATGAAGAAAATATCTAATAATACTAAGAGCAATTGTTAATTTCTGTAAATAATCCCAGCTATTTGTCATAGACATTCTATTCAATCTCCAAAAATTTACTTTCTGTTTAAAAACACACTGATATAAAAAAAATAGTTCTTACTGAAGGTCCCAGTGATTCCAAAAATACCACAATAATTAAGTGGCCAAAGGGTTAAAGATGAAAATGAATTTTTCAAAAATGTTAATTAAATAGAAAAAAAAAAGGATCTTTTTTTTAATACCAAGAATCAGGGAATACTTCATATTTTTAACCCTAAAAGTAAGGGGTGCATATTATACATGAGAACTAAATATTATTTTTTTTCAGTGACATGCATTGCTATATTTGCGAGGACATGACCAAAAGTAAGTTATATCTATGGTCCAACTAATGTATAACAAACACTTCTGTTTTCTAACACTACAATGAAATAGCCAGTGGAATACATATTGTTTATAATTTTTCTTCTATTGTGAACTTATTTTTTACTGAAAGTTTCTATTTTCCTGTCAACATCTTTGCCTTTTCCCTAAATACCGTCTAAATTTTGTGCAATATAATTCTAATTTTTGGTTGATGAAAATCAGATAAAAAGTTGAACAAATGTTAAATTTAGTAAAAATTCAGCTGCTACAAATTCCAAAAAGCCAATACAGGAAATATTTTTCAAGAATTTGATAGCCAGAAATTAGGGGTATGTGTGTATTATACATGAATGCTTAGTATGCACAACTAATAATGGTAAAAATTATCAAACCTTTCACAAAATCTTCCTGAGAATTTTCTCCAACCAGAAAGCTCATTCTTTTATTTGTGGAATAGCTTTTTTTGCTCTTTGTCAACTAAAAAATAAAAAAAACATAAAAAGCATATCATGACTAAATACAAATATCAAATCAGTAGATATCATTCTTATATGTAACAAGTTATTTTCTGTAATCATTTTTGTTGTATATCATCTCATCATCATCTTGTTGTGCCGCTAGCACGGATATCCCTGACCCTTTCTAGCCACCCCTCCCTATCATTCATCGCTTCCGGCAGGTCCTCAGGGCTACAATCCTTATCCACACAGAGGTGCTGTATGTAGGTTTGAGCTGGTCGCGCTGCTTTTGCTCGGCCATGTGAAGGCGTCCATAGTAGTACATCACTTATGAGCTCGTCCCTACTTCTCCAGCAGTGTCCTGCATATCTGGTTCATCTAACTTGGATAGTTTTCATGATGGGTGGTAGTACACCTGCTGCTTTGTGGGGTGTTGCCTCCAGGACCTGTTCAATATTGCTCGCAGCATTCTTGTGCAGTTGCTGTCAAACCTTTTCTCCAGCCGTTTAGTTAGCGTCCATGAAGTGCATCCATATAGCAGTATCAACATGATTGCTGCTTGGAAGAAACTGCGTTTCATTTTATTGGTCAGGTCTGACTTCCATATGCCAATTGATAGCTGTCCATGCCTTTGTTAGTCGTGTGTCAATGTCTGTCTTGGTTAATGAGACACAGCTTTCCAGGTAGGTGAACTTGTCTACTAGTTTCAGAGAGCTATCATTTAGTGTGGAAATATTGCCTGTTTGATTAAAGCATATATATTCTGTCTTGTGTGCATTGACATGCAGGCCAGTCAACCTTTGATCTATAGTGATGAAATGATCATTTCTTGGAATTCTTCTTTTTTCATATATACTCATATATAAGTCAATCTAGTAAATAGTTCAACCCTTTATTTAGAGTCAGGAAATGCTTATAAAAAAATTTTTGCTGTAAATACCTGTGTATAAGTGTTAAATAAAAATCCACTAAAAATGAGGTGGATCAAAAATAAATTTCAATGCCGTCTGCGAAGTAGAACAACAGAAACAAGTTCACTCATCACTTCTCATCTCTTTCCTCTTTTTCCTTCTGGTGTTACCAGGAATGGAATTCACTCCACACGGCTTTGTCGTCACATTTCATCACTGCCCGACTGACTCGACACCTGTTTTTATACAGCCATAATGGTCGGCGGAATGCCACGCCATGTGAAAGATCTGCAACCCATAGTGGGACCAGGCCAACTGACATGGTTTCAGAGAATGCGAGTGAAAGATTTGTAACCATTAGAGAGAGACCATGTGAACAGGCACCAAGCACAAATGCAGGTGATGCCTCTTCTAATAACACTTCTAATGAAGACCTAGTAACTATACTTCTGCAAAGAAGCACAAAGCGCAAAAGGCCACCTCCCGAATGTTCCATGATCATAGGATCAGGGGGGAGTGCAGTAGTAATGCCACAAACAATCTTACCTCGAAGAAACAGAAGGTGTGCTCTCTCTGCTATTGGTACACAGAAACCAGAAGAAGAAAAGGATGCAAGAGGTATGACTTGTTTTATGGAGGAGAACGTGATAAGCCTACGTGAAGTGGCGAGATTTGATGAACATAAAAGAGACAAAGTTTGAAGTGGAAAAGAGCAGCATTTTGCTGATGTCAGATTGGTGAACACTCATCAGTTCATTTTACAAGTAAGTTGAATAGTGCCTAATAGGTTGATTTCTCTTTGACTAGACTTCTGAAACCAACAAGAAGTACATATGGTAATATATACATCTACCACATACTTGATGGTATATATCTAAAAATTCTATTTTATAAACCCTTTTCATACTCACTAATGTTTTCTGTTTCTCATTATCTTTTGTTTTCTCTTCAACTCTGTCCTCACCTGCAAAGAATTAAAAAAAAAAAATTAAACATCTACAGTAATTATTTCTTTATAATATGCACCCCTAAGTTTGGTAACTCAGTTGGCTGGGGCTGTAGAATACACCAACTATATCTTTGCAGAGGTCTAAGATCCTCACAGCAAGTCTTCTGGATATGACACTAACAATCTGATGGTGAAGTTCTAGGAATGTGAAGTACTCATTTATTGCCATCGCTCCCAGGTCCACTCTAGCCCAGAATGGTAGCATAACATCCTATCTATAGGTCAAATAGAACTGTTTGACATTTAACTTTCTTGATTTATATTTATAAAGCATATATATCTAATATATATGTATAAACCAGATTTGGCATTAAATAATCAACAATGGTTGATATGCCATCAAACCAAACTAAACCCAAGATTGGACAATGAAATTCTGAAAAAAATGTTCTTGTGTATAACATGCATTGATTTTTCAAACTTGTATCAGTTAAATTTAACCAAAATTTAGCATTTATTTTACTTTTAATATTAATATATTAATATACTTTTAATATTAAAAATATGTAAACATTTTTTTAGACTAAAACGTCCTTCTTGATACACATTACACATTCTTATGCAAATTTCATATGGTTTGCATTTCTGAGAAACCAAAACCTGGAAAACAGTAAATGTTAAAAAAAAAACAGTTATACCATTCTTTAAATGACCTGACTGTACAGATGCACCACATAGATGATGACAACACAACACTCAAAAGTCCCAGGCCTGACATATAGATGGTGCCACTAATAAAAAAATACATGATTTTTTTTTTAAAGTACTAACCTTCAAATAACATGTGTCAAAATTTGAGTCCAATTGGATAATTAGTATACAAAAAAAAGTTAATTAAGCAAAGCAACTGTTGTAAATTTTCAAAACAATGGAAAAATCTGAATTTCATGTATTGATAAAGCATTGCTTTCTGAGGAGAAAAAATACTGTTTAAGCAAAGCAATGACTTTTAAAGTGTTATTTGAACTCAGCTCCATCGGAAACAATGGTTAAGAGGTGGTATGCTGATTTTAAATGCAGATGTACAGACACAAATGATGCTGAGCACTCAGGTCACTCAAATTTGGCATTTGTCCTGGAAAACACCAAAAAACTCTACAAACTCGTTTTGGCCGATTGTAAATTGGTTTGGTTTGGTTTGGTGGGTTTATGGCATATCAACCTTTGTAGGTTATTTAACGCCAAATCCATTTTTATGTAAATAATCTGTTCTATTGAAAACAGTTCAGTTTAGCATAAGTACACAGTTTAATTGTCAAAAACATTTCCATTTCAAACTATTCAAGCAGTTATATGTAATAATTCAGTTAAGTGTAAATACAGTTTTAATATCGAAAAACTGTTCTATTTGAAATAATTCAGTTAAGCATAAGCACACAGTTTAAGTGTAAGTATGGTTTAATTGTCAAAAACATTTCTATTTCAAGCTATTCAGTTTACTCAATTCAGTTTAGCATAAGTATGCTGTTAGTTCTATTTAACCAATAGATAGGGCCCTATCAGGTGCTACCACTCCGGGCCAGAGTGGACCCGGGAGCGATGGCAATGAAGGGGTACTTCGCATTCCCCAAAGCTCCAGCAATGTTGGAACCTCACCATCAGATTGTTTAGTGTCATATCCAGGACACTCGTTGGGGGGGGGTCTTACTCCTCTGCAAATAAGCAGTCAGTGTATTCTACAGCCCCAAATTGAAGTTGCATGAAAAAGCAGAGATGATGAAGATATCAGAAGGCAGTGTATTAATCATTTTATATGAACATTCGTCAATGAGGAAGCTGGGTTGAAATTGGTTGCAGAATTTGCTCACAGTCAATCAAAAACAACACGGTAAGATTCAGAGCGTTGTTTGGTTTCTTTGTTTAATGGCATATCAGCCTTCGTGGGTTATTTAATGCCAAAGCCATCCTTCTTCTAGTAGAACAGCAGTTATGCTCTTTAACCCATAGCTGGGAGGATAAGGGGCTTCATACCTTTCTCAAGGGTATTTGTCCGAAAATGAACATAATAGCGTGACTGGAGTTAGAACTCGCTTACTACAATTCCAGAGTCCAGTGCTTTAACAATTACACCACAAGGACACCCCCAGAGCATTGTTTGCAACTGTTTGAACACAATAAAAAGAGTTTTTGCATAAATATGTGACAATGGATGAAATATGGATCCACCATTTCACTCCAGAGTCAAATCGGCAGTCAGCTGAGAGGACAGCAGCAGGTGAAAGCTGTCCAAAGTAACCAAAGACGCAAATATCAGCAGGCAAGGTTTTGGCCTCCATATTTTGGGATGCGCAAGGTATTTTGTTCATTGATTACCTTGAGAAAGGAAGAACCATCAATAGCAAATATCATATAACGTTATTGGTGCGTTTGAAGGAAGAAATCACCAAAATACGGCCACAAATGAAGAAGAAAAAAGTGCTCTTTCACCAAGACAATGCACTGTGTCATAAGTTGATTGCAACAATGCCAAAACTACATGGATTGTACATCAAACTGCTTCCACACCCACCCTATTCTCCATATCTGGCCCCCAGCAACCACTGGCTGTTTGCAGACCTCAAAAGAATGCTCCAGGGAAAGAGATTTGGCTCCAATGAAGCAGTGATATCAGAAACTGAGATGTATTTTGAGATCAAAGACAAACAATTCAATTCAGCATAAGTCATTTGTTCAAATGTCTAACAGTTCTATTTAACCCAGAGATAGGACCCTATTAGGTGCTACCCCTCCAGGTCAGATTGAATCTGGGAGTAATGGCAATGAAGGGTTAGTCCACATTCCCCAAATCTCAAAAGCTAAAGCTTCACCATCAAATGGTTTATTGTCATATCTGATACACTCATTGGGGGAGGATTTACTCCCCTGCAGAGATACAGTTGGTGTATTCTCCAGCTCCAGCTGACTAGGCTGTATTATAATGGAGATTATGTGTCTGTGTCTGTTTGTAACGATGTCACTACCAACATCACAATTTTCTTAGTTATTTACATTATATTCTCAATGATTATTTTAAAAAAATCACTATTTATCTTAATTATTTTGAGCAAGATTTGCCTTAAAACAGTCCATGTCATTAACACATTTGAAATCCTTCAATATGTATTACAAATCATTAAGAGAAATATTTACATATTGTGATGGATAATTTGTATACTGATTTTAACAAAACCAGGTTTAATAATTAATTACATGGTGTTATTGATTTCTAATATTATAGTTTATTCTCAAACATTAAAAGCAATCCTATATAGAATTTTATATTGTAATCTTTTTACATGCGTTCTTATGTTGCTTCGTTAATCTTTCTAATTTGATATTCTATTCCATTAAAACTTAGATACTTTCATCCGTGGAAGGTGCATATTTTTGCTAGTAATCATAATAATGGAATTTCCCATTATTATATAGTCAGACCTAGTTGCATGATACACACACACACACACATATATATATATATATGAATATATATATGAAAAGAAAAAAATTCTATTTAAAAAATGACCCCACCTCTATCAAAATAATCTTCATTATAAAAGCTAAAAGCAAAGATGACACTAGCCATTATTAGTCTCCTGAAGAACCTCCTTCTGTAAAAAGTAGCAGTCATTATATATATATTTATCCAACCCCAAACTACAAGCAGGATACGACACAAAGTCAATTTTAGAAACAGAGTTTAACAGGTTTAAATTCAGAGTTTTCCTTCTCCTAGACCAGTTGCATGACCAAGGTTAACGAGCATAGTCTGCCCTACTATTTCATAGATAGCTGAAAGGAGGATAATTGGATTCATACCTTTTCCAAGGACTATGTGAAATGCAAACTGCCTTGTCCAGGATTTCAACTCTCATCACCAATTTTATTTTCTGACAACGATAACTATTGCATGATGAGCACAGTCACAATATATATTGTGAGGTATACACATAGCAGTAACCAGTAGACACACTGGGAAATGAGTAATGAGAGATTGCTGACCAAAAGCCTCTGGATTAGAAGGAATGACACCCCTTTTGCTTACCCAGCATGAATTGGAGGGTGAAGTGGAGTAGCTTGAAACAGGACAGTTGGAAAGAAAAATGTGACATGAATGATTGAAAAGAAACATGCTGTGTAAGCAGTTGGGAATAAAAGACATAACCACATGTGAGAAATGGACAGCAGAAAAAAAGCCTGATAGAACATAATTTTTTATCATGTCTATATCAAATCTTCATATTAACAATTGCTCCTCAGATAAGTCCTATCCATATATCTTTTGAACTTTATTATAAGTTTATATAATTGAATGCTAACGGAATAAATGTATTTTATATCTTATTGAAATTGCAGTTGTGTTTAATTTTATTTTGCTAATCATTCTGATACATTGTTACCATGCAATAATTCCTCCACTTGTTGTTGATATTTTTTATTATTATTACCCGTGAAATATCCCTTATGAGCCAACTCGGGTAAATAGAACAAATTATAAATTTTTGTTCATTTATGTACGTCACTGCTGATGTGTCCAGGACAAGAATACCAAAGTATTGAGAATATCATCCAGATACAAGAAAAGAGGATGTAACAATATATATATATATATATATATAGAGAGAGAGAGAGAGAAAGTTATACACAGATAGACAGTTTGAAGAAAGTGGGAACTTGAAACATGGATCCACCCTCTGTACAGAAATAAAACATGAAGAATCCTTTAAATGCTAAAATAGAAAAATGTATTTTCAGATTTCTTCAAGACAGGAGAAACAATTTTATCCTTAGATCTTTTAATACTGATAAAAAAAAATAGTGTTGTGCTTGTTGGGACGATGTCTAGGGGGTCAAAAAATTGATTAAATCAAATTCATGAAATGTAGGACACAACTTACCCTCACTCAGACTTGAAATCAATGGGGACGTCAACACAGTAGCTTTCTTCTTTTTACGGACACAAAAACTGTCTTCCCCATCATCATCCATTGTTTCATTGGCTGGCAACAAAAAAAAGTTCAAATTAGCTCAGTGGTATGTACCATTATAGGAAGAACTTAGGAAATGTTTATTTCAGTGGATGAGGGATGGTATAATGGTTATCTACAGGGAAAATGGAAGCAAAAACTCAGTTTGAATTCTGGATAACACGTTTCAGATTAACTTCATCCTGCCTTTGATGTGGATCCAAATACATTTAATGTGGATTTAATGTCTTTGATATGGATTCTAATGTTTTTCATATATATCTTAATACATTTTTATCCAGTTGGGTGGAGCTTTAGAATATGCCAACTACACCTCTGCAGAAGGGGTAAGGCCTCCCCACCTGTAGAGAATGGATGGTGACCCCTGGTGTCTGAGTGGTCTGTAACCTGGGTACATGATCTGCAACACTCCAATTCAGTCTTTACTTAGGCTAAATGGGTGGTCGGAGAGACCTGATCTGAATGATCACCTGGTTGTAGCAAGTCTTAGCACATACATAATTAAGTCCCAACTATAGTCTATGAATTGCTCTAATGATAAACAAACATTCAAGCCCACCCTTGTAAGATTAGTTTAGTTTGATTTCTTTGTTTAATTTCTTTGTAGGTTAACTAATGCCAAATCCACCTTTGTAAGAGACTAGATGTGATACAATTTAACCCATAACTGGATGGATAAAGAGGTTCATGCCTTTCCCAAAGGAATTCATCCAAAAGTGAACATAATAGCATAACTGAAGTTCAAATTCACTACACTGTCACAGTCCAGCATATTAGCCACTACGCAATACTTGTAAGTTCATGGTGAATGGAATTTACCAAGATAAAAGATGTGCTTAAGGCAAAGCTAGACAAGACCCTATTGGGCGCTAGTCAAATTATCTAACATGCAAAATAAACTGATGGATGTTCACCAATCAGACATAAGCAAAATACTGCTTTTTTCCACCTCAAACTTAGTTTCTAATATGCTCATCAAATCTCGCCGCTTCACGCGGGCTTATCACGTTCTCCTCCATAAAACAAGTCACACCTCTTGCGTCCTTTTCTTCTTCTGGTTTCTGCGCACCGGTAGCAGAGAGAACACACCTTCTGTTTCTTTGAGGTAAGATTGTTCGTGGCATTATTACTACACTCCCCCTGATCATATGATCACACATGAAACATTTGGGAGGTGCGTCCTTTTCTTCTTCTGGTTTCAGCGTGCTGATAGCAGAAAGAGCACACCTTCTGTTTCTTTGAGGTAAGATTGTTCGTGGCATTATTACAACAGGTTCACAGAGAACAAAGGCAGGAAAAGACTAATTGAAATACCTCTGTGACAATAGGAATATGAAATCATAAAAAAAAAAGACAAACATAAAAAAAGAAGAGTGAGAGCAAGACAAAATGGAAGTGCATTTTTGTCAATATGGAAAACATTGGACAGCCTGGTCAATTAAGAAATATTGACACATATAAAAGACTTAATGGGAGAAACATTTTATTTTGCTGTTTTGGGTTTTTAGGACTCACCATTGATGAAACTGTTGGATTTTCTCTGATAAAGTGGGGATGGAGATTCCAACACAACCCTCTTTTTTTTCCGAATCAAAATACTATCATCACTACTGTTACAGTCATCAATTTCAATTATTTTCTCTTGGTTTCCAATCAATCTCTGAGCTGTTGAAAATACAATTACATTAATTTAAAAGTTTTAAATAATCTTTACATCCAGAATCTTAAGATTATCTTAACAAGAAATAAAAGAATTAGTTTCATTAAGGTTTTTATCATAGCAAATAATAATTAATATATTTAATAACAATCTTATTAGTTAAGTTCTCATTACATTTGTATGTAACTATAGCCAAACAAAAATGGCACATCATAAGAAGACTTTTATTAGAGCACTTAACATTTCCACTTGAAATATTTTAAGAGAATAAAGCACATTCCAGTCCAATTTGCAATTGAATGATAATTTTGTGCAATTTACATTTACGGTGAATGTTATATTTTAATCAACCAAATTCTTGATATAACATAACTACGAAATGCTAATTAGAATCCTACATCCCTTTCCAAAACAAAAGCATCAATATCATCATGAACAGCTGCTAACTAATAAACACTAATTAAAATCCTTCATGTCTTCTAAAATAGAAGCATCAATATCATCACTGAGAGCTGTTACCTAAGAAGTACTAATTAGAATCCTTCACTTCTACCTAAATAGAAGTATCAATATCATCACTGATAGCTGTTAACTAAGAAGTACTAATTAAAATCCTTTGTCTTCTGAAATAGAAGCATCAATATCATCACTGAGAGCTGTTACCTAAGAAGTACTAATTAGAATCTTTCACTTCTTCCTAAAGAGAAGTATCAATATCATCATTAACTACTGCTAGCAATGAAATGCAAATTAGAACCTTTCCCCTCTTCCAAAATAGAAGCAGCAAAATAATCATGAACCACTGGTATAAGTTCACTTGATATTTAGTTGATTTATATCAATCTAGATATTCATAAGCACACAGAGAATTTTGCCTTGCTGAGGATGACTTTGAGTAGAAAAAATAAATAAGAATCTGATGTGTTTTTCTTTGTGTCATAAACAGTAATTCATGATAATTATTGATTAAGGTACATCCAGATATCATAAAATTGTATTCTTGAAGTTTTCTTGTTTATAGCCTCACTTTGAGAGAAAGTTTCAATAAACCATTTAATATGAAACACATTTATGAGAAGTCAAGTGATTTCTATACTAAAAAAAGTGTTAATTTTTTTTGTGCAAAAAAAAAAAAAAAAAGCTTGAGGAGCTGTACTTTTTTCTATCTGCATTTTTGGATTTATTAACCAACTGGTGCATTTGCTCTAATTTATAAATTTTGAGATACTTCACAAGCAACAACGTTTGATCTGCTACAAAAAATTTGAAGGATCAAAACCCAAAATGATCTTGGAAATCTTTTCTCTCCAAATGTACCATAGTCAGATATGAATACGTGAAATGGACATATTCATACCGGTAGGCAAAACGTTCATAATGTTCGTAACATATATACATAAAACATAGGAATCTCGAAACACGAAAAACACTTACGACTTCTTAGTTCAGGTATGAAACTTTTTATTACCTTTGAGTTTAAAGGTTCTTCGACATAAGGAGAGAGATGCACATTCTTTCTATTCTGGCTTTTTTATCTGCCCCCCACCTTGTGCGCACCCATCACAAGGCCTCCGCGAGCAAGCGAAAATCAACCGTCTTCTCCCAAGGCAGGACTCACTTCAATTAACTGACTTTTTCAAAATCCCCAAAATCCTCCACACGCTTCCGGTGTGTGATGTCACCCGCACTCTGTAGCCCCATTTCTCATCTGGGCTATTGTGACATCTCTGAGTGACACGTCCGCTCCGCCCGCGCGTGAGAACACCTGCATTAATGTTGCACCTTAGTAACCCATGCACTGAGCCGAAAGGTTCTCAGCCTAACTAAATCTAAAGGCATAAAATGAAATCCCTCGGCCATTATATTACACAAAAATATTAAAAATATAATTTCTTAGCCAAATAGATTCATGGATGAATTACTAACTTTTTTAGCTACTTTTGAGCTGATCTACATTGTATAAATAAGCAAAGAAATAAATATTTCAACAGTATGTGTGGAGTTGTCTATGTTTACTCAAATATAAGTATAGCTTTGTATATGCTTACTTAACGAACAGTAAGTATGGAACTGTCTATGCTTACTAAATGAACAGTAAGTATGGAATTGTCCATGCTTACTAAATGAACAGTAAGTATGGAATTGTCTATGCTTACTAAACGAACAGTAAGTATGGAATTGTCTATGCTTACTAAACGAACAGTAAGTATGGAATTGTTTATACTTACTCAACTAACACTAAGTAATGAATTATTACTTACTTAAATACCTTTTGATTTATTTCTTTTGTGTGAAAATCTAAACTCTTTTCTTTCAAGAATGCATTTTATTTATTTCATATCATTTTTCTTAAATTAAACAAATATCATTTCCATTTATATTTACGTTATCAGTAGCAGTTCACATATATATTCTTTAAGGCATAATCTCATTTTCTCTCTCACATAGTGACATACTTACACAAAAGAACTTTTATACACAAAATACGTGCCTTCATTTGAAGGTAATAATTACTTCTATACTTCATTAATGTCTACGCCCGGGCTAACATTATCTTTGCTTACAAGAAAGAATTTTGTACTTCTGTTTTTCAGCAATTTTTTTTACTTAATTTAAAGAAATTAAAATTATAAATTTGTAGTTTGGATTTTTATTCATTCATTTTCTTTTTTTATCTGCTATACATGTCTCTGAGTTGTCTCTAACATAGTCATTATGAACCCATACACGTCATTATTAATTAGTCTTGTCTGTTATTGTGACAGTGAATGAGAGTCAAATGGAGATTTGTAGGGAACGAATAAAAAAATTGAATTTAAAAAAAATAAATAAATAGATAAAAAGAAAACTATTAAATTTCAAGAAACTCCCAGAGGTCTCTAACGGAAAAGGAGATGACGCATGTGTAAAAAGAAAAAAGGATTTTCCTCTTGAAAAAGGAGACGATATTATCTTTTCTCTTTCAGGCAGTGTCCATCAAACCAACAACACCATTTTGCTGTCTGGTGTTTTGGGCACCACGCTGCATCTTGGGATGTAGCGTCGGTTAGTCCCTTCACCAAGTAAATAAAGGAAAGTATGGAAGAAATGTTTTCGTCTCTTATCTGTTTCTATCTTTTCTTTTTGTATATTTCTTTTGGACTTTCTTTGGGCAAGGCATTGCGCCAGCCAGTCAACATGGGGTGAAACAGTGTAACCAAAATATGGAGTCAGATATCTTACGGCAACACAGCCTTGCCCTTAGCCTCTGACCTTCAAAAGACTTCAAAACTCCACAGATTCCAGCAGAAAATGGGCAAGACTTTGTTTGGCGCGTAGAACAGAGAAATAAGAAGACTTACCTTAAATTCGATGTTGGCAAAGGTTAAGAAAATGTAGAATCGTAGTGAGCGGAATATATAGAGACTAGGCCTATATCATATGCAAATTTTTGTTGCATAAAAGTAGGCTCAGAGATGAACACGAGAGGGAAGCGATTAATTGGAGAGAAGAAGAGAGAAAGAACATTTTTTTTTTGAAAGGCGAATACCATAATCAATTTCAACACAGATATAAAATCTTAGTTTGTCTTATCTAACAGATTGAAATAGAGAAAAGAAAAACAACCAGATGCTACCAACCGCTCGCCAAGATCTTAGGAAAAAGAAACTATAGTTTAAATTTTGACATATGCTTTTCATTCACAAGATCAAGTTTTTTGAAAGTGGAATAAAAGAATTATAATGATGATTATGTTCTTGATAAATAACTTGCTTCCATTTAAATTTTGTAAGAGAATAAAGCAAATTCCAGTTCAATTTGTCTTTAATTCTTTCTCTAAAAACCCAACATTACTTCCCAAATAAACTAAAAGAAAATTACCATATATACTCAAGTATCATTTGATACTATTCAGGACTACTTGTTGACGTCAGCAACTTGAAACTGAAGGCCTCTCAGATGACCTAGGCCTAGTTTTGAGGAATTATTTACACACAAAATGTTTGTATCTTGCATATGATGTGACCCACTAATATTAGGCTAAAACTCAAGTTTCAGAAAGTTGAATGATATGCAAATATATAGATAGATAGAATTATCAATCAAAGCAACTGACTTACTTTCAGGCTTCTCAAGCGGAACAGACACCTCAGTTACATTGTCCAATAGCTCATCAAATTTCAAATCAAAACCTCCTGATGAAAATGAAGATGAGAAAGACTCTTCTTTGTTTTGATGTAAAGAAAACGTATCTTTTTTGGTGTTGAAATGAGGAGTAGAAGGTTGTTCCAAAGCGGCTTTCTTTTTTGATAAAGGGGTAGATTGGTGCTGACTATGTCCAATCACATTTAAGGCAGGCAGTTCTTCATCTGAAGACAAAGAGAAATACTCATGTCCAACTGCAGATGATTTATTTTGTATTATGGAATGAGATTCTGATGAAAACATGGCTTTATTTTGGAGAGGAATTGAGCTGCTGAACTTCAGGTTGAACTGGGAAGCTTTTGAAGAAAGTGAATGTGGATTTTCAGGCTCAGGAGTTGGTGGAATTGCATCAAAATCAAGCTCCAAATCAAATAGGGGTAAATTATCCTCTTCAGTATTCAGGTTTCCATTTTCAGCACTTGTAGGAATTTTAGTGTTGACAAATGAAACAATGAGAGAAGACAGTTTGGATGTATGGCAATCCTTGTCCAAAGTCACTGGTGATGATGGACTTGTATTTGATGAAACCTTTAGAATGTAATTTGAATCAGTTGCAGGTGTTTTGACACAGATAGATTTTGCTTCAGTACTGTCAAGGGATTTATCATCAGAGAAGATATCTGTTGTTAAATCAAAAACAGGAAGATCATCCTCACAGTGAATTTCTTCAATGGAAATATCAGGATTACTTGAATCTTGAGCAGATGGAATTTCTAGCTTCTGCTTCTTTGGTTCAGAAGAACCGTCATTAGATTTTTTCTGCAATGGACAGCTTTTGTCTACTAATTCTGTGACATCATCAAAAGATTGAGAAAAATCTGCAAACAAATCTCCATAACTTGTAGCTAATTTGGAATTGTCTTTAGCTGGTTCTATGGATGATGGACCCTTTAGAGTTTTGATTTTATTCAGAGAATCATCATGAAATGAAATGGACAGAATATTCTCATTCCTTTCTTTTGTAGAAGATTTTAAATTTTGATGCTTCTTTAATCTTGGAGATTCAAAAGGTTTGGGTGAATGCTTTCCTTTATGATGACTTACAAGTGATGAAAAATTATTTGATAATTGACTGCTTCGTTGAGCTGATATTGTACCCAATTCTGGACTGCTAGAGACTTCTTTTTCATTTACATTATGGTCTGTTTTCTCAGGACTGGAATGTACAAACTTTGTTTGATCATTTTGAGGAAGAGAACTTGAAGCTTGAATCCCAAAAACACCTGTCTGAAAATTTACAGAAATTCCTAGTGTTTTGGAACTTGATAAAACGTCTGCTTGTTTAATTACTTTGTTAAATTCTTCATCCCATTTGTCTGAAAGATCAAAAAGATTAAGAGAACTTCCTTGAAAGCCTTGAGCTTTCAAATCATCAAGTAAATTTGAAATGTTCTCAAGAGAGGGCGCCATTGGAACAAAACAATTATTCATGGGATCAATCTTCGGCATACTTGATGTTTGAGGTTCCTTAGATTTTGCAGATTTGGTAGAATTTAAGGTTTCTTGTTGAGATTTAAGTAAGGGTTTCATGCTACTGTCATTCAAAATAGCAATATTACAAGCAGGTTCTGTTATTTCCACAAAATCAGTGATGCTGCAAGGATTTACTGGAGGTTTTTCTATATTTCCTTTTTTTCTTTTTAGGTTCTCTCTTAAGGTAGATTGCTTTTTGGTTGTCTCTGTATTAGGTTTTCTTTTGACATCACAGAGCGCCTTTTGGGGGAAAGAGGTATTTTTTGGTGGAGACAAATCAGGAAGTTCATCATCACTTAGTAATATACAGATAGGTGGGCTGGGTGTTCTGATATTGTCTCTTGTGTCTGGCCCAATGAAGTTGTCAGAATCTTCATCAATGACCTGAAATGATAGAATTGATCTTAATGATAGAAATACAACTGTATCCAAATTAGACAGCTTTGGTAAAAAGAAGAAAGAAAAAATGGAAATGAACTCGAGGAACAAGTCAAAGAAGTTGATAGGTTGGTTGGTTTTATGGCATGTCAACACGTGCTAGATTATTTAATGCTAAGTTTTTTTGCAAGAAATTACATGGTTTTAAGTAACTAATAATAATAATATGCAAAGAATTATAGCTTCAAGTAACTATTCTTAATACAAATAATTTGCACACAGTTAAATTATTTAAAATATTCATTTCTAATAATTACAGGGTGAAACAATAAAATTGTTGTCCTAAAGAAGTAGTCCAGCGGGTTCAGGTCAAGAGGGGGGGGGCAGTGAGAGAAGGGTACAAAGTTGTAGCACTCCTGAAGCCAAAGCCTGGGTCTCTTTGGACTTGTGGGCTGGTACCGAGTCCTGCTGCCACACCCAGGGTCTGCCAACAGCCACCTGATTGCACCAGGGGATCACCACACTCTTCAGCACATCCAGGTACACTTTGGTGTTGACCTTCAAGCCGACTTCGAAGATGTGAGGTGGCATGGTGTGGCCCTCACTTGAAACCACACCAATGACCATAACTGCAGTCGGAAACTTTGTTTTCATCACCCTGGGCACGTTGAACTGTCTGGATTTTCATTTTGAGGATGCTGGCAATGGTCCTGTTGTCATAGCTTGGATTGGTAGAGTGCATGAGTTGTACAGCGGCACATCTCTGATCTCGCTCGTTGAATATTGTGTCACTTTCAGACATGATAGAAGGCTCCTATTGCTCTTGGGATTTGTACACAACCGGCCAACGAGTAGATGGTCTGCAACAAAAAAAGAAAACCGGTTTTCTTTAAATGGAAATAGAATCATGACGTCTTTTCTAAGGCAACAATTTTATCGTTCCACCCTGTATATAGTTTCAAATAATTAATGATAATCATTTGTAAAGAATTATAGCTTCAAGTAACTATTCTTAATATGGTTTAGTTGTTTCCTTTGTTTAATGGCATATCAAAATTTATGGGTTATTTAATGCCAAACCCATCCTTGTAAAAGAGCAGATGTAATACAATTCAACCCAGAGCTGGGTGGGGGAGGAATAAGAGAGTTAATCAATCTGAAAGTAAACATAACAGAATGACTGAAGCTCAAATTTGTTTACTGTTTTCCACTATGCCTCGAAACCTCCTTTTGTTCTTAATACCTATTGTTAGAAATAAATATTCCTTCAATATAATTTTGCAAAGTAAAATAAAACTAATTATAAAATTTGAATAAATAAATACAATAAATATAACTTCTCGCATGTCTTAATTTATATGAATAATTAAAAAGATGTTTTTTATTGGTTAAGAATAAAAAGCTGTCTTTGTGCATATATTATTTTTATGAATAAATAAGCAGACATTTTTTAAAAAGTCAGTCAACAAAACTTTTCAACAAGGAAAGACATTGCTTTTAAAGGATGTCACCTCAATTTGCCAACGTTTCAAAAAAAGAGGGAAAAAAATCTTCGAAGTCAACTATTCTTCGAAAGAGGAACATGAAGACCTAAGCTAAGTGTTGATTTAATTGTGCTTTTGTTTGGATTTATATATGTATATATGTGTATAATTACTTGAATAAGTGCAATGAATTTGACTTGGCTGTGTGTTCTTTTTTCTGACAAAGGTTTTCAAAAAAGTAAGTGTTAAGTTTATTCTAAATTTTAAAATATAAGTTGGATATAATTTTCCAACACTATATATGGTTTCAAGTATCCCTATCTAATACTAATCACTTTCAAACAGATCTATTTGACCCATCAATGGGGCCCTAACAAGTACTACTACACTGGATCAGAGTGTGAATTGAATTACCATGACCAGAAAATCTGGAGAACACTTACGCATGACATACAGAAACACAGGACAGCTGTTTCAACTTTATTAGGTCTCATCAGCAGTGTATACCATGATCTCCACCACTGGAGATCAAACCAGCGACCACAGATTGCAGGGTTGAAACTCTACAACTGAGCTACCAGTTCATATCACACACATGTGACGCCAAATTAACTAATCATGGTAATTGCATGGCCAATTAACCTGAATGTGTCTGGCAAGTTGCATCCATACTCTTTACAGAGGACATGGTCACCACCAGTGGTGGAGATCACGGTATACACAGCTGATGAGACCTAATAAGGTCGAAACAGCTATCCAGCGTTTCTGTATGTTATGCATAAGTGTTCGTCGGATTTCCTGGTCATGGTAACTCAATTCATAATATAGTTTCTCAACTTAAAAAAAGAAAATGTGAATCAGTGACTCTACATTTCTTAGCCCTTCAACTGGATGCAGTTTAGTACCATACCAAGGACACTAATTGAATGGATTCAAGTAGATAGAACAGGGGTCAGCAATTATTTTTCCTCTAGGAGTCAGTCTATATATAAATGAGCAAATGCTGTACTGGATAAATGGGGTTCTACTAAATGCTGTATAGTTCTACCTGAGCAGTCATCATCATTGTCAAGGCATACTGCCAGTACAGATTTCTTTGACTCTCTCTACCCATCCATCCTTATCGGTCATTGCTCTTATTAAGTCTTCTAGACGGCACCCAGTATCTGCACAGAGCTGATGAATGCATGTTTTACAAGTCACCCAAAGTGGTTGTGTTCATATGTAGACGTCTATAGGAGAATGTCACTTATAAGTTTGTCCTTGTTTTTCTAGCAGTATTCAAGATGTCTTAGTAATATTCCTTGGATGTTTTGCAAGATAGGAGGTAAGTGACAGAAAAACTGCTGTTTTGAAGGGTGCTGCTTTGCTTCCAAGATTTTTTTTCAAACAGCAAGCAACATCTTTGAGTAGTTCCTATCTAACTTTTTCCCCAAGCAGTGCAACAATACTGTTGTTCCCAGAAGCCTCTGACAGGATGCGAAATCTGCACATGCCTGAAAGACAGACATACTGGCACAAGAGAGAAACTGTTTTCAGTTTGTTGTAGCCTAACAAAAGGTTACTGAATAAGAAATAACCAAAACAGAGGTTGGAAATGAAATGGAAATCTTTTTAACATTAACAAAATACAATATGCGCCAGCAGGGTGAAGAAGGTAAACCACTGTTACTGGTGTACTACTTAATCAGCATATTAAACTCCTTCACAATAGTGTCCAATGTATTAATGAGGAATGGGACATACCCATTAATGTTCATAGGTACTTTACATAAAACATACACTAGTACTGACATAGATAAAGTTTGGAAGAATTCCTGTTTTAATTCATGAGAGATCAGATTCCCATATGGTCAATAACTTATCAATAGCGATCCGTGCTTTACCTAACTTATCAATGACAATCCGTGTTTTAACTAACTTACCAATAGCAATCCATGCTTTAGCTAACTTATCAATAGCAATCCATGCGTTACCTAACTTATCAATAGCAATCCGTGCTTGAGCTATCCTATCAATAGCAATCCATGCTTTAGCTATCTTATCAATAGCAATCCGTGCTTTAGCTATCTTATCAATAGCAATCCGTGCTTTACCTAACTTATCAATAGCATTCTGTGTTTTACCTAACTTATCAATAGCAATCCGTGCTTTAGCTAACTTATCAATAGCAATCCGTGCTTTAGCTAACTTATCAATAGCAATCCATGCTTTAGCTATCTTATCAATAGCATTCTGTGTTTTAGCTAACTTATCAATAGCAATCCATGCTTTAGCTAACTAATCAATAGCAATCCATGCTTTAGCTATCTTATCAATAGCAATTCGTGCTTTAGCTATCTTATCAATAGCAATCCGTGCTTTACCTAACTTATCAATAGTAATCCGTGCTTTACCTAACTTATCAATAGCATTCTGTGTTTTACCTAACTTATCAATAGCAATTCGTGCTTTAGCTATCCTATCAATAGCAATCCGTGCTTTACCAAGGTATGTGTTGACATCACTTACTATTTAATGAGGAGATGGAATCATCTTGATTAATACACATGAACTCTTTTTTTATCTAGGTTCATTCCAAACTACATCCTACGTCTGCACAGAGCTGATGTGAATAAGTTCTTGCTGGTCAACCAACACTGGCATATCCATGTATCCAGAAAAGAACATCACTTACGATTTTGTTCTTGCTTCTCCAGTAGTGTCCTGCATGTATTGTTTGTCTTACTTGAATGTTTTTTGAGATGGGAGGTAAGTGGCCAGAAAACTGTTGTTTTGTGTGGTGTTGCTTTCAGGATTTGTTCAAAAAGGCTTGAAATTTAACCGTTGTTGTTTAGTATTACTCAAAAAACAACCCCTCTTTTCTTTGGTATTGGATTTTATATCCACTTGCCCCATTCCCATAATGCCTTTCAGTTCTAGTCTGTTCTCTATAAAAAAAATGTCTCTTATTGGCACCATTTTTACTCCGGCCATGAGATAAGTGATGTCTCATTCTTTTTCAAACTATAACAAAATACTTGGACAATTGCAATGTAATTTGAGTCTCCGGAAAAAATTAGACGAATAAAAAGCAAATATTTCTTATTTATCAAATACACTTATTTTTGTTTAATTCTTCCACAACATTCTTGTGTAATTCCCATCTAGCTTTCAATCATATAAGTTAAATTTTGATATTTGACTTTGAAAATATATCTTATTGCAATATTCTATGTGTCTCATTTACAAAAACTGATACCTATTAGAAAATTCTATTACTATTATCTTTGTATTATAAGCAAAAAGAAAGATTGGATTGATTGATTTTAATGGCATGTCAACTGATCTAGGGTTATATAAAAATTATGTACACTTATATTATACATTTTTTGTGTCATTTCTTTAAAGTTATTTTTTTGCACATGATTATATGTTATCAGGTATACCTACCAAATACAAATAATTTGCACACAGTAGTACAGTTTCAAGTATTCCAATCTAATACAAATAATTTGCACACAGTAGTATAGTTTCAAGTATTCCAATCTAATACAAATAATTTGCACAAAGCAGTATGGTTTCAAGTATTCCTATCAAATGCAAATAATTTGTACATAGTATGGTATCAAGTAATCTAATACAAAGTGTTCGCCAATGTTCTGGGAGTCTGTCATACCAAAGATTAAACAAATAGTACTTGATGCCGCCTTGCTTAACACTCAGCATTATAAGGTAAGGATCAAGGGTAAAGTGGAGCAATCCAGGGAATGGAGTAGTGCTCTCCCCTACACCTCTGTGTAGCAGCTATTGAAAAGGAAGCCTTTGGGTCACTCTCAACTAAGGTCGCCAACTTTACTTATTTTTAGTATGGTATCAAGTATTCCTATCTAATACAAATAATTTGTAAACAGATCTATTTGATCCATAGATGGGACCCAAACAGGTACTACCATTCTGAGTCAGTGTACTTTAGAGTAATAACAATGAAGAGGTACTCTACACTCCACAGAGTTCCAGAATTGGAGCCTCACCATCAGATATACCCAGGATACCTCACTTTTTAAGGGGGGAGGTTTTACTCTTTACAGAGGATACAGTTAGTGCATTCTAAGCCCAGTAAGAAAAGTTTCAATAGAATACTGATATAAAAGTTCTTTGTGTCTACTATATAAAACTGGAGATATTTGTATTTAGAAAATAGTTTATACTGTAAAAAAAAAAGTGGGATGTAAAAATTTACAGGCAAACATTTCTAGGTGACAAACACTGATTTCAAAATGCTACAAAATAATTTCTATACATTTTCGTTTTTAAGTAGAGGAATTATATTGTAAATTGAATTACCATAACCAGAACATTCGGCAAACACTTGTGCATGCCATACGGAACCACTGGACAGCTATTTCAACCTTATTAGGTTCGATCTCCACTGGTGGAGATCACAGTATACACTGCTGATGAGACCGAATAAGGTCGAAACAGCTGTCCAGTGGTTCCACATGTTGTGCACAAGTTTTTGCTGAATTTTCTAATTCAATTTACAAAATAATTTCTATTTATCTGATTTAAATAGATTATTTGTGTAAAAGGGTAATTTTATGAAACTCAAGAATTCAAGAGTTTCACCAAGTTTGTGAAGATGAAGAACCACACTGAACTGTGAAATGTTGAGATTGAGTGCTACTCATCGGATTTGCTGCTATGACTTGAACTACGCACTTGGAATCCACAGTTTTAGGCCTATCTGACCTTGCCTAATCGTCAAGCTTATTGCAACTTGAGCAAAATTTCTTAAACCATCTGGTTGCTGTATTCTACTCAGCTGCACCTTCACTCTTCATACAACAAATGTTTTTGGTTGCTTCCATAGCATTATGGCCCAGTTTGAACTTGTAAAGCATCAAGTCGAGGGTGACCAGAGGGCTCCCTTTTCAATAGCTACTACAGCAAGGTGTAGGGGAGGGCACTACTCCTTTCCCTGGATTGCTCCACTTTATCCTCAATACATACCTTATATTGAGGTGCCCGTGGTGTAATAGTTATTGTCATAGGAAATGGACATGGCAACACGAGTTTAAATCCTGGACCAGGCTAATTGCATTTCACATAGCACTAATACCCTTGGGAAAGGTATGAATCCAATTATTCTCCCTCCAGCTATGGGTAAATAGTAGGACAGACTAGGTTCTTCAGCCTTGGTGAGGCAACTAGTCTAGGAGAAGGAAAACTCTGAATTCAAACCTGTTAAACTCCACTTAAAAACTGACCTTGTGTCATATCCTGCCCGAGCAGAGGGGTTGGTAAATATGTGTATTGCTGAGTGTTGAGCAAGGCGGTATCAAGTACCATTTTTAAAGTCTTTGGTATGACGCGACTTAGGATTGAACCCTGCTCATCATGTGGCTTTCAAATTATACATGGAGTGAAGCAATGCACAACATGTCAACACACCAACTACCACAATACTACCAATCACAGTGAATACCTTACATGACTTGAACTATCTTGGTCATGTGATATATGTTCTGTAAACTAACATATACCAAAATATTGCAAATCTTTTGATTGTCCTTAGTAAGAAGATTAAAACTTCAAATGAGTCAGTTATAGCAATACATTTTTTAAATAATTTTTAAAAAAGCCATCGAGCAATATTGGAGCCTAGAGTAAGTATAAAATGATCTCTGAATTGGGCAACAAAATTAAGAAAAATCAGTCAAAGAATTACCTGGAATTCAGTGCTTTGAAGAGAAGAGTTGGAATGGGATACAGGAATCAAACTCCCATCTGTGGAATTTTCTTTTCTTTTCGTACTTGCTTTGGTTTTGCCTGAAAAAAAAAAAAAAAAAAAAAAAAAAAAAAATCAAAAAATTTTTGTATTGTCAAAACTGAATATCAGTAAGTGATCATTTTGTGGTAAGAAGAAACTGTATCACAAATGATTTCTAAACAATTGTAAAAACTGACTTGATTATTTTCAGAGGCTGGTTAGGAATACAGATTGCACTTCTTCAGGTCATTTGTCTTGATAAGAAGTAATTTTAGTTATCTGTTAATTATTGGGTAGGACTTTCATCTTACTCAGCATAGCACCATCAAGAATACATTCACTCAACCCCTCCACAGGTTAAGTTTTAAGCAGTTTGAATTCAGAATTTTCTATTTCCTAGATCAGTTGCTGTTAGAAAGTAAAAGAACTTAGTCTGCCATACTATTTACCCATAGTAGAAAGAGATGGATTTATGCCTTTTCCAAGGGCATTAGTATTAAATGAAATGTAGAGTCTATTTCAAATCATAAATGCAACTGTATTTCACTTTGTGCTAATGCTCCTGAGAAAGGCTTGGTTTCATTTCCCCCTCCCTGCTTTTTATATAGAATGATGAAGGAAAAACAACACTTCTTTAAGAAAATGTTTTTTTATTCATTGAAAGGAGTCAGATTCTATAGTCTGAGAGACAGACAGAGAGAAGGAGACAAAGACAGACTGCTATATTGACCCATAACTACTTCTCTTGATTATAGCATGCTGTGTTATTTTCAAGACCCCATTTAGCACTTCTGCTTCTCAGCCAGGGGTACTCAAACTGGAAGCCCTTTGGGCTGCCGCTCCTGCAGGCACTGACTCACACTGCCTCTAACTGACACCAATTGCCCAGACGCTCATGCAGGCATCTGCATATATCATTTCATAATGCCCGCGACTTCCGATAAACCATGTGACTGCTTCTGCTTATTTACACAGATGCATCTCTGATTAACAGCTCTGTCAAGGATCAATATGCAACATCCCGAGCTGTGAGCACTGTCAAGTATCCACTACTGTCCTGAAATGCCATGTATGAAAATTACTCAGCATAGCACCCTAATACTATACTAGATCAGTTTTTCTCCATTAAGGAGTCCTTAAATATGCTGCCATCCAAAAATGAGTACACTCCTAATATATATATATTCATGTAATTTTATTTTTTGCAGTAGACTATGATAATAAATAATACCTAATGATATCTGTTTTAATTGTATAATGTTTGACTAAAAATAATAAAATCTTGATATGTTTGGTTTAGAAGAAAATTAACTGTTTATAAAAAAAAATGTTTGGGGGTGTAATTATTTATGCGTGGTATTGTACTTCCAGAAAATTCATGCAGGCTTATTTTTACTATAAGCATTAAATGAACAGAAAATCTGTTTAGGAATCTACACATTTTTTTGTGAACCACTCTACAGGCGTGGGAAACATTCACAGTTTCCATGACAGGACCTGACATTACAACTGCACTATCTAAATATACTATCATTCAATGATTTTAGTCACATGCAGTGGCAAATGTTTTACTCAGTAAATGATTGATTGATGGCATTTAATGGCATGTCAATCTGTCCAGGGTTATTTTAAGCCTAGAGGTTAGGGAATTGCATTCATTGTATATTCATAGTTACATTTGGGGGGGGGGGTAGTTGTTTCTTCAGAGGGTTCTTTACACACAGTCCAATCAAATATGAATAATTCTTAAACAGATCTATTTGTCCCATAGATACAACACAAACAGGTACTACCACTCTGGGTCAGACTAGACCTGGGAGTAATGGTAATGAAGGGGTACACCACACTCAGTGAATGAGGTTGTCAATGGAGTACTAAAGATTGATAAAAATTGAATATGAATAATTGGGATGTAGAGTGTTTGCCAATGGTCCGGGAGACCAGGATTCAATTCTAGGATGAGTCATACCAAAGACTCAAAAATGGTACTTGATACTGCCTTGTTTAACACTCAGCTTTATAAGGTAAGGATCAAGGGTAAAGTAGAGCAATCCAGGGAAGGAGTAGTGCCATCCCCTCCACCTTCGTGTAGTAGCTATTGAAAAAGGGGCCTCTGGGTCACCCTTGACAAAGATCGCCAACTTTACTTTTATAAAGGTGTATATAAGGTTTATATAAAATAAAAAAAGATAGTTGGGATTTTTTTTAGACAAAATCCTTAAAAATAAAAAAATAAAAAAAAGAAGAAGAAAGAACCTCACGTTTTGTAACTTTTGCTTTTTTCTCTTCTTTTTTCCTGGCTTTTTCCTTTTCCAAAGTTTCAAACTCTTTTTTGACATTCACATACATTTTATGACACTGTGGTACCAAACCATCAGGTATCATTCTGGGATTCTGCTGGTAATAATGAAGAGATTTGGTCTGATTCAATAAAGCTTTGTTGATGCTGTTCTTTTTGTACTGACTTTGTTTGTAAATCTATAAATGAAAGGAAAATATAGGACAATACACAAAGGAAAAAAGAACGAAAACTTAAAATAAAAACTAATGTTTTAGAAATAAAATAAATGGCACAGAACTATCCAATCAGAGCAGTACATTCTCCCTGGTCAATTGATGAGCCTCCATGTTGTACTAGGGCGAGTCAAAAGTTTTGCAATACTTTAGTCACATGAGGTTCAATTTAGCAGCTCCTGATATTTTTGCCAAGGGGATGAAGCAGATGAACTGTACTGAACTGTGAGATGCTAAGATCAAGTGCCACTCCTCAGATTTGCCTCTATGGCTCGGAGCATAGCCTCAGGATTCACGGTTTTTGGCCTTGCCTGATCATAGGGTTTCTTTCAATCTGAGGGAAATTTCTTAAATCACCTGGTAACAATATTGTGATCAAGTAGAACTTTACTTTTTGCACAACAAATGTTTTTGGTTGCTTTTGTGATGTTATGGCTCAGTTTTAATTTGTAAAAGTATAAGTTTCCAATCTAAAATACTTTACACATTCACCTGTGCATCTTTTAAATCACACAGAGTGAAGCAATGCATAAGTCTGCACCCCAACACCGATGATATTACTGACCACAGTGGGTAGCTTCAACAGCTTCAGTCATGTGATACCTGCGCCACAAACTTGCATGAACGAAAATATTACAAATTTTTTACCTACTCATAGAATTTACTTTCAAAAAAGATAGCTGATAGTTTCATAGAGCTTTGCAAACTTTGAAAAATAAGATTTGGTCGATCTTGCAGATTTTGAGAAAAGAAATTTTGTGGAGTGTTGCAGACTTCAAAAAAAAGAAAATTTGGTTGGGTTTTATGGCATAACAACCATTGTAGTTTATTTAATGCCAAATCCTCTTTATAAATATATATTAGATATATATGATTTGGTTTGGTTAGGTTTTATGGCATAACAACCATTGTAGGTTATTTAATGCCAAATCCTCTTTATAAATATATATTAGATATATATGATTTGGTTTGGTTGGGTTTTATGGCATAACAACCATTGTAGGTTATTTAATGCCAAATCCTCTTTATAAATATATATTAGATATATATGATTTGGTTTGGTTAGGTTTTATGGCATAACAACCATTGTAGATTATTTAATGCCAAATACTGTTTATATATATATATGATTAGTAAACACATTTTGTAGATAAAATTTTTAAACTGGCCTGAACTCATTTTTTTTGCACACAGTTAAATGGTTTCAAGTATTGCTATATAACAGTTACAATCTAATATCAGTCATATGTTGGCACATAGTTTGTTGGTAATTCAATTTTTGAATGAGTTAAAACTACTTTGTTTGGACACCAGTATTGCTATTGTTTCTAAACAGTTAAATAGTTCCAATTATTGCTAATGGTTCAATTAAATAGCAGTCATTTGTTTACACACAGTTAAATGATCAAACAGTTCTATTTAACACAAGTCATTTGTTTGTACACAATTTAAATAGTCAAACAGTTCTATTTGACTTGGGGTCAGAGTGGACCTGGGAGCAATAGCAATGAAAGGGTTCTAGTTTAATGTCATATCCAGGACACTTGTTGGGTAGGGGGTCTTGCCCTCCTGCAGAGATGCAGTCGGTGTATTCTACAGCCCCAGCTAACTGAGCTGAAAAATGAATAAATAAATAAAAATAAAATAAAACAATTGTTGCAATTAACAAACTATACTGCTATATTTAATTAACTAAGATGGTACAGTATTTTGATTTTATTCTGATGTCTATTATTGAGAAAAGGAAGCCAACATTATTTCCTTCTGAATTAAGGTCTGCTTTTACAGGGTAGTTAGACACTTGTACAGAATGAACCACCACTACAAATTAAGGCCAAATGTGTGTGATATAATTTAATGTCTAGAAAGAAACTTTGAAATTGAAAATAGAACTCATCAGAAATCCTTTTAGCATCTCTTTTAATGTGTACAATGTTCAGATGACCCACTGTTTACTCAGTGCAAGATACAAATTAAACCACCTGATCTCTTGATCAGATGGTACAGCCTGCACAGACATATCCTGTAACCATGTTTGGTCATGGGGGTGCCACTCATGTTACGTGTCTTGGGCAGAAATAATTTAGTAGAGGCCATTCCTATCTAGGTCCACAGCTGGTTTGAATCCTGAAGTTTCTATTCTTAGACCAGTTTCCATACTAAGGCTAAAGAACCCAGTAGGCTCTACGATTTATAGCTGGAGGGAGAGTAGTTGGATTTATCCATTTTCCAAGGATATTGACACTATGTTAAATACAAACAATCTCATTCAGGATTTGAACTTGGGTAGCGGGGTCCACTTCTTACAGCGATAACCACTGTTATGAACACATACACTTTTATTAGGTATTGTACTTTGCACTGGATGATAAGAAAGGTTCTCTCACAACATTCCTTTTATTACGTATTGTACTTTACACTGGATGATCAAAAAGGTTCTCTCACTACATTCCTTTTATTAGGTATTGTACTTTGCACTGGATGATCAAAAAGGTTCTATCACAACATTCCTTTTATTAGATACTGTACTTTACACTGGATGATCAGAAAGGTTCTCTCACAACATTCCTTTTATTAGGTATTGTACTTTACACTGGATGATCAAAAAGGTTCTCTCACTACATTCCTTTTATTAGGTATTGTACTTTGCACTGGATGATCAAAAAGGTTCTCTCACAACATTCCTTTTATTAGGTATTGTACTTTACACTGGATGATCAGAAAGGTTCTCTCACAACATTCCTTTTATTAGGTATTGTACTTTACACTGGATGATCAGAAAGGTTCTCTCACTGCATCCCTTTTATTAGGTATTGTACTTTACACTTGATGATCAGAAAGGTTCTCTCACTACATTCCTTTTATTAGGTATTGTACTTTGCACCGGATGATCAGAAAGGTTCTCTCACTACATTCCTTTTATTAGGTATTGTACTTTAAACTGGATGATCAGAAAGGTTCTCTCACAACATTTCTTTTATTAGGTATTGTACTTTATACTGGATGATCAGAAAGGTTCTCTCACAACATTCCTTTTATTAGGTATTGTACTTTACACTGGATGATCAGAAAGGTTCTCTCACAACATTCCTTTTATTAGGTATTGTACTTTACAATGGATGATCAGAAAGGTTCTCACACAACATCCCTTTCATTAGGTATTGTACTTTACACTGGATGATCAGAAAGGTTCTCTCACTACGTTTCTTTTATTAGGTATTGTACTTTACACTGGATGATCAGAAAGGTTCTCTCACTGCATTCCTTTTATTAGGTATTGTACTTTGCACTGGATGATCAGAAAGGTTCTCTCACAACATTCCTTTTATTAGGTATTGTACTTTGCACTGGATGATCAGAAAGGTTCTCTCACAACATTTCTTTTATTAGGTATTGTACTTTACAATGGATGATCAGAAAGGTTCTCTCACTACATTCCTTTTATTAGGTATTGTACTTTACACTGGATGATCAGAAAGGTTTTCTAACTGCATTCCTTTTATTAGGTATTATACTTTACACTGGATGATCAGAAAGGTTCTCTCACTGCATCCCTTTTATTAGGTATTGTACTTTACACTGGATGATCAGAAAGGTTCTCCCACTACATTCCTTTTATTAGGTATTGTTCTTTAAACTGGATGATCAGAAAGGTTCTCTCACTACATTCCTTTTATTAGGTATTGTCCTTTGCACTGGATGATCAGAAAGGTTCTCTTACTACATTCCTTTTATTAGGTATTGTACTTTGCACCGGATGATCAGAAAGGTTCTCTCACTACATTCCTTTTATTAGGTATTGTACTTTAAACTGGATGATCAGAAAGGTTCTCTCACAACATTTCTTTTATTAGGTATTGTACTTTATACTGGATGATCAGAAAGGTTCTCTCACAACATTCCTTTTATTAGGTATTGTACTTTACACTGGATGATCAGAAAGGTTCTCTCACAACATTCCTTTTATTAGGTATTGTACTTTACAATGGATGATCAGAAAGGTTCTCACACAACATCCCTTTCATTAGGTATTGTACTTTACACTGGATGATCAGAAAGGTTCTCTCACTACGTTTCTTTTATTAGGTATTGTACTTTACACTGGATGATCAGAAAGGTTCTCTCACTGCATTCCTTTTATTAGGTATTGTACTTTGCACTGGATGATCAGAAAGGTTCTCTCACAACATTCCTTTTATTAGGTATTGTACTTTGCACTGGATGATCAGAAAGGTTCTCTCACAACATTTCTTTTATTAGGTATTGTACTTTACAATGGATGATCAGAAAGGTTCTCTCACTACATTCCTTTTATTAGGTATTGTACTTTACACTGGATGATCAGAAAGGTTTTCTAACTGCATTCCTTTTATTAGGTATTATACTTTACACTGGATGATCAGAAAGGTTCTCTCACTGCATCCCTTTTATTAGGTATTGTACTTTACACTGGATGATCAGAAAGGTTCTCTCACTACATTCCTTTTATTAGGTATTGTACTTTAAACTGGATGATCAGAAAGGTTCTCTCACTACATTCCTTTTATTAGGTATTGTCCTTTGCACTGGATGATCAGAAAGGTTCTCTCACTACATTCCTTTTATTAGGTATTGTACTTTGCACCGGATGATCAGAAAGGTTCTCTCACTACATTCCTTTTATTAGGTATTGTACTTTAAAATGGATGATCAGAAAGGTTCTCTCACAACATTCCTTTTATTAGGTATTGTACTTTACACTGGATGATCAGAAAGGTTCTCTCACAACATCCCTTTCATTAGGTATTGTACTTTACACTGGATGATCAGAAAGGTTCTCTCACAACATTCCTTTCATTAGGTATTGTACTTTACACTGGATGATCAGAAAGGTTCTCTCACAACATCCCTTTCATTAGGTATTGTACTTTACACTGGATGATCAGAAAGGTTCTCTCACAACATTCCTTTCATTAGGTATTGTACTTTACACTGGATGATCAGAAAGGTTCTCTCACAACATCCCTTTCATTAGGTATTGTACTTTACACTGGATGATCAGAAAGGTTCTCTCACTGCATTCCTTTTATTAGGTATTGTACTTTACAATGGATGATCAGAAAGGTTCTCTCACAACATCCCTTTCATTAGGTATTGTACTTTACACTGGATGATCAGAAAGGTTCTCTCACAACATTCCTTTTATTAGGTATTGTACTTTACAATAGATGATCAGAAAGGTTCTCTCACAACATCCCTTTTATTAGGTATTGTACTTTACACTGGATGATCAGAAAGGTTCTCTCACTACATTCCTTTTATTAGGTATTGTACTTTACAATGGGTGACTAAAAAGTTCATAATAAGAACTGCAAAATAGAATCTTAATGCAAACCAAAAATATTTACCTGATCTTCTTTACCTTCTGTCACTAACATGACAATCCGACCATCTCTTTTTCGTCCTGTTCGTCCCATTCTTTGCACCAACCTAATGGGACACTTACTAGCATCAAAACATATGATTAAATCTACATCTCCAATGTCAAGTCCTTCTTCACCAACACATGTAGATACCAATGTATTGAAGCTACCTTCCCGGAACCCTTTCATCACCTGATAAGAAAGTAAAGGCCATTATAAAATCGGTTCGTAATGAACAAAGCATTTAGGATGGAGATTCTTGATTAAAGTAAGAAGCAACAATTCTAAATTGGTTAGCATCAATTGTTTTCTTTTTTAATCTTTTAGACAGTAAAATGGTTTGCAAGTGGCTATAAAACTGCTGTTTTGTTGGATGTTGCTTCCAGGATTTGTTTAAAACAATATATAGTTCTCCAGTTGATTCATTAGAGTCCAAGTGGTGCAACCCTAAAGTAGTACTGACACAAATATAGCATCAAAGAATTCTTTTTTTTTAAAGAGAGATTAGTTTTCCTTATGGTCAATAACTTGTCAATAGCAGTCCATGCTTTGCCTAAGTTGATATCACTTTTAGTAGATGAGATATTCTCTCATTTAGCAAACCATAAAAGTAAGATGAGCAAGATATGGTGAGCACTGCTAGAGAAACAATGATAAACTTATAAGTAACATATGAACTCCTATACATGAACACAGTAGTTTTGGCCAACCAATAAAAACTTGTAGAAGTTACTCCCCCAGTTATAGTAGAAGCAAGAAGATACTCATTGTCGCAATGGGATTCCAACTAACGTCCAGTTGGCAGACAAGGGAACAAGCTGTATCTCAATACAGTCATTAGGAGCATAATGCAGAATGATAGATATTTATCTCTCACCATACTCATACTGAAACCAGCAGCTAATTAGGACTCAAGGAATGAGATCACTCAGATGCAAGAATGGAATATTCTTGAGTGCTATAAATATCAATTGCTTTATACACAAATTCAGTTGTAATTAGCTAGTCAGTTGTTGTTGCTCAATAAAACAGTACACTAACTCGTTCAATTAAACAAAACTTATATCTATTAACTATGCAGACACTAGGCACAGTCTAAGCAACTTAGTACATCACAAGAGAAGAGTCTGAGAAAAAAATATATTTATAACATCCCATACAAATGTGGAAAAGTATATAAAAGGAGAAACCAGCCATCTCCTGAAAATCTGGGAACATAAGGTCACATGAAATATGAAAGTAGAAAATTCTGGTATGGTAGAGCACATCTTGAGTAACAAGAGTTTACATTACATTATCTGGGATGAGGTCCAAATAATAAATAAGCAACATAATTGTAAAGTGAGAAAATTAAAGGAAACAACATCAAGACATGCCAACAATACAGATTCCCTTGACTCTCTCTTGCCATCTGTCCCTATTGGCCATTGCTCTTGGCAAGTCCTCTAAGTAGCATCAAGTGTCTGCATAAATATAAATTTGTGCTGGTTGTCCAGAATTGGTGTGTCTATATGTAGGAGTTCTTACTTATCAGTGCAAAGCATGTCTTAGATGGTTTGTGAGATGGGCGGTAAGTGGCCGTAAAGCTGCTGTTGTGAAGAGTGCTGCTTTTAAGATTTCCTTAAAACACATCGGCAACAAAAGACATTGGTCTCTACGTGAAGACAAATAAAACAGAATTCATGTGTTCTAATTAAGATGATGCCATCTCTTAAATGGCAAGCCTCTGAAATTAGTAGACCTGTTCATATACCTCGGTAGCAATATCACATCTACTGAAAGCAATTTTAACATGCACTTAGGTAAAGCATGAAAGTAATAAGCTTTGTTCTTTTAAATCATTTAGACATTAAAAAACACTGAGATAAATAAAAGACTGACATAAGTAGTTCCTGTTTTGATTTCAATAAAGAATCTTCAGAAATAATCTTAGTATATACAAGAGAAGAGTCTGATGAAAAATGTTGGTTAATTGGTTTTTATGGCATATCAACCTTTGTAGGTTATTTCATGCCAAATCCATTTTTATACAAATAAAGAGTTCTATTTCAAAAAGTTCAGTTAAGTATAATTACAGTTTAATTGTCAAAAACATTTCTATTGCAAGCTATTCAGTTTAGTCAAACAGTTCTTATTAAAACAATTCAGTTTAGTATAAGTATAGTTTTTGTTTACACACAAGTTAAATGTCAAAACAGTTCTATTTTGAACAATTCAGTTTAGCATAGTACAGTCTAAATGTCAAAAACAGTTCTATTTCAAGCAGTTCAGTTTAGCATAAGTACGCAGTTTAGTTCTATTTGACCCATAGATAGAACCCTATAAGGTGTTACCACTCTGGGCCAGAGTGAACCTGGGAGTGATGGCAATGAACAATGAAGAGGTACTCTGCATTCCCTAAAGCTCCAGCAATACTGGAACCTCACCAGATTGTTTCGTGTCAAATTCAAGACAGTCGTTAGGAGGTTGTACCCCTCTGCAAAGGTACAGTTGGTGTATTCTTCAGCTGCAGCCATTGAGCAATAGACAAAGTTAAATGTAAAAACAGTTTTATTTCAGTTAATTCAGTTTAGCATAAATACACAGTTTAGACATCAAAACAATTCTATTTCAAGCAATTCTGTTTAGTATAAGTACACAGTTTAAATGTCAAAACAGTTCTATTTCAGGCTACGCAGTTTAGTTCTATTTGATCCATAGATAGGACCCTATCAGGTGCTACCACTCTGGGCCAGAGTGGACCTGAGAGCAATGGTAATGAAGGGATACTCTGCATTCCCCAAAACTCCAGCAATACTGGAAACACATCATCAGATTGTTTAGTGTCATATCCAGGACACTCATTGCGGGGAGGGGGTCTTACCTCATTGCAGAGATGTAGTTGGTGTATTCTACAGCCCCAGCCGACTGGGTGACTAATGAAAAATCTATTCCTAACATCCTACTATTCATAAAAGGATGAGGCCCAAATAATGAATAAAGAACATCACTGTAAAGTGAAAAAATTAAAGGAAACAACATACATCAGCCTTAATCATTTAAAAAAGAGGTATTAAAACTTTCTGAAGAGTTTTCTGGTAGAAAAAATTGTCAAAGAATGTGTTATTTCTTAAAATACATTAACTTCATGTTTTTTATGATAGTAACTGTTGTGAAATAATACCCACAAACGGCAGGTTTTGTTGGCCTGGCCATTCGTCTTGTAGTGTGGACCCCACTGTTAATTCTCATATCCAGCCGTGTGGGCATTTCACAGGTTGTACAAAAATTTTTAATAACAAACAACAAACAGAAGGGGGAGGAAGAACAGACAAACACGGATTTAGAACTGCAAACGCAGGAAAGTGAAGTTGGCGCTTTTTTAGCATTCTATGTATATTCATAGCTATTGCAAGAACTCTGCGAAAATCCTATACAGCTACCAAAAATGCTGACTCATCTGAATCTCTGCTCTGGAGTCTCACACCTAACAGACCGCCCTGAAGTCTCAATCTTAACTGACACCCTTCATACTTCTTCCGGTCTCATAGGTTTTCGCGGGCACAGGTCTGTGTGTGGTTTTCACACCAATATAGACAAAGAAAGGTCTTCTGGACACTCCAGCGCTGCTTCAAAGATGCCGGGGATAATATCTGTTCTTTGATCACCCATCCATGAACACAGAGAGACCCACACATATTTATCCATATATATATATATATACACATTAATGCTCGTTATTGTGCCACACCATTATTTAGTTAAGAGACAATCGTTATCAAAAGTTGCCAAGCAGTTGATCTGAACAGACTGCATTTTGTTAGAAAATAAATACCCTTTATGTGTTATGGGGTCGAATTAGTTTTTCATGTTTTCTGTTCTTCCTCACATTAACACCGCAGCGGAGAAAATAACTTCCTTTGATTCAAAAAGACATCAGCTCAAATGACAAAATTAGCTGCTTTATATGCAATGAAGGTGGGCACAAATTTACAGGGCACTGCTACAATCACGCCACGAATGAGACAAAATGAGACCACAACCTATAAATTTGTCTTTTAATGGTGGCCGCGATCTTTCAAGGAGACTTGACACGCAAAACAGACGCATTTTGCGGAAGTCATCTTGTTCATTACATAACAAAATACATGATTTTCAGGTATAAAAATTAAAAGGTCCTCTAGACTATTAAATATTCTAATGAAATTTCTTAAAAAAAACCTCTAAATTTTTATAATTATTTTGGCCTGTTTGTTTAATGTTATAACAAACCCTCATGGAGTTATTTAATAATTTGATTCATTTATAGATGTTTGATTAGTGTCATAACTATCTATCTTCTGCAAATCATCTGCCCACAATTATGTAGTTTCAAGAATTCCCTATCTAACACTAAGAACTTATTTACAATTATATGGTTTTAAGTAACTATTCCCATTTAATAATAATCATTTGTTTGTACACACTTATATGGTTTCAAGTATTCTTATCTAACATTAATAATTTCTATACAGTTATATGGCTTTAAGTATTTCGAGCTAATACAAACAAATTTAAAATAGATCTATTTGACCAATGAATGGGACCTTAACAGATACTACCTTGCAGGATCAGAGTGGACAAAGGAATAATAGCAATGAAGAATTGATTCCACGCTCTCCAGAAGTGGAGCCTCACCACTGAATGTACTATAATGGTCATATCTAGGACATATTTTTTGGGGGGTGGGATCTTACCCTTCAACAGAAGATACAGCCAGCATATTCTAGGCAACAACAACATGGCTGTCACAGAGAATATAAGAACTTATGTGGATGACAACATAAGTATAACACAGAAGAATTACTGAAAACACATTGATTGAAGATTAACATCTTCAAGCAAAATATTTTGCTTGAAGATGTTAATCTTCAAGCAAAATACTCAAGAACTTTTTGGACAATATACATCCAATATACATATATACATATGATATATACATAAATGGTTAGAGTGTTTGCCAATGGCCCAGGCGACTGGAGTTCAATCCCAGGTTGAATCATACCAAAGGCTCAAAAAATGGTATCTGATGCCTCCTTGCTTATCACTCAGCATTATAAGATACAGATTAAAGGTAAGTGGAGCAATCTATGGAAAAGAGTAGTGCCTTTCCCTACACCTTGGTGTAGTAGCTATTTTAAAGGGAGCCTTCAGATTAACTCTGACTATGGTCAGCCAATTTAACTAACTTACATAACATACATATATACATATGATATATACATAGAGAAATTCACAATCTGAGCAGATTGGAAACAACTGTTCATTAGTTAAAATGACAGTAAGGCTACACATATAAAAGACAAATCTTGAGGCCATATAAAAGTTAGTTGTGATGAAGGAAGAGCTGATGGTATACTACCATTAGGACATGATCAAACTCAGCCAAGTCTCTTTAGCTAGGGGTTCTAATGTCAAAAGACTTGAACCCTTTACCCCAATGAACCATAGACATCACTGATGATGCACTCCATAGCATCCTTGAGGTGTATTTTTGCAAAACAGCTATACCATGCTCAAAGACATGCAACCATTTTGGGGAAATGCATTGAATATATTTGCTGGTCGGGTCAACAGCACTTTTGACAATTAAAACTGAAGAAAAGTTAAGTTATGACCAAGTTTATTAATCACTAGAAAAGGGTAAAAACACTGATGCTCAAAATAAAGGATTAAATCAGTAAAGATTAAGATAGCAAAGCTCTGAGCCCTTTCTTCAATAAGTAAAAAAAAAAACCAGAAGTCATCTCTTGGTGACTCTTCTAAAAAGTATACCCTAAAATGCAAGAGCTGCTTAGGGAGATAAATGATATGGTATCTAATCTATGGTGTAACATGACAACAGTTGTTTTGTGTGTGTATATATATATATATATATACACACACACACACACACACACACTAACAGAAATATCTCTTACTGCTCACCATAAGTATGAAGGAATTGTGGTTTGATTTTGTTTAATGGCATATCAACCTTTGTAGACTATTTAATACCAAATCTTATATATATATATATATAGTCATCCACAGACAGATCTGTTTCATTCTATCAGAACTCATCAGTGTGGCTAGACATATTAGCTTCCCATAGCTGGGATCGAAACCTGGTTGACTCAAACGCCAATCCAAGCTTCTAACCACTTAGCCACAAGGAGCCAGTAGCAGCAAAGTAAATTTTAAACGGTTATGAATCACAATTACTATTGTTTACATACATCCCTTTAATGGCTACCGTGACCTCAATTCATATATGAAGAGACTTGCAATAAACACTAATGGCAACACGATTACTTCATTCGCCAGAGAACTCAACTCTACGGGGGTAGGGGAGTATATATATATATATATATATATATATATATATATGTTATACTTTCAAAAAAAAAAGTTATAATTCTTGCTCACATGATTTTACCTAAACTGTTGTTATAATTCTTGTTCACGTGATTTTACTATTTAAATACGTCCTTTTTAATTCTTATTTATATGCATTTGGCCTCTTGCCTTATGTGGTTGTTACTGTAAAATTCAGTTGAATAAAGCTTTGATAAGGTCTTTCTTCTTCATTACGCTAAAAATACATATATATATAAATTTGTAAGTGAATAGTTTGTAGGTAACATAATTGTTAAACAAGTTAGAAATCATTTGTTTGCACATAGTTAAATAGTTTTAAGTATTTTTATTTAACACTAATAATTCTATTTCATATGGTTTCAAGTATTACTATTTAACATTAGTAACTCAATTTATCAAGTATTCCTACCTAATATAAACAATTTGCACACACCTGTATGGTTTTAAATAATAATAATCCTTAATAAATCATTGAACACTTCTGTTTGACCCATAGATGGAACCCTAACAGGTATTAACACTTTGGATCAGAGTAGACCTGAGAGTAATGGTAATGAAGGAGTACCCCACATTCTCACCATCAGAAGTACTTTAGTGTCAAACAGTTCAGGTGATCCTAAAGTAGATGGTATGTCAGCTAGTTTTATATATAAAGTTTGTTAGTAAATCAATATATGTAGGTCAGTTAATAAATAAGGGGATTTTTTTTTTAAAAAGCAAAATAAATCCTTTTTGCAGAATTTTTCCATAAAGGTAAACTCTACATCGTTTGGTATTGGTTTATAGCGAAAATTATTTTAATCTAATAGAAATATTTATTTGGAGGCTATTCAAAATGGCTTGAACAGAGATTTGTTATTAAATTTCTGGTGGCTCAGAAGAGCAAACCATGCAAAATTTACAGAAGAATATATGATGTGTCATGAGAAACATCTTTAAATCAAAAACTGTTTACAAATGAGTTAAATATAGGTGTTACGAATGAGATGACTTAGCTCCAGCAAAACGCATCTGTTTGGCAAGTCAAGTTTCCTTGGAAGCTCGTGACCGCTATTAAAAGGCAAATTTATAAGTTGTGGTCTCATTTTGTCTCATTTATGGCATGATCATGGCAGTGCCTATGCAAATTTGTGCCCTCTTTCATTGCATATAAAGCAGCTAATTTCATCATTTGGGGAGCGTGTACTTCAAAGAAAAGGAAGTTATTGTCTCTGCTGCAACATGTATGCAAAGGGGAACAGAATTTCTGCAAAACTGATTTGACCCCATAACACAGAAAGGGAGTTTATTTTTTAACAAAATAGCAGCCTGTCTGGATCAACTGCCTGGCAACTTTGGATAAACATTGTCTCTTAACAAACTAACAAAGGCTGCTTTGGAAGTGAATACTGGGATCAATTTCACATTTCCATACACATCTACTCTCAGTAACCTATAACAATAGGTTTGCCTCAACTTGCCTGAGTCAAAAAGAGAGTTCATGGAGTGGAAACACGCTGATTCTCCAATAAAGAAAAAGTTCTGGGCACAACAGTCAGTAAAGAAGGTGATGCTGACCATCTTCAAGTATATGAAAAAAAACATCATTATTGATTTTCTTGAAAAAGCTGCAAGTATAAACTGCTTCCTATTGCCAACTTGGGCAAAATCACTTTATTTATAGAATGACCCTCTTACAAAGCTGATCGATCTGTTTGTGCAGTGCTAAATACACCAAGTAGTCTATCAATTGTAAATTAAGAAGGGATCAACTGAAAGCATTAACAACATTAAAAATACAAAGAAAAGGACCAATTGTCTAAACTATTCCTGGTATGTTAACAATTCTTAAAGTTATTGACAAGTGGTATATTTATGGAACGACCCTCTTACAAAACTGATCAATCCATTTGTACAGTGCTAGATACATGAAGTAGTCTGTCAATTACAAATTAAAAAGAGTCAGCTGAAGAAGGAATCAGTTGAAATAGTGTTAACAAGATCAAAAATACAAAGAAAAGGACCAATTCTCTGAACTATTCCTGGTATGTTAAAAGTTTTTGACTTTACCATACATAAGTGATATATATTATAAATTCATTAGATCCCTTGATTAAATCAACTTCATTAATCAAATTATATATATATAATTATCATTGGTAATATCTCACTACCTTCATAGTCAGGATTTGGTATGTCATATGAAGAGGGAGTTAAACTTAACTATAATGACTAGTTGATAGGATCCTTTATCAATTGAACAACCATCATAGAAAATAACATTAGAATATTAAAATGTAACTTACTTTGAGTTGTTCCTTCTGGGTAAAACGTTTAGTCTCTCTTCCTGCTGCTTGACCCATGAAACTGATAACTTTGACCAATGGTTGCTGTTTTTTCAGCATTTCTGTAATGTCTGATACACTATTACGGTACTGAGAAAAAATAATTATTCGTGTATCTGAGCTGCCATCCTCTGAATGGGATATATAAAAAAAAACGTATTAATAAAAAATAGATTCCATTTTGTCCATCTAACACAAAAATGTCATTTTCTGTTTGCATCACAAAGGAAATCTTTAAATTCAAAATATAAAGGATAAATCTAACACCTGCATAACAGTATACCTAAATCTAACACTAAAATTGAGAACATGAAACTTCATCTACTAGAGTGGTACCAGTAGCAAGGATAACTGGGTTGAGTGGTACTAGCATCATGGATAACTGGGTTAAGTGGTACTAGCAACATGGATAACTGGGTTGAGTGGTACCAGCAATATGGATAACTGAGTTGAGTGTCATCAGCAATATGGATAACTTGGTTGATTGGTTTTATGGTATGTCAACCCTTGTAGGGTTTTTTAATATCAAAGTCTGTGATTTTGAAGCAATTATATGGTTTCAAATAACTAATGATAAACATTTATGAATAATTAGAGCTTCAAGTATTCTTATCTGATACTGATCATTTTTTCAAGCAATTATATGGTTTCAAGTAACTATTCCAAATTAATAATAATAATTTATAAAGTATTCTTATTTAATATTAATAATTTTTAAACAGATTCATTTGTTTTATAGACGGAAATCTAATGGCCACTACCACTCCAAATGAAATTGAACTCAAGACTCAAAACAATGAAAGGTACTCCACATTCCCCAGATCTTCATAAGTGGAACAAAAATAGAATAGGCAATTTGATTGAATTATTTTAATAACATGTCAACCTGTTGAGGATTATTTTATGCCTCAGGGTTAGGGAATTGAAGAGGTTTTTTAACACAGTCTGATCAAATATGAATGATTTTTAAACACATCTATTTGATCCATAGATGGGTCCCTAACAGGTACCACCACTCCAGGTCAGAGTGGACCTGGGAGTAATGGCAATGAAGATGTAACTGCAAGAACTGAAGCTTCACTATTGGATGCAGTTTAGTGTCATACTTGAGACACCCCTTTTTTTGGGGGATCTTTCCCCTTCTGAAAGAGATATAGTCAGCATATTCTAAGCTGAACCAACAGGATGGGGTGTCTATCTGGAATTTGCATAATCCTAATATACTGTGATGAACAAGATGACTTACCTCCTGCAAAACACATCTGTTTGATGTGTCAAATTTCCTTAAAAGATTGTGGCTGCCATTAAAAGACGAATTTATAGGTTCCGGTCTCATTTGTCGCGTGATTATGGCAGCACCCATGCAAATTTGTGCCCACCAAAATTGCATATTAAACAGCTAATTTTGTTATTCTAGGAGAGTGTTTTTGAAACAAAAGAAATTATTTTTCCTGCTGCGACATGAATGTGAGGAAGAATGAAATGATAGGAGATGAACAGAAAATGTGTAAAACATGACCCCATTGGAAAGATCAGGATGCGGACTAATTCAACCCCATAAAATATACACTTGTGACTGTTTCCCAAGAAAAACTAAGAACTTAAGTGTACCATCTTTATAGCCCAATCATTTCACAATCAGAGTTAAATCTCTTGACATGTACAGCTACACTAACTCTTTATGTCACACACACAAGTCATTTTGCTGAATTAATTTCTACAAAAAAGCAAAGAGAGGAATATAGTATAGAGTGTAGTGTTGTATATTTCTACAAAAGAGCAAAGAGAGGGATATCGTATAGAGTGTAGCATTGTATATTTCTACAAAAGAGCAAAGAGAGGAATATAGTATAGAGTGTAGTGTTGTATATTTCTACAAAAGAGCAAAGAGAGGGATATCGTATAGAGTGTAGTGTTGTATATTTCTACAAAAGAGCAAAGAGAGGGATATAGTATAGAGTGTAGCATTGTATATTTCTACAAAAGAGCAAAGAGAGGGATATCGTATAGAGTGTAACATTGTATATTTCAACAAAAGAGCAAAGAGAGGGATATCGTATATAGTGTAGCATTGCATGTAGTTTTTTGAGAATCTTTTTAAGATCAAGCACTATGTTATGCTCAGTTGAAACTCTAACCTTGTCAGTAGGGGTTAGAATACACTGACTGGAAGGCAGGGAGTCTGTGAGGGATGATGAGAGGTGTGGGAGGAGTAAGGAAGTCAGAATACCAAATTTGATTGGCCAAATAAAGTATTTCATGGATAAGGACCGTTGTGTGTCTATAGAGACAATAAGTGCACAGTTTGATGTCAGTGTGGCAACTGTACACACAATTATTCGCAAAGAACTGAAGATGCAGAAGATTTGTGTGAAGTTTGTCCCAAGGGTGCTCAGAGAAGATCAGAAAGACGTTGTCATGACAGCAGGGAGATGGTCAAGTTGATCAATTTAGATCCTGCAGTTCTTGATGCTCTGGTGACCAGTGATGAAAGCTGGATCTACTGCTATTACCCAGAGACTAAGAGAGTTCCCAATGGAAGCATATAGGCTCTCCCAGACCCAAGAAGACTAGACAGAGCAAATCCACCCACAAACTTTTGATGATCCCTTTCTTTGACAGCACTGGCATGATCTACATGCATTGGGTTTTCCACTTGACAGACAATCGACAAGGAATATCATGTTGAGGTTTTAAGGGAGTTCGGGAAGAGCTTCCATCGGAAGAGGCCAGCACTCTTCAAATCGGGTCAGTGGCATTTCCACCAGGACAATCCACCAGTCCACAATTCTGTCCTTGTCACAGACTATTTGACCAAGATGGGCATCAAGACAGTTCCTCACTCTCCCTATAGTCCAGACCTTGCTCCCTGTGACTATTGGTTATTCCCTAAGCTCAAGGAAAAACTTAGAGGCTGTCGTTATGAGACAATTGAGGAGATGAAAGATGCAGTGACGAAGGTCATTGACATGCTCACACAAGAGGACTTCCATGGGGCCTTCCAGAAGTTGTTGGAACAGTACAACAAGTGCATTGCAGCCGGAGAAGATTACTTCGAAGGGGACTAGTTTCATGTGTGTACTATCAATAAAAGTGCCCATATGAAAAAAGTCTGGAAACTTATTTAATGAGCCTTGTATTTTATTTTACAGGTATACCTCGGGTAGAAGCACCTGTGACAGTTCCATCAATGGATCAAACAGATTTATTTAAAATTTACAGGTATACCTTGGGTTATGTTGCTTCGAGTCAAGTTATTCTCAATTATGTCGTTTATCAAAAAAATATATGGAAAAATAAAAATTATGTTCATTTTATTTGATTTTATGTCTATCTGCCAAAAATATTGAAATCATAATATCACTAGAAAAGCATTAAAAGCACATAAAATCATATTACTATACAATAAATAAGAATAAAAGTATATAAAATCATATAAAAATATGTAGTTACAGTAAATGTTAATATAAGTAAGTAAAGTTGGTGACTATAATCAAGGGTGACCCAAAGGCTCCCTTTTCAAAAGCTACTACACTGAGGTGAAGGGGAGGGCACTATTCTATTCCCTGGATTAGACAGTTAAATGGTTCTGAATATTCCTATCCAATACTAATTATTTTCAAACAAATCTATTTAACTCTTAGGTGAGACTCTAACAAGTACTACCAGTTCAGGTCAGAGAGAATCTATAAGTAATGGCAATGAAAGAGTACTACACACTCTCCAGAGTTTAAGAACTGGAGTCTCACCATCAAATGCAATTCAATGTTATATCCAGGACTTCAAGATTGTTGAACTAATTTGTAAATCTTTACAAATATATAAGAAAACATTTGACTAATTTTTCTTCATTGAAAAATAATATTAAAATAAGTTACAAACCCTTCTGGAATTTTCTGAAATGTTCTAGAACAATTTCTTGTAATTTCTCCAACTTTGGATGGCCAATAATGTACTGTGCAGTTTTTTCTTCACTTGTCTGTTGAGTGAATGTTATTGATGGCCTATAAAAGATAAAACATTAGGAAAACAAGTCAATTAAAATTCCGTTAGTGGACAAATCAAACAACTTTTGACAAAGTGGGACACAAATTCCTGACCTTTAATTATTTTATAAATAATCTTTTTACATATCAAATTTTAGAGGATTCCCTGTGGTGTAATGGTTAAAGTTCTGGGTTGCAACATCATAGTTAGCATGTTTAAACTCCAGTTGTACTATTACATTCACTTTCAGACTAATAACCTAGGGAAAAGTATGAGTCCCCTTAGTCTTCTTGCTATGAATTAAATAGCACCAATACTGTTCTACAAGGATGGCTTTGGCATTAAATAACCCACAGAGGTTGATATATCATTAAACAAAGAAACCAAACAAACCACATTAAATTTTAGACTTTAATGTATAAAAAGTTACAAACTTTCTTGCACTATGGACCCAGTACGGTTAAATTTTCACTTCCTTTTCAACAGGTTTATCTTGAAAAGGGTGAAGATGAAAAAAATAATTTCAAATTGGGTAGAACCTCCCACCTCCAAATTCCTCAAAGTGACAATAAAGAAGAAAAAGAAATAGGAAGATGAGGGTAAGACCATTTATTCATACTTCTATTATCTGTTTTATTTCATATTAAATGCTTTTTAAACATCTTTAATTACCATTTCTGACAATTTCTAGCAGTAGCATCACCCTTCACAAAAAGGGTTAAAAGATACCAAATTCAATGCATCAAAACAATATGGCTTGAACAAGAAATTAAAGAATAAGCTAAACCCAAAATACATGATTAAAATAAAATAAAATATGATAGTGCACATTAACTTAAGACTTAGAGAAGAAAAGGGAGGAAGGTTTTTTTTTAAGAAGGAAAACTCACATAACTAAAATCCTCTAGGTGTAAGACCAGAGATGTATAACTGGTACAATAAAACAACAATCAAACCAGAGAAGTCAAACTCTGTGATAATCAAACATGCTGTCTCCATAATCACTCAGTTATCTTATCCCAGTTTGTTAATAGATAGCAGACTCTGATGGGGAAAGTATTATACAAGTCATACTAAGCATTTGAAACCATGGGATCCGGCATGATAAATGTGATTTCAGGCAGATGAATGACCAGGATCAAATAGCTCAGTCAAAAATCTACTGTTACTCTTCAATAAATGTGGCATCTATTGATGAAAAAAATGCCATTGAAAGATTACCATGACTCTGATTCAAACTTTACCTCCAAAATACATTTCTCTTCAGGTAGGTCAACAAAGGAGGAGTTCTGCTTAGGCTGGATCAGCTACAGCCCAAACTAAATTTACTTAGATGTAAAAACACTGTCAACATAGCGATGTTTAATGTTAAATACAATAAACCAGCTACCTGAACTTAGTGTTCTCCAGCTGAACAGAATACAGACATCATATGTGTGCAGTATGGTCTGACTTCCATATGACCAATAACCTATCAATAGCTGTCCATGCTTTTGCTAACTGACCGATAAAATGAAACTCAGTTTTTTCTAAGCAGTGGTCATGTCAATACTGCTATACGGATGCACTAGATGAACACTAACTAAACGTATGGAGAAAAAGCTTGAGGGTAATTACACAAGAATGCTGCGAGCAATATTGAACACGTCCTGGAGGCAGCACCCCACAAAGCAGCCTACCACCTACCACCCATCACGAAAACTATCCAAGTTAGATGAACTAGACATGTGGGATACTGCTGGAGAAATGTGGATGAACTCATAAGCAACATTACCCTGTGGACCACTTCACATGGACAAGCAAAGGCAGGACGACCAGCTAGAACCTATATACAACAGCTTTGTGCCGATACAGGATGTAGCCTGAAAGACCTCCCGGGAGCAATGGACAATAGAGACGGGTGGCGAGAGAGGGTCAGGGAGATCCATCCTGGTGGCATGACAGGATGATGATGATGATGACATGATATTACCATAACAAGAACTGAATGAGAATTATGCTAGTCTCGTCCAGGATTTGAACTCGTGTCACCGTGTCCATTTCCTATAACGATAAGCATTACACCACGGGCACCTCCATCTAGCATATGATCTCCCCAAAGAAACTGTTAGCACTATAATGATGCTTTACAAAAATACAACAGCAATAGTCACTCAGTGCTGACACAAACTTCTGCCTAGATTACATACTACAGACGTCAATAAATCTAATAAAATAAAATGAAATTCACATAAAAAAAACTAGCAGACAATATCCCACAGAAACTATGACAGATGCAGACTATGCTGATGATCTAGAGCTTCTAACAAATACACCTGCTTAAGCTGAATTCCTCCTGCATAGCCTGGAACAAGTCACAGGAGATATTGAATGAATACTGATAAAACAGAGCTTTAAACAAGATGTGGAGGTGCCCGTGGTGTAATTGTTATCATCGTAGGAAATAGACACGACGAGACGAGTTCAAATCCTGGCTGAGGCTGATTGCATTTCACATAGCACTAATACCCTTGGGAAAGGTATGAATCCAATTATTCTCCCTCCAGCTATGGGTCAATAGTAGGACATACTAGGTTCTTCTGCCTTAGTGAGGCAACTAATCTAGGAGAAGGAAAACTCTGAATTCAAACCTGTTAAACTCCACTTAAAAACTGACCTTGTGTCATATCCTGCCCAAGCGAAGAGGTTGGGTAAATAAGGTTTAAACAAGATGGAATCATCTTCACTTTAGATGGCAGGCCTCTGAAATAAGTAGATCCGTTCACATTAATCAGTAGCGATATCAACTTATGCAAAGGGAACCCATAGACTGCTATCAACAGGTTTTTAATCTTATGGAAATCTGATTTCTCTGGTAAAATAAAAAAGGATTCCTTCTAAGGTGTAGTTGTGTCAGTACAACCATATGGTTGCACTACCTGGACTTAAGCAAAAACCTTGGAAGAAAAGATAGATGAGAACTACACAAGAATGCTAGGTGCTATTTTGAATAGATCTTGGAAGCAGCATCCAACAAAACAGCAGCTGTACAGGCACTTGCCTTTTACAAACTATTCAAGTAATATGAACAAGAAATACTGGGCACTGCTGAAGAAGTAAAGACAAACTCATAAATGACCTACTCCTATGGACTCCTACAAGTGGACACACTAGTGTTGGCTGACCAGCAAAAACTTACACTCATCAGCTCTGTAGAGACACTGGACGCTATCTAAAGGACTTGCCAGCAATGATGAATAACAGGAATAGTTGGGGAGAGAGAGAGAGAGAGCATCAGAGGAAACTGTGTTGTCAGCACAACTCACAATAACAATAATATCACTGCTCTCTTACTTTTTCTACAATGTATATGTAGACGTTACTGGGCCATTGGCCTAATGATTAGAGTGTTTGCCAATGGTCCGGGAGACCGGGGTTCAATCCCAGATCAAGTCATACCAAAGACTCAAAAAATGGTACTTGATTCCACCTTGCCTAGCACTCAGCATTATAAAGTGAGGATCAAGGGTAAAGTGCAGCAATCCTGGGAATGGAGTAGTGCCTTCCCTTACACCTCCATGTAGTAGCTATTGAAAAGGGAGCCTTCAGGTCACCCTCAACTAAGGTCGCCAACTTTACTTTATATGTAGAAATTATCCCTCTGATATAGTAGAAGCAATAAGATATTCACCATTGCAGTATGATTCCAACTAGCATCCAATTAGTAGACAAGGGAACAAGATTTAATACGTAATCTTCTCACTAAAAAATGTCTGTGCATAAGTCTTGGCAGAGGCAACAGATATGCCCGCCTTAATAAAGGTGCTCTCCCATTCAGCTAAGTTCAATACTGTTTGCAGTGCCATGTTTAATTGAGTGAGTGAGTGTACTGTTGTGTTGAGCAACAACAACTGACTAGCTAATTACAGTTAAATTTGTGTATAAAGCAATTGGTATTTATAGCACTCCAGAATATTCCATTCTTGCATCTGGGTGATCTCATTCCTTGAGTTCTAATTAGCTGCTAGTTTCAGTGTGGATATGGTGCAAGATAAATATCCATCATTCTGCATTATGCTGACAGCAACTGTATTGAGATACAGCTTGTTCCCTTGTCTGCTAACTGGACGCTAGTTGGAATTCCATTGCGACGATGAGTATCTTATTGCTTCTACTATAGCAAGGGGAGTAACTTCTACAATATATACATGGCACTTATCATCATTATCATCATCATATCGCGCTGGTAGCACGGATATCCCTGACCCTCTCTCGCCACTCCTCCCTATTGTTCATTGCCCTAGGTAGGTCTTCAGGACAACATCCCGTATCCTCACATAGCTGCTGAATTTACGTTTGTGCTGGTCGTCCTGCTTTTGCGCAGCCATGTGTGGGGATCCATAAGAGTACATCTCTTATGAGTTCATCTCTGCTTCTCCAGCAGTGTCCTGCATGTCTGAACATGGCACTTATAGCATAATGGTTATTATCATAGGAAATGGATACAATTATAACACAATGGACTATGTCAAATATTTGAATGTTATATATACTCTGCTTCAAAAGCAATATGCGACTCTGTTATTTGGATACAAAAAGTCTTTATTTCAACTGCCTACATTTTTTAGCAGTCTAACATAAACATGTAGAGAGATGAAGATGTCAGAGGGTCTATGAGTGAATCTCACTTGTAGCTACCCACTCATATGCATACCTGCTTCTTCCACACATGTTGTCCAAAAATCAACTTCTCTTTTTAAATTTCAAAATTCAACTCCTTAATCTTAACTTGTAATTGACTACATTCAAATTCCCTATTCCCTCAGCCAAAGTGACATTATCTCATCACCCCCACTCCCCTGCATCTCCACTTTCCTTGTGTTTTTATTTCACCTTAATCAAGCTCTGTGACATGATGCAAGATGATAAGGGTTTGTTTTATATCTTTGCACAAGTGGCGCCAAGTACAATTAAACTCCTAAAAAATCCATAACCTCACCAAACTAAATATTTGTTCAAACTCCAGTCGCACTATTATGTTCACTTTCAAACAAATATCCTTGGGAAAGGTATGAACCCCCTTATCCTCCCAGCTCTGGGTTAAATAGTACCACTACTGTTCTTCTAGGAGAATGGCTTTGGCATTAAATAACCTACAAAGGTTGATATGCCATTAAACATACATAACCAAACTAAATAATAATATAATCAATTATCACCCTAATGATTTTACACAACCAGCTGAATTGTTTTTGTTTTCTGTATAATTCAGGTGAGTATATATCTTGCTATATTTTAGAGGTGTTTTGTATTCTATATATATATATATATATATATATAGAGAGAGAGAGAGAGAGAGAGAAGGCGTCAGTGGTGTAATGGTTATCCTTGTTGGAAATGAATACAGCAACTCATGTTCCAATCATGGACAAGGCTGTTTGCATTTCACATAGCACAAATACCTTTGGGAAAAGCATGAATCCAACTCTTCTCCCTCCAACTATAAGTATGTAGTAAGGTAGACCAAGCTCTTTAATCTAGGTATGGCAACCAGTCTAGGAGAAGGAAAACTCTGAATTCAAACCAGTTAAACTCCGCTGGAAAAATTGACCTTGAGTCACATTCTGCTTGTGTAGAGGGGTTGGTGTTTATATATATATATATATATATATATAGAGAGAGAGAGAGAGAGAGAGATAAATTACAAAAATTAAAACAAAAGTTTCATACTTGTCTCCAAATTTGTCGATGAGGTAATCATAAACATTCATAAAATTCACATTTTTAATCAGTTCAGAACGAGTTTTTCCATGCCCTTTGTCTCCATTCACAAGGTTATGCAAATATTGGTAGAAGGGACGTAGGCCATGTAATTGAAGCAGTTCATAACCATGATATAGACTTATAGCCAGTGCAAAATCTCCTTCAATAACACCGATCTGAAGAGGCTAAAAAGAAAAAAGAAAATGTAATAATATTTCAAGGTTGTAAAAAAAAAAAACCCAAAAAACCATCTTCAGTAGCAAAACTAATAATTCTATTGTCTATAGCAGGCATAGACAACCTTTTTCAAGAAGCAGGCTGCATGACACATGGCTCATTAAGTGGACTGCATTACTTAAAAAATTCAAGGTAATTTTTTTTGTTGAAGGTACCTCAATCATTTATACTACAGAAGACCATATGTGTAAGCATATGCCTTAAATATAGGAAAAAGTTGATTTTTTTTCTCTTTAATAAAAATTGAAATCTCGGTATAACCACTAATTGATATATGCTGCTGCCATGATATATTACAGAATAATTAAAAGAAAAAAAATGAATACTTAAAAAAATCAATGTATTTAATATGAATATGATTCATGAATTGAAGAACAAATTGAATACTTTCATAATCTGTAAATAAAAATTTTATAAAAGATTTTCTTTAAATTGCAGGTTTATATTCAACAATCTGACAAAGAATTTAATTTGTCACACTTAAATTGGAAGGTAACAACAACATAAAAATACATATAAAAACATACATAAAAGCAGTAAGACTGATTTCTAATGTATTCATTTGACTATACAAAAAAGGTTTTTATTTTATTCATGTAATTAGGCAGGCTATTCAGAAAGCACTGGGGGCTGTGGTTTTCCAATGATGTTAACAATTTCTCTTAAAGAAAATTTTTTCCAGAAAGTTACTTTTCAGAACCTCAAAATTTTCATAGTGCTATTTATTGGGTCAATTGCAATAAAACTGCAAAATATTCCTACTTTTAACTCTCAAAAATTAATGATTGGAAGCAAATTATCTGTTTGTTCAAATACTTATGAAAATTACAATTTATCTATATATATATATATATATACACATCATCATCATCAAAGCATGCTAACAGCATTGATTCCCTTGATTCTCTCATCATCAATCCTTATTGGCCATTCCACTTGGTAAGTCCTCTATGTAATATATTAATGTGACCTGCAGGTGTGAATACAGCAGATGTTGTTGATATATGTATTGATAAGATTGGAGTGATCACCAGAATGTCATCATGCCCACAGGTGCTGTGTATCGGTGGATGTTGAGACAGCTGCATCTAGCCGGTGATAATATCAACAAGGTGATTGCCAAAATGTCACTATGCCCATAGGTGCTGTGTATCAGTGGATGTTGAGACAGCTGCATCCGGCCGAAGATAATATCAACAAAGTGATTATCAGAATATCACCTTGACCTATGGAAAACATTGCTTTTGAGTTTGTCTTTACTTCTTCAGCAATGTCCAACAAGTTTTGCTCATCTTACTCGAATGTTTTTCAAGATGGTAAGTAAGTGGGCATAAATTTTCTTTTTTTTGTAGAGTGGTGCTTCCAGGATTTGTTCAAAACAGCATGCCATATCCTTGTACAGTTTCTAGAGAGCTTTTTCTTGAGACTTTTCATTAGAGTCCAAGTGATGCAACCATACAGTAGTACTGACACAGCTATAGCTTGGAAGAATAACACTGGCATAATTCCTGTTTAAATCAACAAGATTATTTTAATTCAGAGACACTAAAGACAGGGTATGAGGGGTTTGATTCATGAGGTTTTTAACTACATCAAGGACAGAATGAGACAGATAAAAGTACTCTAAAGACAAATATGAACATAAAAATGTAAATATGAACAGAAAGAGGTACTATTTACCAACCCCTCCGCTCGGGCAGGATATGACACAAGGTCAATTTTTAAGTGGAGTTTAACAGGTTTGAATTCAGAGTTTTCCTTCTCCTAGACTAGTTGCCTAACCAAGGCTGAAGAACCTAGTCTGTCCTACTATTTACCCATAGCTGGAGGGAGAATAATTGGATTCATACCTTTCCCAAGGGTATTAGTGCTATGTGAAATGCAATCAGTCTCGTCCAGGATGAACAGAAAGAGGTAGACATAAATAGTAGAAACAGAGGACTCTCTTGGGTCAAAGAACAAAGACTAACCTGAAGACGATGAGGTGGATTCTGTCGGAATTCATCACGGCATTTAAGAATGACGAACTTGGACAAAGATTTTACATTCTGTTTGTATAAGACATTCTGTTTGACAAGTTTGCTCACTATTGATTGCAGGAACTGTAAATACAAATTCTATGAATTAACACATGGCAGTAAATGAAAATGTAAATACAAATTCTATGAATTAACACATGGCAGTAAATGAAAATGTAAATACAAAATCTATGAATTCACACATGGTAGAGTGTTCACCAATGGTCCGGGAGACATGGGTTCAATCCCAGGTCGCGTCATACCAAAGACTTTAAAAATGGTACTTGACACCTCCTTGCTTAACACTCGGCAATATAAGGCGTGTATCGAGAGTAAAGCGGAGCAATCCAGGTAAAGGAGTAGGGCCCTCCCCTGCACTTCGGTGTAGTAGCTTTTGAAAAGGGAGCCTTCTGGTTGCCCTCGACTAAAGGGAGACAACTTTACTTTTTTATTTTACTTAGTGAATGAAAAAGTAAATGCAAATACTATGAATTCACACACAGCAGTGAATAAAAATATAAATGCATATTCTATGAATTGATGCAAAATCATACAATGATCAAAAAAAAAAAAAGTAACACTCTGAATATGTTATGAGTTACTCAAGATTATATATACAGGTGATATGAATATGCTATGTGCTTATAAATTATGGAATTAGGACGCTTACAGGATTCTCACCTAGGTTTTTTTTTATTTAACAGTAAATAAACTAATAACAGACAAGGCAAAAAACATTTTTTATTTAATACCTAAATATTCTGGCTTCATCAAATATACCTGAAACTAGATTAAATTATTTAAATTAATGCTATCACTTTTTCTAATATTTGGGATAGAACTGTAAGAAATTGGCATAATAAAGGAGCACCCAGTGAGAATCAAGCTTACAAGATAATCATGATAACCATTGTTCGACAAAAAATGCAAGATTCATTTTAACAGCATTTCATGCCTTGAGGTTAGGAAATCACATTCATGGGACATTTACTAGGTTGAGTCATAGATAATTTCTGCTTTTTAAAATCAAGTTGTAACTACCTATTACAAACTTCCAATGTCTTAGAGGCATCTAAAAATTACCTGATTAAAGAGTGCTTTCATTAGCCATTCTTATTTCAGTAGTTAAATATTGCACACAATAATTTAATTGATGATTCACACTCCTAAAATGAACAAACTGAAAGTGTATAGTTGACATACAATGTTGTGGAAGTTAAAGAATAACAAAAATGCTACAGAAACAGTAAAGAAAATTTCTAGTGTTTATAAACAAGATGTCATTACTGACCACCAAGTCTGAAACTGGTTTCCAAAGTTTTGTTCTGGTGATATGTCATTAAAAGATGAACACAGACCAGGATGCTCACCAGACCTCAATCAAGATGCTTTAAGAAAATTGGTGGAATGCAATCTCTAAAAAGTGCTTGAGAATTAGCATTTGATTCCATCCACAATCTACTACCAGTTGAAAAAGATAGGAAAAAGAGAGTTCTTCATACTCTTAGTGAAAAAAATAAGGAAGATCACATATTCATAACGAGAAATCTTCTATTGAGCAGAGAACTGAGCTGTTTCTCAAGATTATCTTTACAGGTGAAGAAAAATGTTTTTTTTTATGACAATGTTCAATTCAAAAGCAGTGGATGGATAAGAATGAATCTTCACAGCCTATCCCAAAGGCAAAACTTCATTGAAGTTATGTTATGTGTATGGTGGGATCACTATGGTATTATTCATTTTCAGTTAGTAAACCACAATCAAACACTCAATATAGACTTATACTCTCAACAGCCACAACATGTTCATGGAAATTTTCTAAAAAAATGCCCTGTACTCATCAATAGGAGAAACATTGTACATTAACACAAGGCTATATTCAGCAAAAATCATGCAGGAAAAATACTGGATTTAGGCTGGTTGATTCTACCCCATCTACCATATTTGTCAGACCTTACACCAAGTGATTTTCATCTCGTCCGTTCTCTACAAAATGCTTTGAATGGCAAAGGATTTTCTCAAGATCAGGTGAAAACATTTGTGGAAAACTTCTTGAGCTTAAAACCAGGTAAATATTACTCAAGAAGAATTAACAAGGTAACTGATAAATGGCAAAAGGGGATTCAAAATGATAGCAAATATAATATTGGTTGAAATTAATTCATTGTTAAATTATTCATGAGTAAATTCTATTTTACTAAAATGGAAATTATTTATAATTCAACCCAATATATTTTTTGTGTAGTTATTTTTAAGAGTTTTTTGCACATACTTATGATGTCTAGTATTTCGATCTAATACGAATAATTATATGGTTTCAAGCAATTATTTCTATTTAATATTATGATATGTCTGCTCACAGTTATATGGTTTCAAGTAATTATTTCTATTTAATATTATGATATGTCTGCTCACAGTTATATGGTTTCAAGTAATTATTTCTATTTAATATTAGGAGATGTCTGCTCACAGTTATATGGTTTCAAGTAATTATTTCTATTTAATATTATGATATGTCTGCTCACAGTTATATGGTTTCAAGTAATTATTTCTATTTAATATTATGAGATGTCTGCTCACAGTTATATGGTTTCAAGTAATTATTTCTATTTAATATTATGATATGTCTGTTCACAGATATATGGTTTCAAGTAATTATTTCTATTTAATATTATGATATGTCTGCTCACAGTTATATGGTTTCAAGTAATTAATAATAATTTTTAGTAAAGAATTATAGCTTCAAGTAACTATTCTTAATACAAATAACTTAGTTATATAGCATCAAGTATTCCTATCTAATACAAATAATTTTCAAACAGATGTATTTAACCTAAAGATGGGACCCTAACAAGTACTAATACTCATGTTCAGAGGAAACCTGGGAGTAGTGCCAATGAAAGAGTACTCCATACTCTTTAGATCTTCAGAACTGGAACCTGACCATCAGATGCAGTTTAGTGTCATACTCAGAGACACTTCTTTTTGTGTGTGTGGGGTGAAGAGTCTTACTCCTCTGCAGAGGATACAGTCAGCATATTCTAATCTTTTCAGTCATTTGGCAGTGTCTATCATTTTCGTTTGTGTTTGTGTCACTGGTAAAAAAAGCCGACCAACGAATGGGAAATGTGACATATTAAACAGAGAATAAACTTGTGAAAAAAGGTTTAGTTCTAGTTAACTTGCAAATGATTAGTGTCAAATCTAGAGTCAATAAAGATTGTTTAGTATAAAATCCAGAAAGGGTAAAAATCCGAATAGTAAATCCAACATTGGTAATATGTTCTATTCCCACAAGGAAAGAACATCTTGCTGATGTTGGATGTACATTAAATGACTAAGATAAGAGCTAGCTTTTTCATAGTAATTAGCAGATTCATTTTTGCAACGTTAATGGTTATTCAGTTCAGACAAAAAGTTGTCTATGGCTTATACCCAAGAAAATAATCCAACACACTATATAAGACTGTTTTGCCCAAAACCAAAACCTATCTAAAGAGCTACCTAGAGAAAAATTTTTTTTCACTAAAATTGAAATAACCTCCCTGAGACCCCAATGATTATTCTAATATACAGAATTTACATGTCACAAGATTGAAGTAGATTCTGACCAGTCAAAAAGCACTTCTTGAAGTTTGTAACCAAAAATTACACTTTTGTAGGTTTAGAAATACACACAAAATTAGTAAAGACACACATTACATTTTTGGATAATAAAAAGCAAATAAAAATGTAGTAAAATTTTGAATTTTACTTACCAATTACTGTTTCACTAATTCTTTTTTTTTTCTTACATTTTTTGGTTTTAAATTCTACCAATTTGAGATTCAATTTAGACTTCATTTTTCAGATAATGAGGGTTTGAGACAAGACAATATATTAAACAGAAGGTGGAAAAGCAATGACATAACAAATAAAAATAATAATATAAGAAAAACAAGATAATGACAGTTTCACAAACCTCAACATACTGTGTTTCTATAGTTTTTAGTTCTTTTCCCAAAGGCACCACAATTTTTTCAACTTTACGTTCAAAAGAATACATCTTTATCTCTAAGGAATCATCTGTTCGTAGTTCAATACGGGAAATCAGTAAATTCGAGATGACTTCCTGTACTGTCTAAAAAGAAAAAAGGAAAACAGTATTTTAATACCCAGGGACATAATGATAAAAATATTTCAATAGATTTTTTAAAAAGTTTTTTAAATAATTTTATTAACACCAACAAATCTCTTTTAGCTGAGAATTTTGTGCAAAAGCAATTTGGAAATTTTCCAAAGTGGTCATAATCCAATCATTCTTAGGTAAGATAAATTCTTATTGCTTTGATTATCCTCATTTTCATTGTCTGTAATCAAGATGTATTGCTGCTTATATACAATGAATATTTTAGACTATCCTATTGTATATATTAACCCAACCTCGATATCACAAGTAGGATGCGGCACAAGGTCAATTTTTAAGAAGAGTAAAGCTGGTTTGAATTAGGAGGTGCCTGTGGTGTAATTGTTATCATCGTAGGAAATGCACATGGCGACACAAGTTCAAATCCTAGACGAGACTGAATGCATTTCACATAGCACTAATACCCTTGGGAAAGGTATGAATCCAATTATTCTCCCTCCAGCTATGGGTAAATAGTAGGACAGACTAGGTTCTTCAGCTTTGGTGAGGCAACTAGTCTAGGAGAAGGAAAACTCTGAATTCAAACCTGTTAGACTTCGCTTAAAAATTGACCTTGTGTCATATCCTGCCCAAGCGGAGGGGTTGGGTAAATATGGTAAAGCTGGTTTGAATTAAGAATGTTCCTTCTCCAAGACTGCTTAAACAAGGCTAAAGAACCTGCATTTCTATTTACTCATAGCTGAAGATAGAATAATTGTGTTCATGCTTTTCCCAATTGCATTAGTATTAAGTAAAATGCAAACCCCATCAGGGATTTGAACTCTGATCACCGTGTCCATTTTTTACAATGATAACTGTTACACAAGGACCTCTACTTTTTTCACCCTCTTTATTGAGTCAAATAATTTCTTTAAGTAATGTGTAAAAGAATAATTTTCAAATTTTTTAAAAGATAATGCATTGGATAAATACATTTGTGTAATCTTTTTTTTAAATAAGATGTTTTTAAAAAAGAAGCCTTACTTTTTGAGACTTAACAAACAAGAAAAATGAAGCAAATATTGCTTTTCTCAATACAATAATTCCCTTATTTGTTTATTCAAAAGTTTAGCAGGAACACAGTAAAAAAAAAAAAAATGGTAATATATTTACATAAATAAACACACTGAATAATAAAAATCAATTTTCTTACCGCTAACTTACTCCCAGGAGTGGCACTTAGTGCTAATATTCGAAAATCATGAGTAATTTTCACAAGTTCTTGTACAACCTTAAAATGAAAAGGAAAAAAAAAAATTCAAATAATGATACAGGTCAATGAAAATAAGATCTCAGTAATCAACAATCATATTTTACAATTGTATTATATTAAATTAATAAGTTATTAAAAATAGATTTCTGAGGCCCAATTCTTCATGTGCAATATTTACTGGGCTCTTTAAAATAGAATGAGAGTGAATAGGTAAAAAGTCATAAAAGCGACATAATCTTCATTGAAGATTAGTGAAAAGAAAATGATCAATTTTAATGATTGATGAAAAAGTGTCACAAGGTCATTTAGCTTTTATGTTCTTAACAAGAAGACTTAATTAAAGTATTTCATTAATTCTTGTGATTCCTTATATAAATGAACATAAGTAAAGTTGGCGATTGTAGTCGAGGGTGACCCAAAGGCTCTCTTTTCGATAGCTACTACACCAAGGTGTAGGGGAGGGCAATACTCCTTTCCCTGGATTGCTCCACTTTACTCTTGATCTGTACCTTACAACGCTGAGAGTTAAGCAAGGAGGCATCAAGTACCATTTTTTGAGTCTTTGGTATGACGACCTGAGATTGAAGCCAGGTCTCCTGGGCCACTGGTGAAATATATCCAAGTTTTATTAGAGAATAATAATTATCAGACTTTACCAAGGAATCGTGTGTGTGAGTGTGTATATACATATATATATATATATATATATATATACAGACATAAAAATGCTACAAGCTATATTGAACAAATCCTGGAAGCAACATCCTATGAAACAACAGTTGTCCAGCCACCTACCTCTCATCTCTAAAACCATCCAAAAAAGACAAACAAGACATGCAGGACACTGCTGGAGAAGCAAGGATAAACTCATAAATGACATTCTCCTATAGACCCCTTCACATGGATGTGCCAGTGTTGGCCGACCAAGAAGAACATATCTACAACAGCTCTGTATGGGCAAGAGATGTAGATATACAGTGTATCACAAAAGTGAGTACACCCCTCACATTTTTGCAGATATTTAAGTATGTCTTTACATGAGACAACACTGACAAAATGACCTCGCACTTTTAAAATGCTGGATGATCTTAGCCACTGTGCTGCAGCTCAGTTTCAGGGTGTTGGCAATCTTCTTGTAGCCTTGGCCATCTTCATGTAGCGCAACAATATGTCTTTTAAGATCCTCAGAGAGTTCTTTGCCATGTGGTGCCATTTTGGAACTTTCAGAGACCAGTATGAGAGTGTGTGAGAGCTGCACTACAAATTTGAACACACCTGCTCCCTATGCACATGGGCCTAGTAACGCTAATGAATCACATGACATTTTGGAGGGGAAAATAACAAGCAGTACTCAATTTGGACATTTAGGAGTGTAGTTTCTGAGGGGTGTACTCACTTTTGTTGGCAGGGGTTTAGTTTTTAATGGTTATATTTTGAGTTATTTTGAGGGGAAAATAAATTAACTCTGTTATATAAGCTGCATACAAACTACTTTTCATTGTGTCAAAGTGTCATTTTGTCAGTGTTGTCCCATGAAGAGATATACTTAAATATCTGCAGAAATGTGAGGAGTGAACTCACTTTTGTGATACACTGTATATACACACACACTGAGTGTTTTCAAAACTTGATATCATTTCATAATCTAATAACTTGACTAATTGTCATTCAAGTGATCTCAAATTTTAACAGTATGTGTTAAAAAAATCCAAGAATCTATATTCAATCAAACACCCTGTATGTGTATATATATATATATATATATCTTTTTTTTAAATTTTCATATACCTATTTCTACAACTCTGGTGGTGTGAAAAAACCAGATGATACAGTTTGTAAATAAAAAATATTATACAAGCTGATATCTAGTGGAAAAATTCCATAAAAAAATAAAAGGGAGGTGCCCGTGGTGTAATGGTTATTGTCGACACGAGTTCAAATCCTGGACAAGACTGATTGCATTTCACATAGCACTAATACCCTTGGGGAAGGTATGAATCCAATTATTCACCCTCCAGCTATGGGTAAAATAGTAGGGCAGACTAAGTTCTTCAGCCTTGGTGAGGCAACTAGTCTAGGAGAAGGAAAACTCTGAATTCAAACCTGTTAAACTCCACTTAAAAATTGACCTTGTGTCATATCCTGCCTGAGCGGAGGGTGTGGTAAATATGAAAAAAAGTAAAGACTAAAAACATATGTAAATACTTGAAAATAATCAACCAGTACCGCAATATCAAACCAAAAGAAAAAACCCACAGAGTTACCTAAGCTAATCTACAAAAGTGTTCAATACACTAAATAGAGTAAAACTAGAATACCTAAAAGAGCCAGAAACTACATACTTATGTTTCACCTAACAGATCTCCAGAATAATTCTAACTCAAGAGGGTTGATCCAAACAACACTTTGTTAATAAATTGGTCACCAGAAAGAATAAAAAATTCACATTAAAAAATGTTAATTCTTATGCTAATTTTTTATTCTTCCTAATGGCAGTCAGTATATTTTACAGCCCCAGCTGACAGGGCAGATAATTTGTTGAGAAACCAAAACAAAAAACCAAAATTACCTGGCAGTAGGCATAATTACCAAGGGATTTATGAGCCTCATCAACAACAAGACATTTAATTTTAGCTGCTTCACAGGTACCACGACTCAAATCATTAACTAAAACTTGAGGAGTCAGAAAAATTACTCGTTTTTCCTTCCAAGCTTTTTGACGAGCAACAGGTAACATTTTGCCTGAAAAGTAATTTTAAGTAAATACAATATTTCCGAGAAGAAAAAGCATTTTGAAAAAAAGAAATATTATACGAGGATCATTAAATAAGTTTCCAGACTTTTTTCATATGGGCACTTTTATTGATAGTACACACATGAAACTCTAGTCCCCTTTGAAGTAATCTCCTCTGGCTGCAATGCACTTGTTGTACCATTCCAACAACTTCTGGAAGGCCCCATGGAAGTCCTCTTGTGTGAGCATGTCAATGACCTTCATCACAGCCTCTTTCATCTCCTCAATTTTCTTATAACGACAGCCTCTGAGCATAGGAAATAACCAAAAGTCACAGGGAGCAAGGTCTGGACTATAGGGAGGCTGAGGAACTGTCTTGTTGCCCATCTTGGTCAAATAGTCTGTGACAAGGATGGAGTTGTGGACTGGTGCATTGTCCTGCTGGAAATGCCACTGACCCGATTTGAAGAGTGCTGGCCTCTTCCAACGGAATCTCTTCCTGAACTCCCTTAAAAACTCAACATAGTAACCCTAACCCTAACCCTTTGGCCAATCAACTCTGGTGTATTGACTTCCTTACTCCTCCCACACCTCTCATCATCCCTCACAGACTCCTTGCCTTCCTTGAATCTCTTATGCCACTCAAAAACTGATGCTCAATTCATGCAAGATGCTCCAAAAGCAGTCTGAAGCATTCCATACGTTTCTGTGGCATTTTTCCAAGTTTAAAACAGAATTTTATTGTATATCGTTCTTCTAAAGTGTCCTCACATCCAGATTGCATTTTTGAAATTCACCAGCTGTGACAATCAGGCTTTAGTAGGGTGTATTCCAATTGCTGCTGTAGCTGTTCATTTGAACCTGAAATCATAAAATCTGGTCAGTCATCTCATAAGATGTATAGCAATAACATACTGAATTTTCAAGAGTCTATGACAATTTTAAATGCCTGTACAAAAAAGTCTGGAAACCTATTGAATGCACTATATATATATATATATATATATATATATATATATATATATATATATATATATATATATATTTGCACATACATACATTAAAAACAAATTTAAAAAAATAGACATATCATTATAAGCAATCATCAAGTGATATCAGAAACATTTTACCTACAAATTTTTACTAATTTTCCATCTGATTATTGAGCACATTACATGAAACTTTTGTGTTCATAATTTCATATTTTTCTGGGTTGTATTTGCCAGTTGGCTGGGGCTGTAGAATACACCAACTGCACTTCTGCAGAGGAGTAACTGTACTTAAGCTAAACTGAATTAGCTAAATTAGAACTGTTTGACTAAACTGAATAGCTTGAAATAGAAATGTTTTTGACAATTAAACTGTGTACTCATGCTAAACGGAATTGTTTGAAATAGAACTGATTATTCGAATCAAAATTGATTTGGCATTAAATAACCTACAAAGGTTGATATGCTATAAAAAGAAAATATCTCTGGTTCTTTTTTATTTCATCAAAGAAAAATCATATCAGAATTTTTTCCAGTCTTTCTTCCTACTAATAAAATTTAAAATTTGGAGATGTTTTCTATTTCAAATTTGACTGAAAGTAAAATTAACAAATTGACTTTTTACAGTATCATGTAGGATATTAGACAGTGTATTGAGGTTGATTGACTGGTTTTAATGGCATGTCAGTCTATCTAGTATTATTTTATGCTTAGAGGTTAGGGAATTGCATTCGTCTTTACATTCTTTCATGGAGTTGATTCCTAAGAGGTTTTTTTTCACACTGTCTTATTGAATAGGAATAATTTTCAAATAGATCTATTTGACCACTAGATGAGACCCTAACAGGTACTACCATTCCAAGTCAAAGTGGAACTGGGAATAATGGCAATGAAAGGGTACTTTACACCCTTCAGAGTTTCCGAACTGGAGCCTCACTATCAGATGCAGTTTAGTGTCATACCTAGAACATCCCCCTTTTTTTGGGGGGGAGGGGTCTTATCCATTTGCAGGGACATAATCAACATATGCTAATTCCCTTTAGTATAAGTATAGATTTCGTCCACACACAGCTAAACATCAAAACAGTTTTATTTCAAACAATTCAGTTTTGCATAAGTATGCAGCAGCTTACATGTCAAAATAGTTCTATTTCAAGCAATTAAGTTTAGTATAAGTACGCAGTTTAAATATCAGAAAAGTTCTATTTGAAGTAATTCAGTTTAGCATAAGTACACAGTTTAGTTCTATTAGGACCCTATCAGGTGTTACCACTCCAGGCCAGAGTGGACTAATGAAAGAGTGCTCTGCATTCCCCAAAGCTCCAGCATTACTGAAACCTCACCATCAGATTTTTTAGTGTTATATCCAGGATACTCATTGGCAGAGGGTTTTACCCCTCTGCAGAGGTGCACTCAGTATATTCTACAGCCCCAGCTGACTTGGCAATTTTCAATGTTCAGTTGAGTTTCAGAGGTTCAGGTTATACCAAAAAAAAAAAGCAAATATCAAAATCTTCTTTTCATTGGAAATTTATTTTCCATCAAATTTTAAATATTTTTTTTAAATTTTCTACATAATCATTATCATCCCTTTTAGCAATCACTCTTAGTAAACCACTAGATGGCACCCAATATCCGCACTGTGCTGATGAATATAAGTTTTTGCTGGTCGGCAAACACAGATGTGTTAATATGGAGGAGTCCACAGGAAAATATTGCCTATGAGGTTGTCCTTACTTCTCCAACAATACTCAGTAGTGTTTATTTTACTTGGATGGTTTGTGTGGTGGGAGGTAAGTGGCTGTACAACTGCTCGTTCGTAAGATGCTGCTTCCTGGATTAGTACAAAACAGCACACAGCATCCTTGTCTAGTTCCTATCGAGCTTTTTCTCCAAATGTTTCATTTAAGTCCAAGTGGTGCAACTATTCAGTAGTAGTGACATGGCTACAGCTTGGAAACAGTTTCCCATTTTATTTCCCCATGACTCAAATTCAAACTTTCTCCTTAAAGACATTAAATGAATGAAAATACCTTAACTACAGTTTTATTTCACACTTTTATCCAAATTTAATATGGAAAAAGATAACTTTTGACAAAGACTGTTGGTAGGGAAAGAGACTTGAAATTTCATCAACACCTGAGAAAAAATATCCTCAAACTTGAATGAATTTTAATCTTAGTGACAAATCCTTTTTATTATTAATATAAGGAAAGATTGATGAAAATTCTGATACAAAGTTTATTCAAGGAAACAATTAAAATAAGAGATATTCGGTTTCAAAAATTCTTTAAACAGTGCAAAGATGACAGCAAAGTTTTTACATGTGAAATAGATTGATTGATAGATTTTAATAACATATCAACTTGCCTATTGCTTTTTTATTCATAGAAGTTAGGGAACCGCGTTCATTGTACATTCATATTAACATTTGTGCAGTTGTTTCTTAAGAGGTTTTCTTGCAAACAATTCTACCAAATACAAATGACTTTTAAACAGATCTATTTGACAAAGATGGGACCTTAACAGGCACTACCACTCCAGGTCAGAGTGGACCAAGGAGTAATAGTAATGAAGGAGTACTCCACACTCCTCAGATCTCCAGAACTGGAGTCTCATTATCAGGTGCAGTTTAGTGTCATACTCAGAACACCCCCCCTTTTCATAATTTCTATAGAAAGAATACATAACTGATTAAAAACAGTGTTTTCTTACCTGTCATTTCTGCAATGTCTGACTGAGGGATTCCCATAATGTTGTAACAAGCCTCAATTTGTTGAGTCACTAATGGCTTTGTTGGTGCCATGAAAACTATTTTACCAAGTGGATACCATCGATAAAAGTTAAACATCACAACAGCAGCAATAAAAGTCTTTCCTAAGCCAGTTGGCAGAGCAACTAATGTGTTCTGAAATAAAGCTGATTTGACAATATCAAACTGATATTGTCGAACAGGATAGTTTGTAGGATAAATCCATTTTAGGCCAGCAGACTTATCAAAACCTGGTAAATCTGGAATTGAAGAAAGGTCAATTTCTGCTGTGTTATCTTGGAGTTCAAAAGATGTGGTACCAATTTCTCGACTGAGGTTGGTGGTTTGCTCAAGTGCTTGCATGAGAAGTTCGTCATCATCTTCTGCATCCATGCCATTGCTGTTGGTGTTAGATCTTGGGTGAAATTGTTCAGCATTATTGTCTGTTTCAAATGTGTTTGAAGAAATGGCTGGACCACTAGTTATTTTAGCACCCCATGTTTGGAATAAAGTTCTCTGTTGACTGCTGGTGTTACAGAAAGGCTTAACAAGTTCCTTTTTCTGCATTTTGGTGAAACAATGACCTGACATAATTATCAATTTGTAGCCCATTAAAAGAAAAGCATGACTAATAATTGTTTTTATGTTATTCCATGATTAAAATGAAATGTTTCCTTTATAATTAGGATGTGTTTTACTTTAACAGCTTTTGATATGACAAGATTAAAATAAAATCATGAGAATTTTGCACAATTACAAAATAACTGCTTGAATTTATTTCATACAAGAACCTCAGTGACATAACACGACTTGCAATAACAGTTCTTTATACAAGATAGGTGGGTATCTATTCCAAAACGTTCTTTAAATTCCAATAAAAGTTTAATCTGCAAACTTCTCCATTGATATTATTAATTCTTCCATTAATCAAGTTTGCAGTAGGATTATAAGTGAAAATCAGTTTACATTTTATATTCATTCATTCAGAAACAATTTAAATCTAAAGATACAAATGTTAAAAACTTTGATCCACTTTACACACTTCACCTGAAGAAACTACTTTGACAGAAACAGGTAAAGACTGAATTTTTGTATACTTCATATTATGTTGTTATTTTCTAAGTATTATTTTTCTTAATTAAAGAATGTCTTTGTTTATGCGTTCAAATCTCACTTACTTTTTATACAACATATTTGCCTTCTTTCAGGTATCATTACTTTTGAATATCACGATATACACGATCTGAGATTCAATTATAATGTAATTGGCTTTATTGAATCCTAATTCTTTCATTTTATAAAATAGGGTCACTGAACAACAATAACAATCTTTTTGTTGCTTTATGAAACTTCTTTTTTGAAAAAGGAGATAAGTAAATTATTTGAAGACTAGAACGTTTTCATTAATGTTCATAACTGAATAAATATTTGAAACTTGATTACTGAAGTGTTTTAATTTTATCAAAGTTTTGACACCTCCAGAAAAGGTATATATATTTTGAATATGATCTTAATTTTTATCGATCTATTCCAAGTTTTAATTTCCATCAATTAATTTAAATAATCTTAAATAACATGAAATTAAACAGACAACTGGTCAACTAACGGATTACTATACGATCCGTAAAAATTTACGAATAACGCTATTCAGTTTAATGGTCAATCTGATATATATTTCGATAAACAAAGTTTTTAATTTTCTATCAATCAGATAACCAGGAAGTTGTTTTGATTTTGTATATGTGCATTTAAGTAGATTTGAAAATCTTTAGATTTAAGAGAAAAAAGTTTGTTTTTTTTATCAATACAATTACTCAGAAGAAATTAAATTAAATTTCATTCGAATATTTCAATTTTACATTTGACAAATTCAATACGATAACATTTTCTTTTAATCTTTTGATAAATATTTCTATGCCTGAAATTTTAACTATTTTTAAGTTATATAATAAATAAAAGAAATAAAACTTGAAATTTTTTTACATTTAAAAAATATCAACATCTTTTTTTCTTTTCATTTTTTTTTCTTTCGAAGTTAATAAAGTTTAGGAATGTGATAAAAATAATAAAGTTTCATAAATAATCCCACTTAATAAATTCAATCAGAATCTTTAAAATTTTAAGAAAAACGAAAGAGAAATACTTAGGATGAAAAATCAAAATAGAATTGTTTTAGTTTTTTTTTTTATGTCTTCTCTTGATTCAAGTTGTTTTGTAAAGAATTCGAAACAAGATCCAAGTAAATTCCCGCTAGTTTCTTGTAGACCATATTTATATCAGTTCGGTTTCTTTATATTTTCCAAAAAAAGAAATAATAATCAGGCAGATTTTGATGGGAGATAATTCGGATATAATTATGTCACCAAGTATCGGTGAAAGGCTTAAAAAGTGAACCCTTTTAAATTCAACCGAGCTGGTCTTAGTCGAGTACGACACAGAGCAAATATGGAGATATTATCAGGAGGTATAAAGATTATATTGCCAATTTTGTGGTTCTTATTCTGAATACTCCCTTAAAAAAAAGTAATGGAGTGATATTAAAATCATTATTAAAAACCTTATTCATTAAATACCAATTTATCAAAAATCATTTTTTCATTATAAAAAAAGTTATGGAGTAATTTCAAATATATATATATATATATATATATATATATATATATATATATATATATATATATATATATATATATTGAAATATTGTACTTATTAAGTTATTATCTAAAGTTAAGTTTTAGTTTTGTTGGAAAGATAGAAACATCTTAATTATCATTATTTAAAAAAAGACTACATATCTAATTAACTTTTGATAAATTCCCGAAAATTTGCAAATTTACCCAATTAGAGGTTATGTAAATTTTAAAAAATGTTATCAAAATTATAAATATATTTCTAAAGTTTTTTTTTCTGAAATTAGTCACCAGAAACATTCATAAACCTGTTGCGGAGGCCAGATGAATATACTGGTCTCCGCAAACTTTTGAAATATAAGTGATTGACAACGAACTAGGCAAGAATGACAAAACAAGGGTGTTGCTTCGAAAGGCGAAACTTTATTATGGCGAATCGTAAATCGGAAAAGCGTACGGCGAATAATCGCCGCGCCCGGATGGCGATCGTTGAAGTAGGATCTCGTCGCTGGAGCGGGTCTGGATAGCTGGTACAAGACTGGTATTCGTTGGATAGGTGGTCGCTGGTGCAGGACTGGCTTCCGCTGGTGCAGGAAGATTGTCGCTGATTTAGGACTGGTATCTGCTGGTGCAGGAAAGTGGTCGCTGGTTCAGGACTGGTAGTTGCTGGTGCAGAACTGGTAGTTGCTGGTATCTGCTGGTGCAGGAAAGTGGTCGCTGGTTCAGGACTGGTAGTTGCTGGTGTCTGCTGGTTGTGGCGATTTAGGAATTACCAAAGAACTCCCAACCGGATGTTGACTCGTCGGCTGCCTGATACAAAAAATGTGTAAGGCTCCACGCATAAGGCTCCACGCATCCATCCGGTTAAAATCAGAAAAAAGAAAAATAATAAAATGCAGAACTGGTACAGAACTGGTAGCCAATGAGAAGCGGTCGCGCCAAAATTAGAAGGATTTTGGCGTGGCGAATTTGGAGCCGGTGAAGAGAGATAAATACTCAGGTTTTCTGTGAACCTCTCTCTTTTCGGGTAGTGACGTCGAACCGACAACACCGTTTTTACTATCTGGTGTTTTGGGCACCACGCTATGTCTTTAGACGTAGCGTTGGTTAGTCCATTCACCAGGTAAATAAAGGAAAGTCTGAAAGAAAAGTTTTTCGTCTCTTGTCTGTTTCTATCTTTCCCTTTTTATATTTCTTATGGACCTTCTTTGGGCAAGGCATTGCACCGGCCAAGTCAACATGGGGTAAAACTAAATAACCAAAATATGGAGTCAGATATCTTACGGCAACACAGTCTTGCCCTTAGCCACTGACCTTCATAAAAATTTTAAACCCCAAATGGTACAGGAAAGTGGTTGCTGATTCAGGACTGGTAGTTGCTGGTGTCTGCTGGTGCAGGAAAGTGATCGCTGGTTCAGGACTGGTAGTCGCTGGTGCAGGCAGGTGATCGCTGGTGCAGGAAGGCGGTCGCTGGTTCAGGACTGGTAGTTGCTGGAGCAGGACTGGTAATTGCTGGTATCTACTGGTTCAGGAAGGTCATCGCTGGTGCAGGAAAGTGGTCGCTGGTTCAAGACTAGTAGTTGCTGGTGCAGACTGGTAGCAGCTGGTATCTGCTGGTGCAGGAAAGTGGTCGCTGGTTCAGGACTGGTAGTTACTGGTGCAGAACTGGTATCTGCTGGTATCTACTGGTTCAGGAAGGTGATCGCTGGTGCAGGAAGGCGGTCGTTGGTTCAGAACTGGTAGTCGCTGGTGCAGAACTGGTGGCTGCTGGTGCAGGAAGGTGGTCGCCGGTACAGGACTGGTAGCTGCTTCTGCATGGAAGTGATCGCCGGTTCAGGAGTGATAGTTGCTGGTGCAGGGAAGTGGTCGCTGGTGCAAGAAGGTAGGAAGGTGCACGGAAGTGGTCGCCAGTGCAGGAGTGATAGTTGCTGCTGCAGGAAAGTGGACACCGGTGCAAGAAGGTAGCTGTGTTATGTTTTGACCTTCGACCCGGCCCAAAATAATGCTATTCCAAGGTGATGCACCGGAAGGAAGTGACACATTCCAATGGCAGTTATGAGAGGAAATCGCGTGGGCGGAAATTGGCTGATAAAATGGGACGAGCTAAAAAGAAATTCCCATGGTACACTACAGAGTGATGCACCGGAAGAGAGTGACCTCTGAACTGCATGACAGTTATTTCCGCTTGATGACGATTAAACATTCGATTTCAAAGATCGAGTGGGCGTCGAACGATTATATAATTCAGTTGAGTTCGACGAACCGGGGGTTAGAGATCGGACGGAGATAGACGAGATGTGGTAAGGAAAGTCACATCAGGCCGAAGGGGCATTTGGGCCCTGATGAGTGGGCTCTAGGCCTCCGGTTGAGCAGCACTAAAGAACGAGAAAGACACAACGTGACGGTCATAACAGTGGGGTCAAAATATTACAGTTTATGTTCGGTCTCCAGCTCACTCTCACACGCAAACCCTGAGCGACCCTTTCGAACCCTTGCAATAAAGTGAGAGGTAAATATTTTGTTAAAGAAGTCTTCCTGCGTCGTTTAATCCTGAGTCTTAATTATTATTGCGTCTTCCTTCATGCGTCGTTTATTACTGCGTGCGTCGTTATCATTGTGTCGTTGTGAATTATTCTACATATATATGTGCATGTATGTAGATGTGAATCTGCATATGTGACTATATAACAGCTGCTGGTGCCGTCTCAAAGGGTATTAGACTTTCTGAAATAGCCCTGAAAAGCACTGTAGTGAAGGGAAATTTCGTATTTTGGTTTGGCGCGCAAATTTAATTCGACACTTAATTTCACCCAATCAGGATGACTTATCCTATTCAGCCCGGGCCTTTCTTTACGGGAAACAGGAAATTGGGTAAGCTGCCAAACCCACTCTCTTTGGCTGGAGAACGCCGTCCAGTGTAGACGTCACACTGGCCGTTCTTCAATAGTGATACTTTTTAGCTGGACAATGCCGCCCAGTGCAGACGTTTCACTGCGACTCTAGAATAGCAGCAGCAGCAGCATGGACACACGGGGGGACCCATCTAATTTATAGATTCCTCACAAAGAATCCCAGTTGAATATAAATTAGATGCATTCAACATGCCTCGCACAAGCACAACTTTATATCACCCCAAAATTGGCTATGTCGATCCGATGCGTAACCCGCTCTCGACACCTAGCTCTCAACTCACCTCTGGGCCACCTTAATAGAGAAAGCGCATACTCTCCCCAAATACCAGACACGAAACTCACGGTGACGTCCAAAGTTCAATTCCTACAACTGCAACATGTCTTTTGTTAAACCTGCGAACACAATCCCTCACACGTCCGATGACACACGCTGCCATCTCAACCTTCTCAACTTCTCATAACGCCATTTCGTCTCCATACTCACAACCTTTCACGAGTCTTGCAGCATCAAAAGCAAACCCAATATTCCATGCTGCAAAATAAAACTATCCATAAAAACACCTTTCGACTATCGCCATCTTACTTCTTCATCTTTCCTTTAATACCTAACAACAATTAGCGAAAGACCTTACACTCTTAGCGAGGAAACAACTCAACGTAAACACGCACACACGTTACAATCATTCCTCGCTAACAACAACAAAAACTCCGGTTAAAAACATACCGCTAAAGCCCTGTTAGATTGAGAGGCTGGTAGTTGTGCCTGCTGCATTGTGTTGTCTCAGGGTTGTTTGGATAGATTTTCTGAGTAGACCTGAAAAGGGCTTTTAAGCTGAGAGGCTGGCAATGTTCCTGCGTCGTCTGCGGCTGGAATCAGCACGTCGGCTTTAGGGGAAGCCTTGAGCAGCCCTCATGGGTAGCTGCTGCTGATTAGGCTTTGGTCGTAGAACGACCAGGGGAGAATCTGCTTTCTCCTGCATCCTTGGCTGACGCCCAGCCAAATTGGTTTGGCCCGGTTTGATACCGCTGCTTTTATTCCTACTCTGTGCTACAACGCTATGTGGTCTACGTTGGATGACCTTGCTTATTATTACTTTATTATAGTGAGAAACTTCATTCTACTTCGACCATGTGTTTTTTAATACTACCTATTTTGTCCATTAGTTGAGGACTGTCCTTAGAAAGACAGGCTGAATTTAATATTTAAAAAAAAAAAACGTCCTGTGTGGAAGGATTTGATTCCTTATTTTTGGAACGAGTCATACGGAATCAAATCCTTCTGCACAGGACGTCAGTGACTCATCACTTCTTGGAAAGGGGGTTGTTTGTTTTGTTTTTGTTTGGTTTATGAGTAGTTGGTTGATTTATGTAAAAATATTACTTACACGTTGATAATTATGTCACTTACTAAGGTATTTAAATCCAAGTAGTAGATAAAAATTAATGGCATGAGACTTTCTGTATCACTTACCCTTCAATTATTAAGGTGCGCATTAGTTTCCCGCTGAAAAGTATTAGTATGGAAGGCCAGAGAGAGAGAGAGAGAGAGAGATGAATTTATTCAAGGATTGAAAATCTTTGCAGCAATACCGTATCTTTTATATTTAATCTTGAAAAGGGAAAATAAACACATAAACGTGTTTTTTAATGTACAATTAAGAAGACCCAATGAAATAATTATTTTTTAGAATTTATTATCAATTTATTATCATAATAGTTAAATAATACTTTTGACATGCTTTTTAATATTTAATCTTTTACCTAGTAATAATTTACACATTCTTCACTATAAACTTTCATTTTTACCTTTATTTAAAGTTCCTATTTTTATAGCAAAATTTACATTTGTTATGGTTTATAAAATGGCGATTGGCGAGTGTTCTAAAAATAGAAAAATGTAGACACACTGACGCCAAGAATTCAAAATTGGGCGGCAAAATAAGGAACCGTTTCTTTTGGTAGGAGGAGATTAGGAGGGGTAGGAGTAAGAAGGAGGGGTTAGGGACAATAATTTGTGAAGAGATCTGAAAAGGGAAGACGCTGGTATAGGACTTTACACTCCTATAATTTAATTTGGGCGGTATACCACTTGTTCCCACAACAAAGATGGCGGACGCACACATATTCAGTCTCGGGAAACCATTGGCCAGGAGAACCACGTGACCTGCGTAAAACTACATCCACGTCTAAATTTCGTCCCACGTTTTTGGGAACCGATTCCAAGACACGTATTTTCTATAAATACGTCGTCTTCAAACACTCTTTCTCTTTTTCCCAATTTCCATTGCAGCGCTAACACGCTGCCTCCAGTGTGACTCCCTTATTCACGAACAGAAGTAAAAAGTCAAAAAAATGGATAAGCCTCGCAGACATTCATTTCTTCAAAACATTTTGACTAAGAGACTTTTTCCAGCCTCGGAAAAACCAACTGTTTCGAAACACAAGAAGAAATAGACATTTTCAATCAACCTTAATAGGAGGTTTTCATTATTAACCTTTTCTGTAGTTTAGTTGTGTTAGTCACACACACACACACACACACAGAGGACTATTTTACTAACAATGTAGAATTAGCAATATTTTAATGTATCAATGTATGTTTTGTTATGAGTATAAATTTGTTTTGTTTGTCGCCTTGTTTTGAATGTTCCTTTTGTCCACGCCGTTTCATATCTTCATTCATTTGTCTCCATGTGCCTATTCTACCTTTTTCTAAACATACCGCTAAACTAAACTTTAAAATGGGAAACTAAACTAAGTAAACACAATATAAAACTGCAACATTAAATTTTGGGGGACTAAGCATAACTACTAAATAACATGTCCCCCTACACTAGGAAGAAGTCAGTCGACCATTAGAGTCTACAAGGGATAGGCGAGTTTACTACTAGAATCCCACAGTGAACAGCACTCAGCGAGTCCGCTCCTGTATCAACAAAGTTTAAAGGGTTGTAAGTAAGTAAAGTTAGCGACCATAGTCGAGGGTGACCCGAAGGCTCCCTTTTCGATAGCTACTACACCAAGGTGTAGGGGAGGGTGCTACTCCATTCCCAGGATTGCTCCACTTTACCCTTGAACCGTACCTTATAATGCTGAGTGTTAAGCAAGGTGGTATCAAGTACCATTTTTAAAGTCTTTGGTATGACTTGAACCCAGGTCTCCCGGGCCATTGGCGAACACTCTAACCGCTGGGCCAATGTCCCGGTTTAAAGGGTTGTAACTTGAAGTAAAAACTTAAATTTTTATACCAAAAATAAAACATCATTAATTCAAGTTTGTGTTATCTTCTAATAAGACCAACAATGAAGAAATACAATACATTTTTTCATACATTTCAAAAAGCTTTTCACAGAAAACCAAATAATTTACTTAAATTGTAAGTTGTGTGTATGCTAACATTATAAGCCCGTAGTTTAATAAAAGGGAAAAAAACTCATTTAACAAGTTATAAGTAAAAATTTAAAAGGTACTCAATCAATTTAAATAATAAAATAATGAATGTGTAAAAAGAAATAATTAAATTTCTTTTAAATCTTGGACGTCTTTCTTTAAAAGAAGCTCATTTAAAAGAATCTTTCGAAATATGTCACTAATGAAATGCAAATAAAACAGAAAGTTACAGCGAAGCGTACTAAAAATAAAAATTTTCAACCAGAATAATTGAGATAAAACTGGAAATAACTTAACTTATGAGTGTTACTGTAAGTTTTCCTACTTTTTTTGTCTAACATTTCTAATATATTTACAAATGAATAAAAAATATGTAAAAAAAAAAGAAATAGCTTCCAGTTTCTTCCTTTGAAATTTATATTTTTCGATTAGTAAAAATATTCTGTAACACAAAGAACTTCGTATGTTTGTCGCGTAAATTATTTTGATCGTTGGTCTCCCCATATATTTTCACCCAATGGGGATGACGAATCCCATTCGGCCCGGACGACTTTCCCAGGCAAATCGAATTCGGTGAAAGCCCGCTAAACTACCTCTTCCTCAAAATCTTGCGAACCGGACGGACATATTTCTGTTAACTCTCTTCCTGGCGGCGGAGTTGTAACATCAAGAGGGGAGCCATCTAGTTTATGGACCCTTGAGTCTAACCTCCGAGACCAAGGGTTCACTATTGGATATAAACTAGATGTATTTATTCCGTCATTTAGAGGGAAACTTTTCTTTATTCCAAAAATCCACGCGACTACAAACTACTGACAGCACGCCAAATTCCTGCTTCAATTCTTTCTCAATTCAATAACTATTTTCTTCTACTCACTACGACGACTTTCGGCACAAAAGATGTCCCTTCAAGCCGTCGTTAAACCTTCTTGAAAACTTTCAGTATCTTCGTTCCGAAACATTTATTTCATTCTAATATAACGAGGAGTCAACATAACAAGATTTCTTCGTTATAATTCTTTATTTAATGAAATATTTAGATTTAGCCTGTAATTGGAGAAAACTACATCAAAATCAACCGGCTCATTGGCCTAGTGGGAGATCAGGGTTCTATATCAGGTTGAGTCATACCAAAGACTTTTTAAAAAATTAGTACTTGATACCTCCTTGCTTAACACGCAGCATTATAAAGTACGTATTAATGGTAAACTAGAGCAATCCAGGGAAAGGAGTAGCACCCTCCCCTACACCTCGGTGTAGTAGCTATTGAAAAGGGTGCTTTCGGGTCGCCCTCAACTACAGTCGCCAACTTTACTTACATCAAAATCTAATGCAAAATTTAAGAGACCCTTTTTTTTTAAGTAGAATGAATAGCGATACAGAATTATTTCCCTTACAATAAAATTTTTTTGTTCTATTAAATTATAAAATCAAAAGCTCTCAAAGCATTTTTAAATTAATTTTTTAAAAAATTTAATCTTCACAATTGGAGGACTGTTTTCTTTTAACAGCACCTAATTGAATTATTTTCCTTTGTTCCATGCACACCTTCAGACTTTTGTCTTTTTATAATATACAGAAAGTGTCTGCCATATCCGATATCCCTATATATTAAAAGGTGGCCGTGATGATTTTTTTCAAGGTGTAGGGGGGTGCGACTCCTTTCCCAGGATTGACCCACTTTACCCTTGATCCCTACCTTATAATGCTGAGTATTAAGCAAGGATGCATCAAATACCATTTTTTGAATCTTTGGTATGACTCGACCGGGGATTGAACCCAGGTCTTCTAGGCCATTGGCGAACACTAACCATTATACCAATGTCCGGTATATCTTATATATATATATATATATATATATATAGAGAGAGAGAGAGAGAGAGAATAAATTATGTTAAAAATAATTTAAATAAATGGTTAATTTATCCTAACCCAAACTAGTCACTATTTGGACATGTCATTAATCAAATAAAACAGACGTGTCAAGTTTAATAAGCATAAATTCGTGTATTTTTTTAAGTAGAGGAAATATTTATCTGTTCACTGCAATCCTCAATTTTTTGGGGAGGAGGGAGGGGTAAAAATAAAATACGATGAATGAAACATTAATTAATACGAATTTATGTTGTGAATTGAATTACTCCAGTGGTGGAGATCACGGTATGCACTGCTGATGAGACCTAATAAAGTCGAAACAGCTGTCCAGTATTTCAATATGTCATGCGTAAGTGTTCGCCGGATTTTCTGGTTATGGTAATTCAATTCACACTATAATTCCTCTACTTAAAAAAGAAAAATGAACACGAATTTATGTTTATTAAACTTGACACGTCTGTTTTATTTGATTAATGACATGTCCAAATAGTGACTAGTTTGGGTTAGGATAAATTAACCATTTATTTAAATTATTTTTAACATAATTTATTCTCTCTCTCTCTCTCTATATATATATATATATATATATATATATATACTGGACATTGGTATAATGGTTAGAGTGTTCGCCAATGGCCTGGGAGATCTGGGTTCAATCCCAGGTCGAGTCATACCAAAGATTCAAAAAATGGTATTTGATGCATCCTTGCTTAATACTTAGCATTATAAGGTAGGGATCAAGGGTAAAGTGGGCCAATCCCGGGAAAGGAGTAGCACCCCCTACTCCTTATTGTAGTAGTTATTGAAAAGGGAGCGTTCGAGTCACACTCGACTACGATTGCCAACTTTATATATATAGAATATAAGAAAAATGTTAGCATCCAACTACTTTTTTTAATACAATTCATTAAATCTTTGTGCCTGAGCAGATTAGCCCAACTGATACTTGACCATTCTACAAAAACCAAAACAATATTTTCTATTTATCTGTTGTATCTTTTCAAAACAAACGTCTTTGACCGACGTGAAGCCCGTGTAGCAGAAAGAAATAATTTCAATATTTATTGTCTGGCGCGGGAATTATTTTGACCGTTGCAGTTTCGATTTATATTTTCGTTCAATGAGGATGATTTATGCCATTCTGTTCGGATGACATTCCCGGGCAATATAAAAGGCTGTGTAAACGCTCTCTCCCTCTCTTCCTCACTCATTCTAGCAGCAGAACAGACCAACATCAACATGAGGAGAGCGCATCCAATTTTTGGACCATTGTTTTCTCTAGAAGATCATTCCTTTATCATTTATTCCTTCCTTCTAGACCAAGTGGACATCGAAGCTTCAAGTTGGATGCTTTCTTCCCTTTATACGACTCACAGCACAGGGTTATCTCTCAAGTTGAGATTAAAGTTTTAGAAACTCACCAATATTCTCGTCTACTCAATTGTTTTACTCCTTTCTTAATGTAACAGGACAAGACAACTAATTTGCCTTATTACAAAACCCGTCTAAGACGCCATTAGAATTATGGGGCTGAGAAGGGTTTGTTTTTTATTCGTTGGTTCGTAGGTGTTGATTGTCGGTGAATTGCTGGGTTCTATTGGGATGATTCTGAGTTTTGTATCTGACTTTCTTCTTCTTCTTCTTCTTCTTCTTCTTCTTCTTCTTCTTCTTCTTCTTCTTCTATCAGCTTGTTGTCTTCTTTGTCTGTGGAAGGCTGCAAGACAATCGAAGGAAAGAGACGAAGATATCTTTTAACTCAAATTTTATTTTAACAACTAACCTGGGGTGTGGAATTTTTTCTGAAACAGTAAAAATAGTCGCGTTTCCCAAACAAGGTATTAAAATATATTAGAGTCCTTTTCGGTACTAAAAGTTTGAAGTTCGTCGTTTGTCCAGCGAGTGTTTTCAGTGAAGTATTTTTAGCAGATGCGGCTTGCTAGCAGGAGACATGGCTGACTACCAGATCCTGGGACACAATCAACACATGCGCTCACAGCTAGCAGCCGGGAAAAAGAGGTTCATCCAGTACCAGCGATGAACGCTTGGTGAGAGAATTTCTCTTTGGTGCCAGGAAGCCTATCTTTCAAGCATGCACAGATTTTTCTTCTTGTCTAGGGGCTTCTGGGAAAACTTTACTTTTGAATTTATTTTTAAAATTCTAATCTCAACAGAATTTTTAATGCTAATCACTCAATCTCTGGGTCAATGGAACAGATCAAAAGCCCACACTGATACATACAACTTAGATGAAGCTTGAATCATTTGGGCCTGATGTCATATTTTAAAACTTCCCTCATATAATATCTGTTGTATAGTGGCTCGTACCACGTGACTTCCGAAATCTCAGAGGAATAAAAGACGTCGTATTTCTTAAGCACAGGGAGTACTGAAAGATCTCAGTCAGTAGTAAGACCAACTTCAGACGTAACACCAACAGCGCGAGACTTATAATATTTGTTGGACTGTACCACTTCAGTTAATAAATGATTGACTCTTTATTTCACTGTGTTTCTCTTCCTTACTACGATACAACAATATCTTAATAAAAAAGAAATTATTTCTAACAAAATTTAACTGTTAAGTTGAAACAAAAATATATTCTTTGAAAAACAGTTGAGATTTTTAAAGATTTTATCTATTCAACTGAGTCAGTTTATTAGAAAAAATTCATTTGTTTTTGGGCTGAATTTTATGGTCTGGAAATAACTAACCACATTATTTTTTCCTTTGTTTATCATTATTAAGAATACTATCATCAAAGTTTTCAGTTCCAGGTTCTGTGTTGGCTCCCGAGTTCAACCTGAAATACATGAAGAAGGTCGAAGGACATATCGGCCGAAACATTGTGACGAAGATAATATTTATGGCGCGAAGAACCGAGGCAAAAAAAGAATTAGGCTTAATGGGATTGCAATCTGAGACTCCACGAACCCCCTAATGGGCACACCCATTCTCTCAGAGAGAAAACAACTAATTGTCTCCCTACAATAGTTTTATGATATGACGTTACTCCCTCTCGGCCCCCAGTTACATCAACTTCTTCAAACCATTTCACTTTACGGCCGGTGATCAACAAGTGGGTCCGATAGGGGCATCGCACATTTCTTTACCGCTACAAGAAATACAATCGAGGGAGCGGGAGAAAAAAGAGAACAAACGAACAAAACGAACAAAATGCTTGGGTTAATTCAAGTGCAAGAAGGGAGTTATTCAACACTGCATTTCCTGTGTGCATGTGTAGACTAACGCTAGCGTGGATTCTAGCGAAAATTCTACAACGCTACTAGGAATGCCAACCCATCTTGTTCGGTCTTCTTTCACTGATACTGGACCTTACTCATGCCGACTCGTCTCTCTGCTCCGGTGTCGACTGGTCACTCGCGTCACCCTTCGCCAACTGCCGAAATCTCAACCCTTTGTCTGGTTTCGCGCCAAAACAGACAAAGGAATCGTCTGCTTGGCGGACCACCTACATAGTGTTACAATGATAACCATTTACTCCTCAAAACAAAAGATACGTTGCTTTTACATGTTGTTATATGCTGGTGTAACTTCTTATTTACCATGATTTTGATTTTTGTTTTGGAAATACTGTGTATATTTAGAGATGACCTTGCTGGAAAGGTATTTCATCTCGGCGATTAACAGTTTATGAAAATAGCTCGTATGATTGTCCGTCTTCTTGGTTTCCTGGAATTATGATTTCCCGTAAGTTTAAAATCAAAGCACAATGTGAACAAAGAGATAACAAATATATAGAGAGACAAATAATTGGATTGGATGGGGGCATATGTTCCGATTGGTCACATGACATCTAACGGTAAACTATCAGGAGTCCTGTTTGGATAAAGGAAGAGATATTTTCGGCCGTCGTTGGAAACACGTCTTCCCGAACTCCGAAAAATGTGAATTATGGAGACTTTTTACCAACATTCTCTATTTGTCCTGACAGGGTTTAACAGGATGTACGTTACACATTTAAATACTAGCATGTTTTTGTTTTTATAAAATAAAATTCCATTTTGTTCTTCTGTTTTCTTAGAGTCGTCTTTGTTTTCTTCTTTTATAAATGTTTGGGAAATGTATTTTATAGCTATTAGATATCACAAAAGGCCACACGGAAGACACATTAAATATTTACTTTTTGTCGATTGAACACCAGCTGTAAATCTCACTCTTGTCAGATTACTTACATTTAGCCGATCTGACCCTAAAATAAAAGGGAACCAGAATTATCTACCTCTAGTTTCCCTTTTTTTCATTGTAGGGATTACTGTCCTTGCCTGCCAAATAGTACTCCTTATGGCCGCTTGTAGTATATAAAAGAAGGGCGCAGCAAAATCAAACTCTCTTTTGCTAGTGGTCCCAGGTGAACACGTTCACTCGAACCGGAGGCTTTGTAGTCTTTAACGAACTCGTGTCGCATCGCACATGTAGCAGTCACAGATCTATTTTCTCTCGCGAATCAATTCTCCCGCCAAGCGATTCGGCCACATACCGACCAATCAGGGAAGAGCACATTGATTCCATCTACCGCACAAGAACTATTTTTTCTAGCCCTTTTTGGAAGTCGGCAGAGAGCACCCGGCAAGCAGCGAAGAAAGACTTCTCTCTTGTCCTTTTCTACGGACACTCCACATGGAAGATCTTCACTGAAGATAACGCTGCTACCCGCTACACACACAATAAGAACCGGCCATACGGCCTGTCACACGAGCTACCTGCTACAGGGAACACCTTCTACAAACTCGAGAACCAACATACTATCCGGCGACACCAAAAAGAACCTTTTCTCACTCTAACTCAAGTTTACTTCTGCTATAAGAATAAACCTTTCGTTGTCATGTTTCAAAGAAGTTTCGTTATTTATTTTATACTACTTATAGTGATATGGAAACTAACCATAAACACTAAACACACAATGGCATGTCTTATTTAAGTCTTTATTCAACACTTCTATTCTATCTCATAGGTAATTAAGGGCTGTCAATTTACAAATTTACACTAAAAGACTCTTCAATAACTATAAAAATTTTTTCTAAGAAAAAAATCAAGCTGACCACGTGCAGTACTTGATTTGGCCTGAGTGGAAAAGGGAGAAGTAATCCCAGACAATACGGCACCAAAAAGCTACCTCCCTCTTTTTGTCGAGAACTACTATTGAACCCGCTGAACGAATTCGGGGACCGAACTGAAGGCAGGAAAAATTAGCCAGCAGATGGGTTTCATCACTTGCTTCTTGAATAGCCGGTAAATATTTCAAACAGACCGAAGCTTTCCAAGAAATAAAAGTAAAATTAAACGAAAGTCGACAACTGAAATTCTTACCAAGTTAAACGACTGAAAGAAAATTCAACCGATAATTCCGCAGAAAAGAACTTTAAGGAAGACTCGAAATTAAATGAACTCTGAAACATTTCGACAAAACAAAAAAGAAAAAAATACTCTAATTCAAAGAATTTTGTTTCCCGGATACTCTCTCAGATAAGTTCCAGTAAATTGCACTAAAATTTGCAACACTTTATCTTTTCTATCCCTTTCTTTCTTGTTTCTTTTGTATAAAATTCCTTTAAAAAAAAAACTTTATTGTTTGCGTTATCTTTTCAAATCAGTATCCGAACAAGAAAGCTGTGGTACTTACTGTTTGAACTTACAGTTTAATATTGCACACTAAAGCCCTCAAAAAACATTACCCGGTTAAATACTAAACTTGGCTTTAGTGTCACTCACTTCATATCAAATTTTATTCCAAATAAAAATTTCTTTATTATACCAGAGGACTTTTCTGTGTAATGTACTCATTGAGTAACTTATGTCATTCTTGTTTTCATTCTAGTACGTTTGCTCAAGAAATAAAACATTAACACGTCGTGAATTGTTCTGTAGGAGAAACTTTAAAGAAAGACAAAGAAGACTTCAACAAGGTAAATGGGGTAAGAAAAAAGAACAATGGAATCAGAGTAAACTCAACAACCTGCGAAACTAAACAAATAACCAACCAAATCTTCTCGTGTTCCATAACTGTCAGTTTATCGCCTAAAAGATAATCGGACCTATGAGTGAATAGGCAAGAAAGTGACAGTTGCCAAGCTCTATTGATTTTATGTCTACACTTTTGTTATATACAGAAATCCCTTCTGATTTACTAATATATTCCAAACTAATTCACCTGCAAAATGAATAAACAACTAATTAAAAACACCACGAGCGTACATTTCACTTTTTAAAAAATTAACATTAACCGGATGTTGTCTAGACGATGCCCGAGACCAAAATGAATAAAACACGTCACTGCGCACGTAGGCTCTGTGCATCCATCCGGTTGAAATGTAACTTTAAATTTATAATTAAAAAGGTCTTTTTTTCTGAAACAAGCCACACACTGGGTTTTGTTTGTTTTGGCCGTTTGTTTGGTTGGTTTGGTTTCTTTGTTTAATGGCATATCAACCTTTGTAAGTTATTTAATGCCAAAGCCATTCTCCGAGAAGAACAGTAGTGGTACTATTTAACCCATAGCTAGGAGGATAAGGGGGTTCATACCTTTCCCAAGGGTATTTGCCCGAAAGTGAACGTAATAGCGCGACTGGAATACGAACTCGCTTACAACGATTCCGCAGTCCATCGCTTTAGCCATTACGCCACGAGGACACCCCTTGGCCGTTTGTATAGTGGTGTGGACTACGTTATTTCTTCTCACACTTGGCTGTGTGAACATTTCACAGGTTGTATAAAAATAAATAACAAACAACAAACAGAGGGTGGAAGGAAGAAAAGACAAAGACGGATGAAGAACTGCAAAACGTAGGAAGGTGAAGTTGGCACTTTTTAAACATTCTTTGCCATACATGTATGGCTATCGTGAGAACTCTGCGAAAATTCTACATAGCTACCAAAGATGCTGACTCATCTCTAATCATCGTCTTAACCGCTCGACGTCCAATTTCCGACTCCATACTACCTTCTGACTGCTCTGGACACATGTCAGAGCCGACCGACCAGCCCCTCGCTCCGGGCTCGAATTGTCTGACTCACTGTTTCGGAGTCTCATTCCTAACCGACCAATGCCCTTCGTCCTTTTCTTCTGGTCTCGCAGGTTCACGCGGGCATAGCTCTTTGTGTGGTCTTCGCCAAAATGGATAAAGGGGTCCCTCTAGACACTGGCGCTGCTTCAAAGATACTGACGATAATTCTGCCGGTCACCCACAACATACAGACCTACACACACATCCACACACACACACACACACATATATATATATATATATATATATATATATATATATTCATGAATGCTCATTATCGTGCCACACTTCAACCAATTAGGAACATTTCTCTCCAAAGTTTTTTGGAGCCGATTCGACCCAAACGTTGCAATAAAACGGTCAACAAAAGTTTAAAAAAAGCCAGTCGACTCCGAGACTTCGAATCGTCATGCGTCGCATTTCGGACAAGAACAAAGAGCTCTGACGCCCTATCAATCTAGCCCAGAGGTGCCCGTGGTGTAATGGTTATTGTCACAGGATATGGACACGGCGATACGAGTTCAATTCCTGGACAAGACTGATTGCATTTCACATAGCACTAATACCCTTGGAAAAGGTATGAATCCAATTATTCTCCCTCCAGCTATGGGTAAATAGTAGGACAGACTAGGTTCTTCAGCCTTGGTGAGGCAACTAGTCTAGGAGAAGGAAAACTCTGAATTCAAACCTGCTAAACTCCGCTTAAAAATTGACCTTGTGTCATATCCTGCTCGAGCGGAGGGGTTGGTATATATATCAACATATCCCAATCCCCCGCCATTTGAAAAAGTTTGGAAAAGTGAGCAAGCTGTGTTTTGCTTCCTCATACTCTAAGTGAGAAAAATAAGAAAGATCACATATCCAGAGCTAGAAGTCTTCTTTCAAGGCATAGAAATGGCCTGTCTGTGAGATGGGTCTTTTATGACAAAGTTCAACATAAAAGGCAGTGGGTTGACAAGGATGAATCTCCGCAGCCAACCTCAAAGGCCAAGCTTCATGGAAGTTATGCTGTGTGTATGGCGGGATCACCACTGCAGTATTCATTGAGTTTTTAAACCACAGTCTGACGCTCAATGACACTAAAACATCTGATGATGTAGCTTCAGTTTTGGGTAATGTGGTGTACACCTTCATTACCATTACTTTAAGGTTCACTCTGACCCTGAGTGGCAGTACTTGTTAGAATCCCATCTATGGATCAAATAGAAATTAAATTTCAAAAAACATATCTTCGTGATGGTACTATCCCTAGAATTTTACCAAACTGTCCCTCATATTTATCTTCATTGCAAACCTCTAGACAGTCACCGATTTCTAGGAGAATCCGACAGGAGAATTCTGTCCTTAAAAAGTGCTTTAAATCAAAGTATTACTGATGACTTAGCATATAAAAAGCAGAAGAAATTCCATAATACGAATGATCTTGAAAGGAAATTAAATTTTCTTGATAGAAATTACTTGTGTTGTTAGGCAGCAAGAGACACTTATTATATTCAGCATCATCAAATCCCCATATCCAAAAATCAATCTATCTCTTGTAATTGAATCTGATTTTGCAGTACATGTATTTTGTAAAGATGTGGAAATTAATAAAATAGAAGACTATTAGATTTCTAAACATGTAACTGATCAAAATTTTCTTGAAATTCTGATAGAAAACATGAAGAAAATGGACACAGAATATGATTTTTATATTAAATTGGTAATGTAATTTCTACTATTGGTGAAGAAGAAACAAACATTTTAATTCAATAAAATTTATGTATGAGGAGCTAAACTTAATGACAGAATAAGTCTGATTATTCAACAGAAATATTTTCTTCATTGTTATATAACTGCTCCCCTAAAGATTATCTCTAATATCTCTTAAACCTTTTAATAATTCAAACAGAAAATACTAGAACATCTGTCTCATAATGGTTTGGTTTTATGGCATATCAACCATTATAGGTCATTTAATGCCAAATTCTTTTTATATATTCTGTTTATTCTTGTTATTTTTTTAACACACAGTTAAATGGTTTCACACAATTTCAAACAATTCAGTTTAGCAAAAGTACAGTCTTTTGTTTATACACAGTTAAATGTAAAAACAGTTCTATTGCAAACAATTCAATTTAGCATGTCAATAAAATTAAATGGTTCCAAGTATTGTCATGTATCAGTAACAATTCAATTAAACATCAGTCATTTGTTTACACACGGTTAAATGATCGAACAGTTCTATTTCAAACAATTCAGTTGAGCAAAAGTACACAGTTTAGTTCTGTTTGTCCCATAGATAGGACCCTATCAGGTGCTACCACTCCAGGTCAAAGTGGACCAGGGAACAATGACAACAAAGGAGTACTCTGCATTCCCCCAAACTCCAGCATTACTGAAGCCTCACCATCAAATTGTTTAGTGTCATATCCAGGACACTCATTGAGGGAGTCTTACCCCTTTGCAGAGATGCAGTCAGTGTATTCTGCAGCCTCAACTGAACGGGCCATTATAACAAAAGGTGTTGCTGATTATCCACTAAGAAAAACATTCAAAGTGACATTAAAAAAAACAAGTAAAGTTGGAGACTGTAGTCGAGGGCGACCAGAAGGGTCCCTTTTTAATAGCTACTACACCGAGGTGTAGGGGAGGGTACTGCTCCTTTACCTGGATTGCTCCACTTTACCCTTGATATGTTCCTTATATTGCTAGAGTGTTAAGCAAGGAGGTATCAATTACCATTTTTATAGTCTTTGGTATGACGTGATCTTGGATTGAATTCAGGTCTCCCGGACCATTGGCGAACACTTTACCCATTAGGCCAATGAACCTGTCAGTAACCAAACAAAAAAACAACTAAGTACCATAATTAATCATATAATTAACCCCCCAATAACTTTTAGTAACAAAATTCTGGGAAAAAAAGAAAAAAAAATCACTCCTGTATGATAATTTTTTGAATTTGAAGCAGCTAAATTTAAACAAAATTTAACAATTGTTCAACTTTTTATCTGGTTTGTATTGACTAAAAATAAGAATTTATATAGTTAATGTTTCAAAATACAAAATTTACACAGTATTTTCGGCAAAGGCAAGGATATGTTCACACAGAAATTAAACCAACTTTTGGTGAAAAATAGGTTAACAAAAGAAGAAACAAATTATAAACAAGCACGCATTCCAGCGGCTATTCTCTGCAGCAGTATTAAACAGAAGTGTTTGTTATACATTAGTTAGTTTGGACCATAGATATAACTTATTTTCACACATGCTGATGCATGTGACAGGAAAAAATGTTAATATTTAGTTCTCGTGTATATCTTTTGGGCTGAAAAATCTTGAAAAATAGTGAACCTTAAATACAAATAATTACTGGAACAATAACTTCCAATATTACAAAACAACATTAATATTTTTCTTTTTTTGATAAAGAAACATTTCTCCAAAATTTATTTCTACATCAATTTTTCTATCACAGATATTTTTTTCAATAGAATTCTTCACATTAGGAGATGGTGTGTTTCTTAGACAACACCAAATACCATCCAAGATTAAACAAAAGATTTTGTTTCTTTTTTAATTTTTATAAACAATTAGAAACATTTCAATTATACAAAAATGCCAAGAGTGATGTCAATATTTGACAGTAAAGTAGACATTTTCACTATTTTGTTGTTCTTTGATATTTAAAATAAAATCAGCTTTTGAAATGTTCAGATTTGCATTTATAAGAGGTATATGCAAATGGAATGATTTAGAAGGAAAAAATTGATTTGAAAATGAGTATGTGTGTGTGTGTGTGTGTATATATATATATATATGAACTCCTGTATCATGTGACTTTTTGAGACTTAAACTTTAGCCTAATATTAGGAGGTTGCACCATAAGAGATATGTTTGTAAATAGTTGACCAAGCCTAGGCCAGCTGGTACACCTAATAAAGTCACCAGAGTCTCAAAGAGTATCAAATGATACTCAAATATATATATAAAATATTATTCAATCCAGTAAATCCGGAATCGGGAATAATTCCAATCAGGACAAATAAAAAAAATATTCAAAAATCGAATATTAAATTTAAATATTCCTGGTAAATAGCTCAATGTAAATAAAATCCACAGAGCAAATAATTTTTTTCCAAAACAAGCCAACAATTGGTCACATTAGGATAATGAATTTATTTCCATCCTGTTAAAAGCATTGATATAAATCAATGCTCTAAAAAAAATTAACAAGACTTCATCAGATCAAATATGAAATGGAAATAAAATAAATTTTACATATTTACAACCAGACAAAAAAAAAACAAAAAACTATTTCTCCTATCTATTAAAGCTAGCTTAATCCTTCAAGTAACAATAAGTAGCAAGAATTATGGCAAGTAAAAAACTACATCCGGTGTCATTCTACTTCAAATCAAACAAAGACAACAAAAACAGTTACACATGTAAAAAATTCAAACATTTATCGCACAATTATTCAGACGATTTAAATTCAGTATATTATATTTTTTAAAAACTAATGTTGATTATTGTCAAACTGTTCAAAGTAATCATAATAGAATAAAGCTTACTTAGATAAATTCATTTACCAATTCAATAAATCATAGTTAAACATTTTCTATTTATTCATTCACTTATTTATTCACTTACTTTTTGAAAATAGTCTAAATTTATTTTTATGCCTACATCGAGCTATCAAATCACATCTCTGATTTAATAAGTTACCAGGATCAGGATATAACATAATTTGTATCTTTTCTTCCAGACACAAAGTACATCTATTATCAAAGCAGCTCAGTGTTGTAGATCTTTTCAATATATTCCATTGAATTTCAGGGGTTAAACCCTTATTTTTCAACTTCATAAATGTTTGGGGCGGTTTGACAATAATTAACATTAGTTTTAGTTGTATGGGTTTTTTTAAGAAAAAAAAAAATAATATTCTAAATTTAGATTGAATAATTTTGTTATAAATGTTTAAATTTTTTACATGTGTTACTGTAACTGTTTTTGTTGTCTTTGTTTGATTTGAAGTAGAATGACACCGGATGTAGTTTTTTCCTTGCCATAATTCTTGCTACTTATTGTTACTTGAAGGATTAAGCTAGCTTTAATAGATAGGAGAAATAGTTTTTCGGGGTTTTTTTTGTCTGGTGTAAAATTTATTTTATTTCTATTTTGTATTTGATCTGATGAAGTCCTGTTAACTTTTTTTAGAGCATTGATTTATATCAATTCTTTTGTGGAAATTTGTTAAGGAACTGGTGATCCTGTTTCACCGAATATCAGCAGCCCCTTGGGGTCACGTGGTGTCCACTATAAAAAAAGAGCTACGACTGAAGATTCTTCCTCTTTTTGCCACTCCCACCGCTGTTAGCAACAAGTCCATTCGTAGCAGCCCTTGACGGCAAATGTATTTGGTACCTTCCACAAGCCAGGACCCAAGAGCGATGAACGCACGTGCTGAGTTAAAAGGAACAGGACACACAGCTAAGTTCCAACAGGCATTTTATCTGCAACCTAATCAAACCTTACCTTAAACCTTTACCTTATAACAACCTTACAAAACCCTACCACCTATCTGAACCTTGAACTCTATTTCGAACTCTTACATATTTATTGTTTGTTCCATTTGGTGTAAAACCCTGTTTATTGTTGTTGTTGTTGTATATAAATTTTGTTGCACTAAAAGTCGTTCGTCTCCTTTCTTCAAAAGCTGTCAACCAACTCCCTATTGCTGTTGAAGTACGGTTTATTCTTTTACAAAACGTAGGAATAAACCGGGCTTTTCGGGGCTTATAAAAATCCCCATACTTTTAACAGGACTGAAATAAATTTATTATCCTAATGTGACCGACTGTTTTTTTTTTTTTGACAAAAAAAAAAAAAAAAAAATTATTATTATATATATATATATATACATAATAATAATTCATCGTGATGATCCAGAAAGGTGAAACCTAGGTAGATTTCGTTTGACCAAAATTAATATTTTATTCTACCTTGTATTGAGCACTTTCTTCATTTACTTAGTCCTCTGTCAGAGTTTTTTCTTTTGGCAAAACATTGCGATATTCTCTGATTTTTTTCAGACGATACATATGTTTTTAGACATTTTTTTTGTATGGGATTTTTCCTGAATATCAATTTGTGTATTTGTTTATTCACAAGATGGATCATTTAGGTTTTTTTCATTCTCCCAGAGTTAAAGTTAGGGAGTAAACTAATATAGAAATACATATACATAAAAGCTTTATAATTGAAACTGAGCACTATTTAATAATAATGCAATATTTTGTTCTCTTTTAACTCACCAAGTGAGCTAGTAAGAACCATAAACCTCAACAATATATATCGGAGCAAAAACCGGAAATAAATCCAATAGTATGAAAATTGTACAGATATGAAAAAACACAAGGTCTTCAGCGGATGATTTTATCTATAGTTTGAATTATTTGCCAACATTTTTAAGGAAATACATTATGTTTTTATAATAAATTTCAAACACTAATTATATCACATAAATCTGAAATAAAATGTTTAAAACTTTCTCATCTTTTTGTTTCATTTAAAAATTCACTTTTCCTGATGAAGGTTGAAAAACCTAAATGTTTAACATTGACAAAGAATTCAAACTATGAATAAAATCATTCTCAGAAGACCTTGTGTTCTTTTGTGTGTGCGCGTGCGTATATATATATATACACACACACACACATACACAACTGACCAAGCACCATTTTGGTAATAATAACTTTTGTTCACTTTGCTTATGTAAATTATACTTGCCTCTTTCTCTGAAAAGAAAAATATCTCAAAATGAAATTAATAAATTCAACTCAAGAATAGATGACCCCACAAAAAAATCTAAATTCAATGGGTTTTAAATTATGTACATATAAAATATAAAGAATTTAGAAGAGATAATTAAATAAAAAAAAATTAATGTAAAAATCAATAATTTCAGACAATATTACTTATTCAATTTTAGATTAAGTATCATCAACCATTAATTTTCTCTTGTATTTTTCTCTTAATTTTTAACTGCCCCAGATCTTTTTTTTTTTTTTTTGGCAACTTACTCAGGGTCTCAAGAAGATCAATCTATCACAAGAAAACAATAGGAATCAGAAATTTCACTTTTGCTATTACTTTTCCTTTTACTAGTCAAATTAGCAAATATCTTTTCTTTCAATTTATATCAATAATAAAGTGTAGAATGAGTTAGTAGAATGAGTGGAAAATTAAAAGATCACAAGAATTTCTTGGAGGCAACGTGAAATAAAGAATTTTCTTTATAAATGGTCAATTTCTTTACCTAATTGATTGATTTTAATGACACTATCTGGGTTTATTCTACGCTTTGATGTTAGGTTGGTTGGTTTCTTTATTTAAGGTCTATCAACCTTTGTCAGTTATTTAATACCAAAGTCATCCTTGTAGAACAGCAGTAGTACTGTTGTATATTGACCTTTGACCCGGCCAAACATGCCATTCCAAAGTGATGCACCAGAAGTGACACATTCCGATGGCAGTTATGAGAAGAAATCACGTAGGCGGCCTTGGCTGACAATATGGGACAAGGTAAATCCCATGGTAAACTCATAGACTGATGCACCGGAAGAGAGTGACCTGTGAACTGCATGACAGTTATTTCCACTTGATTACAATCAAACATGCCATTCCAAAGATATTGAGTGGGCGATGGAACTATTATATAACTCGGTGAAGACAGGAAGTCAATGAGTTGGAGATCAGATGAGTTAGAGAGAAGATGCTGGAATGAGAACATGTTCCAGAGAGGCTGGGCCCCCAGGCCCCCGGTTGAGCAGTCCAGGAGAACAAGAAAGACACACGGCAATGTCCGGAGGGGCTGGGGAGGTCAATATGTTGCAGTCTTTGTTCAGTCCAACTCCCTCTCACACACAACCTTTCAAATAAAGTGAGAGGTATATTTTTTTTAAAGAAGTCTTCGCTCGTCTTTATTCTTGCGTCAATATGTATTCTGCATATATATGTGTATATATGCATATTTATTATATGAGTATACAATAGTACTATTTAATCCATAGGTGGGGGAATAATGGGCGTAGAGGTTAGGGATTTACATTTATCATATATTTATATTCACATCGTTTGTATAATTGTTTTAGAGTTTGTTTTTTTATATATTTTTATATTATGAGACATATAACAAGTATTGCTATCATATAAAAATAAGTTGCACACAGTTGTATGTTTTCAAATATTCCTATCCAATACTAAGAATAATAAAAACACTACAAAAACACTTAAAAAATGTATAGTTTTATGGCCAACGTGTATATACTAACTTCCAAATCTGAAACTGGTTTTTAAAGTTACGTTCTAGCAATATATCATTGACAGACAAACCCAGACCAGGACGCTCATCAGACCTCGATCAAGATGCTTTAAGAGAATTGGTGGAATGCAATCTGCGTTAAAGTACTCAACAATTAGCACTGGACTACAACACATCCCAATCCACAATCTCCCGCCACTTGAAAAAGATAGGAAAAGTGAACAAGCAAAGCATTTGGCTTCCCCATACTCTTAGTGAGAAAAATAAAGAAGATTGCATATTGTAAGTTTTTTTTCTCTGATTTTTGATTTCATCTTGATTTTTGTTTATATTTTGAATGAATTTTTTATAATGATGGCTTTCACAATTTCGTTTTTTTTGCTTAATTCTTAAAAAAAAGAAAAGAAAAAAAAACAACTATCAAATTTGCAGCTACATTAGGATGCATTGATAGTTAAAATTTGTATTTAACAAGAAAATATCGGTTGCATTTCTCTTGCTATTTTTTATTCTTCAGTATCTCTTTAGTTGTCTCTAGTTTCAACTGAGTGACTTTTGAAAGATGCTTTTTGCTTCATAGCCACCAGAATGAGTACATTTGTGTCTTTAGAATAAATAAATAAAATCTTAATTATAAAAGATAAAAATTGGAAAATCTTGTTTATATATATATATACACACACAGTGGGTGAAATAGATATTCATACATATGAAAATTTTAATTTTTTATCTTTCAAACATAGCCTGAATAAAATTCTTATATACATTTACTGTATAAACATATATTCTACTAATATGTGTATATAAACTTAGGTTATAATTGATTTATATCCATGCTAGCAGCACAACATGATGATGATGATGACAATTCATTTTACAGAAATTAATGCCATTTATTCATTTTCATGAGTGAAAAAAGTAATCGTACAGTACAACACTGTTGCAATATTTTTCTAGATTATCCCAATAATGCTATCAGTACCCAAAGTTAGCCTTTTAGAAGGTTCCAATAATGTTATCAGTAACTATAGTTAGTCTTAAAATGCTAACTGGAACTTTCTGCAACTGCTTGTCGTACGAGAAGGTTCTGATCATGGCAAGAGGTAAAGAATTGAGTAATTCACAAAAAACACTGATTATTAAGCTTTGAGCAGATGGAGAAAGTTATAGAAATATCTCAAACAATCTGAATATTCCTTTTACTATGATAAGTTCATTCATTGCAAGGTTTAAAAGACGTAACACAGTTGAAAACAAAAAAAGAACAGGTGCTCCAAGGAAAATTAGGACACCTGATTAACCAAAATCCAATGTTTATGCGTGAAGAGCTGTGTAACATATTGGCCCTCAACCAAGCTGTCAATTAAGAGATGCACCAGTGTAAATAACAGGTGCATCCGGTCGAAGACATCAGGGTATCACCTTGACCTGTGGACAGGTTGAATTCGGTGCAATTGCGACGCCCATAAGAAGCAGGTGGGCGTCAAACAATTATATAACCCAGTGCCACAGACAGCTTGAGTTAGTTGGGGTCAGTTGCAGTTCGAGGCAGTGAGAACCAGCTCCAGACAGAGGGCTTGCGGCCCTCAGTGACCCCCAGTTGAGCAGCCCAGCAGAATGAGAAAGAAGTGCTGCTATAGCCAGAGGAACTTGGGGTCAATATGTCCCAGTCTGTTCCGTCTCCAACTCACCTCTCATACACAACCCCTTTTGCAACCCTTTCGAGAATAAAGTGTGAGAGGTTTATTTTTCTAAATAAGTGTGTTCATTCATCATTATTGTTGACTATGTTTCCGTGTATAGTTGTATATGTATTATGTGGCTATACAACCGCTGCAGGAAGATTTGCATTCATCAGGATGTATTGTAACCAAATGAACAATAAGTAATGAAATGCTGAGGAATGGTCTAAAGTCAGAGAGACCAAAGAAAACTCCTCTCCTATAAAAATGACATATAGATGCAAGGTTGAAATTCATAAGGCAGCATAAGGAATAGGAAAATTCATTTTGAGAAAGAGTATTATGGACAGATGAAACTAAAATTGAGTTGTTTGGTCATAATTATTGAAATTATGTGTGGAGGAAAGATGGTGAAGCCTATTCACCAAAGAACACGGTACCAGTATAATGATTTGGGGATGTTTTTCAATGAAAGGTGTAGGCAAAATATTAGTAATATACGGTAAACTGAATGCCCAAAAGTATAAACAGATCTTGCAAGAAAATTTTATGTCTTCTGTTGAGAGTCTTGAGCTACCTTCTGATTACATTTTCCAGCAGGATAATGATCCCAAGCATACAGCCAAATCTACGAAGAAATGGTTGTCTGAAAATAATGTTAATGTTTTGCAAAGCCCAAGTTAGTCCCCAGATTTGAATCCAATTGAGAACTTGTGTCGATTTTTGAAAATTTAAATCCAAAAAAGAGCACCAGCAAACACCAATAATCCGAAGACAATATACCAGGAAGAATGGTACAAAATACCTACTAATTATTGCAAAGAAATTAATTGATAACTACAGGAAGAGATTAGTGGCTGTTGAAGTGAATAAAGGGTATGATACAAAGTATTAAATGACGATAATGCGTAATTTTTTTGTACTGTATGACTACTTTTTTCACTCATGAAAATGAATAAATGGCATTAATTTCTGTAAAATTAATTGTAACCCAAGTTTATATACACATATTAGTAGAATATATCCTTCTACAGTAAATGTATATAAAAATTTTGTTCAGGCTATGTTTGAAAGATAAAAAATAAAACTTTTCACATGTATGAATATTTATTTCCCCCACTTTATATATATATATATATATATATATATATATAGGTATCATACAATGACTGATGTTTATACAGCAGCATTGCTTCCAAAAAAGCCTTCATCAGATGATGACTCTGGGTTCAGGCATGGTTTCGGGGCCAAAGCGCCCCAGCAGTAACTTACAATACCACCAGACTTTGTTGGATTGACGTCACTCTGTGGGATTGCCATATCCATGCTGATGTAGTTAGAACCTTATCTTGGATCTTTTTTTTTATAACAGTACACCGGATCATTGGCATAATGGTTAGAGTTTCACTAATGGTCTGAGAGACTGAGTTCAATCCTAGGTCGAGTCATATCAAGGACACAAAAAATGGTACTTCATCCCTCCTAGCTTAACACTCAGCATTATAAGTTATAGATCAAGGGTAAGTGAAGCAGCCCAGGGAAAAGAGTAGTGCCCTACCATACACCACAGTGTAGTAGCTATTGAAAAGGGAGCCTTTAGGTTGCCCTCGACTATGGTTGGCCTACTTATTTAACTTAGTATATCCGTAGTAACAAGTCTTCTTTCAAGAAAGAAAATTGACTTGCTTATCAAGAACACTATACTCACCAGTTAGTGTGGGCTATTTAATGCCAAATCCTATATATATATATATATATATATATATATATATATATATATATATATATATGTGTGTGTGTATAGATGTGTGAGTAATTTTGTAAGCAAATAGTTTGGATGAAACAATATGGTAATGACAAAAAGAATTAGATCCATTGTCTGAAAAAAATCTTGGAATGATAATGACTAATTTCAATATTCAAGAAGATATCTTTACTGCATGCATTTACACAGCTTTGCCATATGAGCAAAATGTGACACAAGATCAATTTATAAAAGAGATTTAACAGGTTTGAATTTAAAAGTTTTCTTCTCCAAGACCAGGCACAATACCAAGGTTAAAGAGCCCAATCTGCACAACTATTTAACCATAGCTGAAAGAAGAATAGTTGGATGCAAACTGTTTCCAAGGGTATTAATGATATGTGAAATGCAAACAGCCTCATCCAGGATTTGAACTCAGGTCACCATGTCTATTTGCTATGATAATAACATTATTGTTGATTGCTCTTTTATGTGAAATCAACCAAATCGTAACAGTGTTATCACATTTCAATAAAACAATAACAAAAAACACCAATGTAAAAAAAAAAAAAATTATATTTTATGATCCTGTTCTGTAATTATACATAATAATCAAGTGAAATGTAAAAAAAAAAAAATGAAAAAAAAATCAATTTCTTTGAAATTGTTTTTGAGTTTTGCATTTTGCGGCTTTATTCTTTGTATCGAACCTTTAGCACTTTGCATTAATAAAAGGTATTACCTCCCTTTTTCTCTCCCCGACCCAACAATGTCACCAACATTTTGTGCACTTAGTAACTTTTGAAATTTAGATTTCAATCAAGTTTGTTTTTGGTGTCATCATAATACTAAAGTGAGTCAAAAGTTTTGCAATATATTGGCATGTGATTATTATATCGTATGAACAAAGATCAGTTCAAAATGTGGAAAGTAGCAACTGTGGTTGGTAGTATTATTGGAGTTGGAGTGCTGACACATTGTGCATAGCTTCACTCTTTGTGTGTGATTTCAAAGCCACACAGAGGAACGTACAATGTAGTCTAGTCTGGTAATTTATGCTTTACAGATGGGGCATGAAATTTTGCTCGGGTTGCAAGAAACTTGACAATCAAGCAAGGTCAGGTCGGCCTAAAACTGTGCCCCGAACCATAGAGGCAAACACGGTAAGCAGCACTTAGAGAGTATCAGGCGAGTGTGGTTTGTCACCTTCACAACCTCAGCAAAAGCATCCAGAGCTGCTAAACTGTGATTTATGTTACCAAAATATTGAAAAACATTTGACTCACCTTAGTAACTGCAAAATTCAAATACATTAATGTTTGGTGATAAGAGGGAGCTGCCTGCAGTAGCAAGGCAAAGATAAACTTTTAATTAGAATGCTTTTATGAAAATAAAAAAAAATAATCGATATGATAATAAATATCAGACTGATCCTATGACGTTATTTGGTCTATAAAAATACTTTGTACAAGTTTAGAAAATCTGCTTAAAAATATTTATTTGTACAATTATTAGAAAAAAATAGTATGAATAAAAGAATTAAAAATTTTAATTACTTTAAAAAATAACTATGTTTTTAAAATGAAAATGATTTTGAAGTTGTAAAATTTTAATTTGTTTTAACATTACTGAAGTAACCAAGAGGAAAAAAAAAAAGAAAAAAAAAGAAAAAAGTTAAATTAAAAAATTAAGAAAAAAAAAAAAGTTATGTATTAAAAAAATTTAACACTAGAATGGCTTGAAAGTTGACACCTACATATAATCAATGTCATATTTTCAGAATACAGCTCAGGTTGATGATTATTCCTTGCTTCTGACACCATGTAATCCAGTATAAGCAGTTGCCTGTTACTTAGAGAGAAGGTGGGAACTGAAAGATGCCATGAAGAAAAACATATCCCCCGTCCCCCCAAAAAACAAACAGGTTATCGAGAAACATTGATTCAGAATTATCCCTTAACATAAGTTCTGGGAGATTTTGTTATAGATATTTACTAAATTCAACTTTATCTGACACAAGGACACAAAGTATAGAATATTGAAATATGAAATGATGTTTATATTGCTTCAACTAATATTGTTCCCGTTTCTAAACTTTATCTGGAACAAGACTAAATGTGAGAATCATGGGGAGAAAGTTTGTGTTGCATGAATTAGCATTTAAAATCCTGGCTTTTACTCAAGTTTGGACACTGACTTCTAACAGCGGTAGGAAATACTTAATCCATATATATATATATATATATATGTATATATAGGGATTAAGTATATATAAAGAAAAATTCATAACAAGGTAATCCAAATAGAAGAAGAGATTTATTGAGAAGCAAAGTCGAATCTATAGTGTTTTGGTTTTAATGAACAATCATCAGAACCATGAGGGATGATATTAGTGATGTTAAATCAATGATGGAAGTTTAAAAGTGCAAAATACAAAAACCTAGGGAAAATTTGTATAACAAGAAAATGTTGGCTGTTTAATTGCACTTTTAAACATCCATCATTGAGTTAACATCACTAATATCATCCTTCGTAGTCCTGATGATAGTTCATTTGAACCGAAACACTATAGTGTTGACTTTGCTTCTCAATAAACCTATCCTTCTACTTGGATTACTTTGTTATCAATTTTTCTTTATATATTGTCGGATTACACTCCATTATTTACTTCCACACACACATACACACAAGTGTACAAAATAATTTCATTGTATGGAACAACCCTAGATTTATGATCACATAATTATTAATTTATGAAATTGATTTTTGAAGCCAAGGGTTGCTCAAAATGTTTTCTCACAGATGAGCATGAGAAAAGATTATGCTCCACAGGAAAATTTCAATGCCACGCGTATATTCTAAAAAATTCAGAAAAAAAAAAATCAATCAAATTATTTGGTTGAACAAGCAATCATCTCATTCTTGCTCTGACCTTGGTTTCATAAATTTTCAACAAAAAAAATGAATAAATAAATAAAAAATCAATGATCATCATGAAAACAAAAAATATTTTCTGCACACTCCATTTCAGTTGTTCACAGGCTTTTTGGTCCCATATAGGCCATAAAAAATTAGAGAAAATATTGTTCCCAGTTTTTCTTATTATGTCTAAATTTCGATTACTCGTGTAATAATTTTTGCCTAAAATTATTTCTTCAAAATTCAATCAATATATGATGTTTCAGAAAAATTGATATAATTTCATTCTCTAATAACTTGACCAATTCTCATTCAAATAATCTCAAATTTTAATGGCATGAGCAGAAACAACTCAAAATTCTACATTTAATATCTTCTTTTTTTTCCATGTATAGAAATACCATTTGCTGGAGAAGATAAGGATTTTAAAGATTAAAATTTTAAACTGTTTCTACACATGAAAATTTGATATTATTTGAATGAGAATTGGTCAAGTTATTAGATACAAAAAATGATATCTATTTATCTGAAACACCCTGTATATCTCAGATGATATAAATTTTTCTGAAACAACCTTTATATGGTATTTCAGTGAAACGTTTAACATACAAGGACCAGTGGCCATTCTAGTGTTAAAAAAGAAAATAAAAAAAGTAAAAAAAAGAAAATAAAAAAGAGAAATATTTTCACCGTGTTTTTCTAAGTTTGGGTTTTTTCTGTTCCGTATGTTGACTGAAGAAAGGATCTGGTGATTCATAAACAGTTAAAGTTGTATTGTTAAAGTTTAAGCAGTGAGCAACAATCATAAAAACAATAACGAAGAAGGCCTGCACGGCAGCCATGATAAAGAAGTAGTAATCAAGATGGGAAGTGAACACAATTTTGCCTCCTTTACACTTATAATTGTTAATATCCTTCAAAGAAAACTCATTTTCAAAAATCTCGATGATAGGAGAGCCAAGGAAACTGCCAACACCGGTGAAGAATTGAAAGAGTCCCATGATAATGCCTTTCATTGATTTAGGGGCCATTGAATACGCAAACTCCAAGCCTGAAAAATAAATGAAGAAAAACAAGTTAAGCAGAATAAGAAAGAATCTAATATCAGTTCATATTTATTGCTGAAATGGTTGCAGTTTTGCAGACCTAATAACTAGTGTTGTATAACCATAATGATATCAACAACAATAATAATAATAATAATAATACAAATACAGGCGATATGAACAAGTTTCTTTCTTTTTACCTTCAATCCTTGGTGACACGAGGAGAGAGACTCAAATTATAAAAGCTTATGCTAAGCATACTATGCCACCCCTGCCCCCATGCATTGTGATGTTTAAGATCTCTGCCGGTAGAGACTCAAAGGGATCTGCTTTTCTGATTCAAAAAACCCAGCTGCACGCTTCAATGGTAGAAACTCATCTATCTTTCCAAAATCTTCAAAATCCTCAGGACATCTCTTCAGGGCATGACGTCAACCACACTCTCAATTTACTCCAACGGCCGTCCAGCCCGATTTCCTGTCTGGGGGTCTATTATGAGAGATGATGATTGTCATATCCTTTCCATGTTGGCGTAAGACTACAACATCTGACTATGCATCTGAACTAAGAGACACTGAGTAGTTCAAAGTCTTACCAAACTAAATAATAAAATATAATTAATGAAAAATAATATAAAAAAATCATTCCTTAATTATATAACACAAGGGTTGGCAGTATGTCAACTCGTCTGGGGTTAGTTTATGTCTAGGGAATTGCAATCATTGTACATTTATATTTAAATTTTTGTGTAGTTGTTTCTTAAGAGATTTTTTCCACTGAGACACTATATAAAGGCTTACCTTTATGTGTGTGTGTGTGTATGGTTGTGGGTTGGCCATGGGTTTGCATGTGAGTATGTGTCTGGAAACAGGAATGTTTGCCTCTTCATATATACAGGTCAACCAAGGAACAACATAGAGGTCAACCAGAGGACAGTGAAAAAGGAGAGAATCTGCCACTGGAAGTTGGGGGTGGGCCCAATGCAGGAGGAAAGATGCAGAGGAGCCAATCTGTCAAAGAAGAGACACAGAGAAGGGTCTCAAACAGGCCAGGCAGTTGAACAGGACACCAGTCAGAGAAGGTACAAGAAGTTAGTCTGCTATGAAACGGAGACAGATGTGCTGAGAAAAATAGAGACAGAAAAGATATGGGGGAGAACCAGAGATAGACAGACATGAAGATAGGGTGAGAAGTTGTTTTTTTTAGTTAAGGGATTTCATTGCAAAGGGTCACACTTCTTTTATCTCCAGAAACATTTATTCAAACTTTTGTGATTTTGCCTTCTTTCCCTTTGTGGCCTGATCGGTATATTGCCACACCACATGTTCCTATTGAATACAAATCATTTTTAATCAGATCTATTTGACTCATAGATGGGATTCTAACAGGCACTACTACTCCCGGTCAGTCATGACTTTGACAGTTGTATATATTATTGCAAGTGTGGGCAGTTGATGGTCTGGAGCAATGGCTGATATAAGATTTCTTGATGAAAGAATATCTACAGAAATTGAGTAGAAAATAACCAAGTGAGATCTAATAAAAGTCAGTATAACAGAATTCACCCCTCCATGTCTACTAACCCTGTTTCTTGGTAGTGTTTCTTAACACCTTGTCATATGTCCAAATATTTTTTTACCTCTGGTTTGAGGCCTGTCATACCCAAGGTGTGTTCACATGGGGAAAAAAATCCTACTTTAAGATTGGGAAAATATGAGCAATGAATTATTGTTTTGTTAAAATAATAATTACAAATACCGTTCGGACGTTGACAAGTGGTAAGTAGGGATAGAGGCTGCCAGCCAAGCAACATAGGTAGGGCTGGTGTTTGTGTTTTTAGTCAGTCACTTACAACCACCAGTCTTAGAGAGAAGTCACCCAGCTGTTACTATCAGAAGTAAAATCATTCAGTGTTCCAAAGTTACAGTAAGTATGGATGATATGTAAACATGTTATATAAAGTTGTAGATTTCAATTGTTGTTTTCTTGTGTTGTCTGCTTCTTTTTCAACCCTAAGAAGGTATATATATATATATATATATATATATATATATATATATATTTGGAGATGGAGAGAGAGGGATGGTTAAAAAACAAAGCCTACAATTTTATGATGCTGCCTCACAACATCAGAGGCAAATGTTCATGACATGGCAGTAGGATTTGAACCATCCTACCAATATCACATTTTTTAAATTTTATTCATTTATCTATTTTTTCTTGCTACAGATAGCAACTGCTGAAAATTTTTTTAACATCTCTAAATATACAGTTCCTTATAATCTGAAAATTTTCCTATCTGCTTGGGGTAGGGGTTTCAAAAACTATCTTCTGTGCATAACAAGGTCTAATTGTATAGCAAAAGAATAAACCTACAGCAAAGTTCTTTATCTGAAACTGTTATGAAAATGAAAAAAATAAAATAAAGAATAGAAGATTCTTTACCTGCAACTATAGTAAAAACTTCACTAAGTGCTAGCAACACATATTGTGGAATTTGATAGAATATAGTCATGTCAGCAGCATAATAAGAGTTGTCTGAAAGAAAAAGAAAAAGTTGAAATAACAACATCAATTAAGGCAAAGAAAAAAAAATAGTGCAAATATATATATGAGGGTAGGCTGAAAAGTTGATATGATGACATCATATCTGCTGTTCATGACTTTTTTGACCAATGGGATACAAGCACTAAAACACTGAGGGAAGAAGTGTGTGGACTAAAAGGGGACTATGTTAAAAAATAAACCTCATTTGATCATATTCCATGAGGATATCTTCGTGAGCCTATGAACTCTTCAGTCAACCCTCATATAAAAATATATTCCAGACTATATGAAAAAAAAAATTAAGCCTACTGTACTTACTCAAGATGTAATCTTGAATAAAATGCAAATCCCACTTTTTGTAGCTAAAATTTAATCATATATTTTGTTTTTATTGTCTCTTATTGGAAGCATTTAATGTAATGGTTATCATCATAGAAAATGGACACAGAGACCAGAGTTCAAATCCTGGACAAGGCTGTTTGCATTTCACATAGTGATAAAACCTTTGGGAAAGGTATGAATCCAATTACTCTACTTCCAGCGATTGGTAAATAGTAGGGTAGATTTTTCTCTTTAAACTTGGTATGACAACTGGTCTAAGAGAAGAAAAACTCTGAATTTAAACCTCTTAAACTACTTAAAATTGACCTTTGCTATACAGTGGCATAATGAAGACGCAAGAATGCATTTCTTTATAGAAATATAGTAAAAGTTGGCAACCATAGTTGAGGGCGACCAGAAGGCTTCCTTTTCAATAGCTACTACACCTTGAGGGAGGGTGCTACTCCTTTCCCTGGATTGCTCCACTTTACCCTCGATATGTACCTTATACTGCTGAGTGTTAAGCAGGTAGCATTTTTAAGGTCTTTGGCATGACGCAATCTGGGATTAAACCGAGGTCTCCCGGACCATTGGCGAAGACTCTACTCACTAGGCCAATTTTATTTCTTGAAAGGGCTGAAACAGGCGTAAGTATGAAAGAGAGACAAAGAGAGATGAAAGCAAACTGCTAAATTGACTCTTTCTTCTTAACCGTGCCACACACAAATTCAGGGCCATACATCTTTTCTTCTTTTACAAGATATTCTCAAGCTGTTTTTGTCAGGGGGTTACTTGGCCTTATACAGCCACTAAGCCCCCTACGGCCACTCTGGGACTCCAAAACTCAAGACTGCAGACTAATGACTGAAAACTGCTGTGGGGTGCCAGGTGGCCACTCTCTATAAATAACTAAGTCTCTTCTGGCTGTAAAACTAAGACTGACCATTACTCTGTGGGTACTTGTGTATATATAATTTCATAATGCCTACTCATTTCCGGTTCAACTCACATGAGCTACTTACACTCACGCATTGCTGCCTTCCTATTTACACAGGTGTGCCCTGCAATCAATTTGTTTACACAGCTGGAACATCTGGCTCTGTCAAGGGTCAATAAACAACACTTGGTGTCTCATCGTGCTTGTGCAGAGGGGTTGGTAAATATATATATTTTATTCTCTCATGATTTAATCACCTAGAACAACCTTATTTATTTTCACCAATGGCCCGGGAGAATAGGGTTCAATCCCAGATCGAGTCATACCAAAGACTCAAAAACTAGTATTTGATGCCTCTTTGCTTAACATTCAGCATTATAAGGTATGGACCAAGAGTGAAGTGGAGCAATCCAGGGAAAGGAGTAGTGCCCTCTCCAACACCTTGGTGAAGTAGCTATTGAAAAGGGAGCCTTCAGGTCACCCTTGACTATGGTCGCCAACTTTACAACTTATTTTTCAAAGAAGCCAACTTATTATCTTTGCAAATTCTAAAACATATCTTATTATATAAGATTTCAAGTAAGTTTGTTTGTCAGTCACAAGGAAAGAGGATATTGATATTCATATATCCATGATGCATTTTTTGAAAAGCGGAAAGAAAGCGAAGGAAAGAACAACATCTGCCTCCAATCTTCCTCACTTGATAGCTCACTCTCTGTAACCTCATTTCTCACAAACTACCAAATGTTCAGTTTCCTTTGGAATTTTGAAACAAAATAATTGCTCAGACTGACATTAACCAAAATTTTTCTCAATCAAAAATTTGATTGGTTTTAATTGGAAGTCAACCCATTTAGGGTTATTTCATGTTTAGAAATTAAGGTTTGGTTTCTTTTGTTTAATGGCATATCAACCTTTGTAGGTTATTTAATGCCAAAGCTATTCTTTGAGAAGAACAGTAGTGGTACTATTTAACTCATAGCTGGGAGGATAAGGGGGTTCATACCTTTCCCGAGGGTATTTGCCCGAAAGTGAACATAGTAGTGTGACTGGAGTACGAACTCGCTTACTACAATTCCGCAGTCCATTGCTTTAACCATTACACCATGAGGACACCCCCCCTTAAAATGGACACAAGAGCGCAGCTAGAGTTCAAACTCGCATACTATGATATCACAGTCCAGCACTTTATCCACTACGCCAATCTACCCTTAGAAATTAAGGAACCAAATTCATTGTATGTTCATATTTATATTTTTTGGGTAGTGGTTTCTTAAGAGAGTTTTTTTTGCACATGGTCCTATCAAACATGATTAATTTCTAAGCAGATTTCTAAACTCATAAATGGAACCCAAATAGGTACTCCCTCTCAAGATCAGAGTGGACCTGGGTGTAATGGTATTGAAGAGGTATTCCATATTCCCCAGACCTTCAGAACTGGAGTCTTATCATAAGATACAATTTAGTGTCACACTTATGACACCCCTTTTTTGTGGTGGGAGAGGTCATACTTCAGTTTAGGGGATACAGCCAGCATATTCTAATCCCCACTGACAGAAAAATAATTTGAATTTCTTGAACAATGATTATACATTCTTGATTTTAAAATAATGATACTACTACAACTGTTCTAAGTGTTCCCCTTGAAACATACCCCAATGATGAAAAACTTGTACTTACTGTGATTAAGTATCTGCTTTACCATTTTACATTCACAGGAAAATTTTATATCATAGAAGATGGTGTGTAAACGTTGGAACTCTACAAGTCCAGCTGCAATCATAGCAAGTGTGGCAAACACCATTCCAATAATGATTCTCTGCTGAAGTGAAATTGGTCGACCATTCTTATCTAGCCAAGGCAAAATTACTTTCTCCATCAATGGAATGAAAATGACTATCACCACCACGTTGAACAAAGACAGCCATGATACGCTTAACTGAGAAATACAGAATGATACAAAATTGCAATTAAATATAAGACGTCAATAACTTTGAGAACAGTCATTAATATACAAGAAATTGTTTAGATAATTGAATGACTTCTTCATATTTTGGATGTTGTTAACATTTTCAAAAGTTGGTATATTTTGATTTTATTCATCTTAAGAAAAAGGAAATTCTTTTTTTCTCCCTTTTTTTAATTTAATTACAAGACTGAGGGATATGATTGACTGATCTTTAACAGCATGTCAACCTGTCTAGGGTTATTTTATGCCTAGAGGTTAGAGAATTACCTTCATTGTACATTCATATTTACATTTTTTAAGTAGTTATTTCTTCAGAGATTTTTTTTATTTTTTTGGATATGGTCCTCTTGAATATGAATCATTTTTAAACAGATCTATTTGATCTATAGAATATCAAAGATACTATCACTCCAGGTAAGAGGTGCCTGTGGTGTAATGGTTATCGTCATAGGAAATGGACACAGCAACTCGAGTTCAAATCCTGGACGAGAATGTTTGCATTTCACATAGCACTAATACCCTTGGGAAAGGTATGAATCCAATTATGCTCCCTCCAGCTATGGGTAAATAGTATTGTATTTTTATACCAGAAGATATTCAGACAATTGAACCTGTTCTTCATATTTTTGATATTATCAACAATGTTTCAGCTAATCTATCAATCAACCATTATATACTCTGTAAAAGGGTAAAAAGCGGTGTCCTGGGTATGACACTAAACTGTATCTGTTGGTGATGATTCCATTTTGGAAATTTGAGTTTATCCATATCATTACCATTGTTCTCAGGTCTACTCTTACCTGGAGTGATCCTATTTACCAACCCCTCCGCTTGGGCAGGATATGACACAAGGTCAATTTTTAAGCAGAGTTTAACAGGTTTGAATTCAGAGTTTTCCTTCTCCTAGACTAGTTGCCTCCCCAAGGCTGAAGAACCCAGTCTGTCCTACTATTTTACCCATAGCTGGAGGGGGAATAATTGGATTCATACCTTTTCCAAGGGTATTAGTGCTATGTGAAATGCAATCATTCTCGTCCAAGATTTGAACTCGAGTCGCCGTGTCCATTTCCTACGACGATAACCATTACACCATGGGCACCGCCAGTTTCAGTTTGTTTAATGGCATATCAACCTTTGTGGGCTTTTTCATACCAAAGCCATTCTTGTAGAACACTCATGGTACTACTCAACCCATAATTGGGGTGTAAGGGAGTTCATAACTTTCTCAAAGATATTAGTTTGAAAGTGAACATAATAATGTGATTTATGTTGGAACTTGCTTCCTTTGATGCCACAGTCTAGCACTTTAGCCATTAAGCCATTTGGACTCCCTGCCATCTGCAGTCTGTGTTTAAGGCTAAGAAAAGCTTTGTAAATTCCACAAGATACAGTATACATTTTTGTAGTAACCATATACTGGAGACACCTGGGGAATTGAGAAAAATGTTATGATAGGTGAATTTTACACAAAGAGTATTGATAATTATTTAAAATTCATCATTAATTAAGATTTTTCTTTTGAATCTCTTTTCAGATTCCAGGGTTACTTTAGGCAGGACTATTTTAAGGATTTACTAATTTAGATTTTTAAAATAATACAGTGGAATCTTTATGTACTATTGTTGCAAACTTCAGCAATAATCTTGTGAAAATATAAACATGACCATTAAGAAGTGCAGTTTACAGAGTGCACTTAGGAGTAATGGCAATGAAGGGGTATTCCATGTTCCCCAGATCTCCAGAATTGGAGCCTCACAATCAGATGCAGTTTAGTGTCATACTCAGGATACCACCCAGTTTTTTTTGGTGGGGATCTTTTTCATCAGCAGGGAATGCTGACAGAGTGAAAGTGAAGGCTAGGTCACATGGAAATTTTTGTGCTACATTTCTCTCTTCAGCTACTGTGCTTCTCTTTCCTTCTGTCTACACATTCTTTTTATTGTGATTCAGAACCTCTACTTTACCCTTACCAAATTGTAACAGCTAAAGTCTTGATACTCCATACAAACAGAGATTTATAGTGTTAATTACATGTGGCATAATCTGTTAAAGTTTAAATAAAATTTTGTTGTGCCAGGACCATTTTCTTTTATTTGATTATTGTCATAAACTTTTTATTCCCATATATTTTAATCACTGTAAAATATAAATAATACTGAACTTGAAAGGGTACCAAAGTTCAACTTGCCAGGAATGCTCGAAGTGGCCTGATAACATGTATGCACAGCATGTGCCTAAAACTGATAAAGTAAAAAGGAAATAATCCAAAATAAGATCCTTTTCAAAAGCACTGGAATACTAAAAAGCACACACAGTTTCACTGTTGTAAGTTTAATTATTTTAATACAGTATTGACATATACAACAATCATTTTAATGCAGCAGTGACATATACAACAACATAGAAACCTTTTAACCCTTTTCCTACTATGGAAGTTTATGATTTTCAATGATCATATGATACATCTTCATATTTACCCAACCCCTCCGCTCGGACAGGATTTGACACAAGGTCAATTTTTTAAGTGGAGTTTAACAGGTTTGAATTCAGAGTTTTCCTTCTCCTAGACTAGTTGCCTCACCAAAGCTGAAGAACCTAGTCTGCCCTACTATTTACCCATAGCTGGGGGGAGAATAATTGGATTCATACCTTTCCCAAGGGTATTAGTGCTATGTGAAATGCAATCAGTCCAGGATTTGAACTCGTGTCGCCGTGTCCAATTCCTGCGACGATAACCATTACACCACGGGCACCTCCAAATCATATGATGTATCATATGATCATATGATACATCTTGATGTTTTTAGTTATAGCATATGAAGCATTACAAGTTAATTCTAAATGAACCCTAAAGAATTTTTCAAGAGAAAATTATCACTTGACAATATCATCTTGAGAATATTCATGACTCAATCACTGATGAATGTTAAATAATGTGTGTGAAATTGGTGTACTGATTTATGTCACTGTAGAAGTTTCTTTCAAATAAAAATACAAACATTTCTTGTTCTGAGCATGATCAATAGCAAATTATGGATGTAACATTTCAAGGTCTGGGTATCCTCATAGCATAATGAATAAGTAAGCAAGTTCAAACTCTAGTCGCGCTATTATGTTCACTTTCAGAAAAATACCCTTGGGAAAGTTATGAACCCCCTTATCCTGACAGCTATGAATCAAACAGTACCACTACTGAACTTCTAGGAGAGTGGCTTTGGCATTAAATAACCTATAAGGGTTGATATGCTATTAAATAAAGAAACCAAACCATTTCAAGGTCTGGGTATGATCAATTGCAAATTATGGATGTAACATTTCAAGATCTGGGTATGATCAATTGCAAATTATGGATGTAACATTTCAAGATCTGGGTATGATCAATTGCAAATTATGGATGTAACATTTCAAGATCTGGGTATGATCAGTTGCAATAATGAATTAATGAAATTTAAGACAAATAAGATTTTTTGTTTAAAAAATCTCAGTCCAAAACAGTGAGTGATTATTATGATATAGCACATCTGATCAAGATTGATGGGTGGCAGTTAAATGAAATTCAGAGAAATTGGAGATTACTGATAATATATCCGAAGTTTACTGATCAATGCTAAATCAAATCAAAGCATTCTGATTGGTCAAAAAAAAAAATCAGACTTCATAGGATAAAAGTTAAATGGTGAAACAAATTAATTGAGAGAGAAAAAATATACCGTAGGAGATTTCATTGTAGCAATTTGAGAACAGTTATAGAAACTGGGTTCAGGAGTAAAATTGCCTGCATCCCGAGGGTCTAGCTTCATATGCAAACCTTGCAACAGGAATGTTGTTTCCATCTGAAAAACAAATAAACACAAGATATTTACGTTGCAATATTTCAGTATACATTTAAATACATTAAAAACTTTTAATTTAAAGATCAAAAGTACTCTTTTAAGACGCTCTTCATTAAACATCAAATCATACTTTATTTATAAAATTTATATATATGGAATATACAAGTAGAACTGAAGCATGCGTTTCATTAGGGTGTTTTATCTGTAAATCTGCCTGGTGGTTCTGAGAAATGGCAATGTGAATTCGGCCATTATCACCTGTTACCAAAAGTCGGATATATCAACTCAGTCAAATCTTGTAACTTACAATCTCAAGAAACTTATAAACTTTTATTGCCACATCATCCTTATACATGTGTTCTTTGTAGTGGGCAAATCAAAACTTGGATTAACAAGACACATGATTCATAAAAACAATATTCTACAGGTGGATCCCATTAACCATGTACAATATTCAAGTCATATTTGTCATATTTGCCTTAAGTCTTCAAAGCAGCTGGGTAACTTGAGAGCTCATGAACTGAAACCAATATTAATCAATCGTTTGAGTTGTAATTTTGGTGGTAAAGACAGCTACCATCTGTCAAGATATGGCATTCATCATATATATATATATATATATATATATATAATAGAAATATGTGGAAAGTTGGATAAATCAAACAATTAACTCAAAATTTAGATGAGTGATATTTTGTTAGGCTTTATTTCATCTTCACGAACTTCTTCAGACAGAGACTGTTTTCTGAGTTTTTCTCTTTAAGAGCATGTGAGGAGAAATGATAAGATGGTGGAGGGGGTATAGTATTAGCTTGAAAGCTGGGAGGGATTTAAAGTCAAATATATCTGGTTTTATTAAAGATTTTTTGTTTCGAAAGTGGAGATAGATTTTAGGGAGCTGATAAGAAAAACATAGGAAATGGTTTGTGTGAAAGTGGGGGAGACAACTTGTTTCATGGAAAATATATTGACTATAATGTGATGTCACAGAAAATTGTCTATATTGTGGTGTCTAGGTTGTAATTAGGGTAAGGAAGGGTTTAGAGGCAAACATCATATTGAACAAAAAGAAAATCAAAATAGAAAACGGATAGGATAAAAAAAAAATACACATACACACATATATAAATTCCAAATAAATAAGGTGATGTATAGTATATATTATACTTCCACAACATGGAGATAGAATAGAATATCAAAAAATATTACCAAGTTATCTCATTAAAACTGGTCTCTCGTTTTGTTAACATAAATCTCTAAGGTTATAAATTTATCAAAAAGACCCAACATCAGGATTTTACCACAGTGGCCTAGAAATGTATTTCAGAACTGGGAAAAGCAAAATCACTAGAATCAGTGAAAAGACTTATTTGAAAAGAAATAAGTCTTATGAAATTGGAGGTAAATGTTCATTTCTTGAATTGGGTGAAATGGACCCCAGAGATCACGAACAAAATAGTGTCTTCACTCAGTCACATTCTTTCACCACAAGAATAATGTCTTCACTTGGCCACTGTCTCCGCCAACAAGAATAACGCCTTGACTAGATTACATTATCCTGCTAACAAGAATAATGTCTTCACTTGATTGCATTCTCCTACCAATAAGAATAATGTCTTCACTTGATCAAACCATGCATCTTTCTATGGTATTTTTATGCTTGGCTGGTACATTTGCTTCAAAAAAATTTGCATACGCCACTCTCACAAATTCTCCTCGATTGAGAAAGGATTTTATTTTGAATTGAGACGTTAAGGCAGCCATGTTTCTTCTTTTTTTTTTTCTCTCTCTCGGGTGTACTACTCCTTTTGAACACCAAACATAAACGTGCTTGCTTTGTCACACACAGAGTAAGTTATCTTCTCTTCTACAGTAAAGCAATCAATTTTTTTTTGCTGAAAAACTTTCATCTCTTTTTAAACAAATCTTATCACAGTAGGCTCAGGCTAGACATTGGCTATTCATGAAGATTGTGTGAGTGTAACAGGATATGTGTATATTCTTAATCTTGGATTTGGGGGCAAACACATTTTTAATATTTTGTTTCAAACATTTTTTGTTGAAATGTTTTGGTTTTTTGAAGTAGACAGTTTCATAAAAAAAAATTGATGGTAAAATTTGTGCATGCAAATTTATCATCGTAATTGTTGTGCAATCTTTAAAAGAGTTTCTAGCTCAGGTATATGCTAATTTAAGACAAAATACACCAATGGTTTCCAGAAATGTTCTGAATTTTTGGTTTGGTTTGGTTCCTTTGTTTAATGGCATATCAACCTTCGTGGGTTATTTAATCCCAAAGTCATTCTTCTAGAAGAACAGTAGTGGTACTATTTAACCCACAGCTGAGAGGATAAGGGGGTTCATACCTTTCCCAAGGGTATTTGTCTGAAAGTGAACGTAATAGCACAACTGGAGTTTGAACTCGCTTACTATGATCCCACAGTCCATCGCTTTAACCATTACACCATGAGGACACTTTCCTTGAATTTTTGGATTGAAAGGTTTTGTAATACTTTTTCATGACTATTTCAGTAATATTTTACTTTTTATAACCAGATTGTAAGGTCACACCCCTCAAAAATACCTATTTAGGGTAACAGATAGTTCCAAAAAATGTCCTCTTAATTTCTTTTTTATACCTTTATTTCTGAAAGCATTTAAATCAGTTTTGAAATTTTTTTTTTTGCATTGTTATTGTTTTTGATCTGATTGGATCATTTTTTCAAAAATATATTACTCTATTTGCAAAAAAATTGGTTTATAGACTTGTTTTTTGAAATGACAATAAATTTCCAGTTCAAGGAGAATTATATTAAAAAAATGTTTACCATAATTAGAAATTCCATTAATCATCTTGAAAGCTTCAATCAAATCAGCTCTCATTCATTTTTCTAGTAAAGTAGTTTATCCTAATTTTTCTAATCTTTCCATATAACTAATCTTTTACTATTTGATTATTTTTGTCACTCCAAACTCAATATTACACTCTAATTTCCATGTCTAGAAAAATAGCCAATTTAATGCACTGTGAGCAGATCAGTTTTAAAATAGTCCTTTCAGTTTAAACTATGTAGAAAGTTGTCTCAACTTACCAGTTGAACTTCACAGGTACATTCATTCTGTCTTGATATCAACTCATCAGTTAATTAAAATTTTACATCATTAAATTTACACTTCTTTATCAAGCAAACTTACATTGAATGGAAAGTTATAAAATAAATTAAAAAATAGAGAACAAGGCTGCAGTTTCATCTGGTATTCCTACTCAGTGACAGAAAACCAACTAAGTCAGGTGGTATTCGAGTTATTTATTGCTGTTTTCCAGCAAACAGAATTTGACACAAGGTCTTTTTTATAGTGGGAATTTTAGGGAAAGGAGAGTTCGAGCAAGAGTCTTAGCTCATGCTCTGTTGGACTATATTGGTCATATGTTCACTGGGAGCAATGTGAGTCTCCCACATATGCCTGCTCATAGCTTGAACTAGACCCAAAGGTCTAGTGCTATGCTGTGTTTGTCAATGATTCTTCGCCCACCTGAAGGTGTTCCCAGAGCCGTTTCAGCCTCGAATCTATCATTAATCTTAATACCCCATCTGGCATGCCAGACGGCCCAACTAAAAAGCTAGGGTAGTATCAGGTGATGTTTGAGGTACTACTGAGGTGCTCTGGGTTATTAGTAATAATGGTTTTGCCCCCCAAAACCATGCTTGACTCCAGAGTCATCATGATGGAAGTTTTGTTGATGATACAGCTATTGTTTGTTTTTGGAACAACATGCTTATGAAATATAATGTACAAAAATTATTAGCAAATAAATAAGGGAATGTGCTAAATTAAAAAAAAAAAAACCAACAACAAATAACTGCCATTTTGCAATATGAAAGGATTAATTGATTTTAACAGCATGTCAAACTGTCTAGGGTTATTTTATGCCTAGAGTCTAGGGAATTGCATTCATTGTACATTCATATTTGCATTTTTGTATAGTTGTTTCTGAAGAGGTTTTATCTTTAGTGTACGGCTCAGTAAAATATGAATAATCTATTTGACTCATAGATGGGATACTAATAGGTACTACCACTCTAGGTCAGAATGGATCTGAGAGTAATGGTAATGAAGAGTTACTTGATAGTCCTCAGATCTTTAGGACTGGAGCCTTACCATTAGATGAAGTTAATCAGGACACATTTTAGAGGAGGGTTTTACTCTTCTGCAGGAGATGCAATTAGAATATTCTAAGCCTCGCTAATAGAGCAACGAGAGAATTAATGTAGTAAACAAATTACAAGTAAATGTTAAATACTAAAGACTACATAAGTACAAATGATGTTAAGAAAAGTTTAAGAATCTCACCTGAAAGTATACAATCCAATATGGCACAAAAAAAAGGAAAAAAACAATAACTTTTCCCAATGATTTGATATCATCAACAAGAGAATCGTGGAAATGGCCCCCATGACGAATCTTTGCCCAATCTAAAAAACTTGGTTGATAATGAAGGGCAACTGAATTTTCAATGTGGCAATCACTGAAAAGAGAGAGAGAAAAAGTATAAAATGAAATTCAAAAGAAAAAAAAATTAATTTTGTCATCTACAATTTGTTTATTGTTAAGAACATTGTCTCTAACTCTGGCAAGAATTTTTAATAATCCATCATCATCAATAAAAAGAACAAGTTCATTAATATAAGATATTGGATATATTGTTGATTTTCTACTCGAGATGTTTTCAGTTAGACCAAGACTTATCCAGGATCTGGGCCATATCAAAATGCCACTCTACCAAACCTGTAAGAAGAGCAATGATAAGTTACCTAATGATATAAAATCATAAATATAACTCTTTGCTGGTGTTAAATTATTTATTAGTCCATTATCAAAAGAAATAACACAGATAGAACTCAATAGATTATATTGGGAAGATACTAAATTTCTTCTTTGTTTAATAGCATATCAACCTTTGTGGGTTATTTAATGCCAAAACCTAGAAGAACAGCACTGATGCTATTTAACCCATAGCTGGGAGGATAAGGGGGTTCATACCTTTCCCAAGGGTATTTGTTTGAAAGTGAATGTAATAGCGTGACTGGAGTTCAAACTCACTTACTACGATTCTGCAGGCTAGTGCTTTAACCATTACACCATGAGAAAACACCCCAAGATACTAGGAAATTAAAATTTCACATATAAAAATGTAAAGTAGTACATAAAAAAAAAATTTAAGCTGAATATAAATTAAACAATAGAGAAATCAAAAAGTAAACAAGGAATGTGATTTAGGGGTTGGCTTTGATGATAAATTTAAAGATATTAATCATATTTTATCTTTTTTATTGAGGGAAAATGAAATGATTAGCTGGATGGTTAAAAATATCATTTCAAGGAAGCCAAATATTGTTTCAAAAGAAATATAAAACCATAACCTTATAGAAACTATTGTACTCAGGTCTGGGCTCTAGTGTTGAGACATGAAAATTGGAGTGCAATAATAAGATTGGATGGCATACAAAGAGTGACAAAACAAATAAAAAAAAAAAAGATTACAGTTATAGGAAGAGATAAGAGAAATTTGGATTAACTACTTCACTAGGAAGAAGAATGAGAAGTGATCTAATTGAAACTTTCAAAATAATTAATGGAATCTCTAATTATTGTGGATATTTTGTAATATTTCTTCTCAACTGGAAATTTACAATCAAGGCAGATTTCAATAACTAAGTCTATTAATCAATTGTTTTTTTTTTTTTGCTTTTTGCAAATAGAGTAACATATTTTTGGAATAACTTGCCTAATCAGATCAAGAACAGTAATAGTGTAGAAAATTTCAAAATTGAATTGAATGAATAAAAAAAATGGTAAGAAAAAGAAATTAATAGGGAATTTTTGGGACTAACAGAATGTGATCTGGATATAAATATTGTCTTAATAGGGTATATGTTCTGTACAAAGATTTTCTTCTTTTAAAGGTTGATATGAGAAGATGGTTAGAGGGGGAAATGCTCAAGTTGGCATAAGAAACAAATAAATAA
>OY757945.1:39202400-39234900 GCA_963585895.1 Sepioteuthis lessoniana | reverse complement strand
ATGGCAGAGATATTTCTACTTGATGGAAATATGTATGTTTGCATACCCATATTGAGTAGACATAGATTGTTTTTGTATATGATCTTTTCTAAGGTTTTACCTTTTTGGTTTATTTCTTTGCATCTCCATATGATGTTGTGACTGTTAAAGTCACTCCATAAATAAAAGAAAATTTTTTATTATAGTTATATAATAATAGCAGAAATATGTTTTATGCAACATTATAAATCAAAATATAAAGAAATATACAACAGAAAGATACATTAATATACTTTATACACTCTAGTAATAAATGACCTTAAATTTTGAGCTACAAATAGGTGTTTTACTATATATTGCATGCCATGAACACATCCCTAACTTTTTGACTATGCTAATCTGCAAAAATATTTCAACATCCAAAGAAAAAAACATTCAAACAGTTGTACTTTCAAAACTACTGTAATACAATCAAAATCAATGCAATACCTTAAATAAAATATGTAGTTTAAACCTTGAGTAGCCTAATGTGTTAACTTGAATATTAACATACCACAACTCCATCACTGATACACAATGTTAAGTGAAGACTTTATCTAAACTAAAAGCCTTTATTTATGTATAGGCTATGTAAGGAAACTTTGGATTGAATTTAAGGCAAGGCTGGGCCGAGAAACAAGGTAAACTTTTACTTCAAAAGCATATCTGTGTAATGAACATCCCCTTGTTTCTGAGGTGAAAAATTGGTCTTCAAAAGTCATTCATTACATAAGCCTAATTTTATTGTTACCAAGAAATTATATCACAAAGAATTTGTTTATAGCTCTAAATGCAAAAAACATGATCATTGTCATTTAGCTAGGGCAAAAATATGTTAAGGGAATTGTCTATAGCTGTCTGTCTGCTATGATTCTTTGCCTTGAAGATAATTATAATACTATCCTAAATAAATAATTTACCAGTAAAGTTTAGATTGATAACCTCATGAAAAGAACAATTACATTATTACTATTATAATTAAATATGTACTATTTTTCCAGAGTTTACAACCCAAAAGTTAGGAGTGGATATAATACAAGAGAAATATATAATCAACTTCTTTTCCAACTACATGCCTCACTATATTCGAGATGGGTTGATTAAAAGTAAGTTATTTCTACAGTCCAAACTAATGTGTTTTATGCTGTTAGAGAGAAATATCCACTGAAGTATGTTTGTGTTATGATTTTATGAACAAAGAAAATATGTAAACAAAACTGAAAAGAGACGGACTCATGGTGTACAACAAAACAATTCAGTTTATTTAATAGACAAAGACATAGGTCTATTGACTAGGAAAAGAAGCTGTTTTAACTCTTTGAGTCAAATACACATCCATGTGTGTCATGGCCGATTTCAAGTCTCTCTTTGTTGTCCCTCATGTGTATCTATTCTTTTGGTCTCTACAATCCCACAATGCACTGTCCATGGGAGGCAACTCCCTTTCTATCCTTTAGGGGGAATAACTGATATTTTTTTTGTTATGTGTGATCTCTAACAGTTTGTTTAATTTTCTTTCTTCTAATGTGAGCTTATTTTTGCTACAAGCTTGTTGCATTTTTGTGCGAACATGTCTTCTGTGTAAATGGTATACATTTTTAGTTTTAGCCAGTACAAACTGATAAAAAGTTGAACAAATGCTAAATTTAGGTTAAAACTAGCTGCTACAAATTCTAAAAAGTCAGTATGTATTATACACCAGAATTTCATAGTTCAAAATTAGGATTTTGTGTTATACACAAATAATTATGGCATTATTGCATATTAAAACAAAATACATTTTCAAAAATGCCATTATTTTTAATAACGTGAATACACTAGTAGTAATGAAGATAGTTATCATTGTATTAGTTGATACTGACAGATAAAGAATACTAATTTAATATAGAATAATATTAAAAAGTCTATTTTTAATGTTATCAAGCTAAAAATGTGGAGCATTTACAAAGATAATGGAGTGAAATTGTATTCATTTGAACAATTTATGAAAATAGATAAGAGCAGTTTATGCGTTAATTTGCTATAAAAACATTGCTTATTGACTATTAACCTACCCAGCCTATGGGTGTTTAATGCTTTTGGTATTCACTCTACCAAAGTCATCTTACTCTATTCTATCAAGTTAACTTTTAAATAATAAATACCATGTCTTTTTCAGAACTTCAGTGATCATGGTTCTCCACAGCTTCCAGTAAAATTTGAATTATCATGACTGCTCTTGGGAAAGAAAAGTTGTTTTTTGTTGCAGTTTTTACATTTTTGAATTCAGAATTTTCCTCCTCCAAAATTTGTGTAATGTGGTGTTCCCTCCTTCCATTTCAATGCCCAGCTAGAACAGACATTACTAACAGGGAGAAATCAAAAAGTCAGTTACCTAAACTCATGTTTTAGGAGCTAGAGGCAATCAGGCAAGATTTGAGTATCTTTGAAAATGATAGAATGAGATAGCAATGAGTAAAGATGCATATTTTGTGAGTAAGTGAAACCACCTGACTTATCAGGGGGTGACAAATTATAAATGAACAAAGGCTTTTACTTCATTGACAAAGAAAACCACTTCAAATGTTTTAATATCCTTCTTGCCAGTTTGAAGAACTTGTAACATAAATAAATGTGAGGTGACTGTCTTTTTGTCTCTTCTATCTTTCTTTGAGAACATTCAAGAAGCTACTATACAACACTGGTTCTCCACCATTCAGACTGGAGAACTTAGTCTGCCCAACCATTTTAGTTACTAGTGAAAAGAAAAGTGGATTCATGTCTTTCCCAAGGTGTTAATGTATAATGAATGTGAAAGAGCCTTGTCAGGAATTTCTACTCAGTTCACAAATTCTATTTTTTCACTAATATAATTGACTGACAGATTTTAACAGTATGTCAACCCATCTAGGGTTATTTTATGCCAAGACGTTAGGGAATCATGATCATATTTACATTTTTCGTGTAGTTGTTTTAAAAAACCACTACACGAAAAATGTGTTCATTCTTTTGCACATGGTCCTTTAGAAAATGAATAAGTTTTAAACAGATCTATTTGACCCATAGATAATCATTGACTCACTAGTACCTCTAAGAACTAATATACAACTCATATATCTCATGATTCTCAAATGTAGGTTTGCTTTTTGAATACCTACAAAGAACTGTATGGATGCCTCATGTGATGTAATGGTTAACAAGCTAGGCTAGCAGACCATTGTTAGAACATTCAATTCTCACTGGGTGCTCCATACATTTGGCCTTGTGCTAAACTAAGCTAAGCAAATGACTACAAAGAACTGTATGATAGGAGAAAAAAATGTGAGATCTCGCAGTCAAGTATTCTGTAGAATTTTGAGCCTTCCACACCAACCACAACACATCTAACTTTCAACATTGAAGCAAGCAGGTATAGAAGATAGTTATTTTAGGAGCCTGGGAATGCTTGAAAAAATTTTCTACATAAATTAATAATAACCTCTTTGCTTTATACTATTCTAAATAGCAGGCAAAACCTGTACTAATATATTCCTACCAGGATTAAACAGACTAGTGGCTTGGCGCAAAGCTCTACAGACAGTTCGGTCGCTTTGCAACAGGTTCACTACCCTCACACTTTACTTCGTGAAGGACCCACTAATTAAAAAATTTCCATTTTTATTTTTGACAGCTTCAATATTTTTACAAGAATTCTGTACATAAAAACTGTAATTCATCCAAGGTTTATGATGATTGATTTTGCTTAATACATTCTGCTAAACACACAGGAACTATTACATTATTAAAGATTTGTATTATATATTGCATAATAGATATTACCTATTATTATTTACTTTTTTTTACCTGGAACCTGATACCTTTTACTCATCGCCCTTTACCTTTTTATATTTTTATTTATTTATTCACAGTAAATGACCAGAATATCAAGAGGAAAAAGATACAAAATTTACCCTGATAGAATAAGCAATTTTACATATAGATACTTATAAACAACAGAAAGGTATATAATTTACAAAACAAATACAAATAAATAAAGCCATAATAAAACCAAAAATATTACATTAAATATCATTCAGCCAAAGAACTGGTGAATTAAATATATTCAACAATCAATAAATATACAAACTAACATACATAATATAACAAACAGTTTACATATATTGTAATGATTTGCTTAATAAAGTTGTTAATACATGAAAAAACATTAATTTAAATCTATAACATAAAAAAGGCTAAATCAAAAAAAAACATCTTTGAATTCAAATAATAATAATGGCCAAGATAATGACCAATGATGGTGAAAAGTGTTCAGGAAAATACATTTGGACAATTTTTACAAACTGGAACCAAACACCTGTAATCTTACACAAAAACAAAACAAAATTCTTTTTTAAAATAGTTAAAAGAAACAGTGTCTGTGGTTTTCATAAAAACCTGTATTAATGTAGTTTTTATAATAAAATTGAATTAATATAAAATAAAAATTGAATTGATATAAAATAGTAATGTACCAAAAAGAGATTCTGATGTTTGGGTAGATACAAGTACCATTGTGATGTAATCACCTGCTTATTGCACAGTGTGCTTTGTGTATGTATTTACCAACCTTTCCACACAGGCAGGATATGACACAAGGTCAATTGAAGTTAAGCAATGATGACACATGGTACTGAAATGAGTGACCACTTAGTTACAGCAGTACCGTAAGCAACTTATGGCCTTTGTCGCAGACTAAGCGAAACTTAATGAATAAGAATGAATGCAACAATGGTTCTTATCAAAAAATAAAAAATAAAATAAAAATGTTCTTATTTTGCGATTGGTGCTGGCTAGATCTGTACTAACATTAAAAAATGATAGGTTCTTTGAAATAAACAACAAATTTATTTCACCCTTACAATAGGTGCTAAAATAACAATTATTTTGAGAGACAGGAGTTTAATTTAAATAAAAAATACCATAAAAATTAGTAATAATTTTAAAATATTTTTCATGAAATGTATAGAACTTTAAAAAATTAATACTTATGGATAAACTTTGATAAGTTGGATCATTAAAAAATTGAAACAGCCTTACTTTGAAGTCAAATGCTGATGTGTAGTTGGATGTAGAATTTTTTTATTTTACTTAAAATTTGTTTTTGTTTTTTAAATATCCAGGATATAGCAACAAGATATATGGCAATTTGATAGCCAATTTTGCCAGATATCAGGCAAAATTAGCTATTCAGTTTTTGTTCATATACAATAGGAGATATCCAACCCAAAATGAACTTCATAAATCACAAGTGCAAAACAATCTTTTTAAAAGCAAGATATATCTGTATGACAAAGAGAAATATTTTCATGTTTCTTTTACTTACCACAGAGAAATATGACAAATCCAAAACCTAAACATCCCATAGCACCAATGTAACCATAATTAAATCCATACTGCTGTTGAAAATAGGAGACAACCCCAAGACCAATAAAGGCTCCAATGTTAAGGCACATATAAAAACAATTAAAGAATGAACGGATTTTTACAGGATTTGTGTCACGAAGCTGAAAAAAAAAAAAAGAAAAAAAAAGAGTTAGTGTAATATATATATATATATTTATTTACAATAAAGGAATATAAGAATTGGGCCTAACAATCGAGATATATGGTATAGTGTGTGTGTGTGTGTGTGTGTGTGTGTGTGTAGCCATAACCTTGCAAAAATTGCACTTTCTAATGAGATTTTTATTAGGGTTTTCGTATCCACAATGCAGGTTTAAGTCTGGATGATCAAAGTGACTTGTCAATTTCAAATGTGCACACATTGAAATTTTAGTGAATTTTACAATTGGTATTCTTTACCTGTTTAATCGAAATATTAAAATTTTCATTTATATATACCCAATTTCATTGGAATTGATGAACAAACCCAATCTAATCTCTATCATTTTTCACTGATTTCTTCTATGAATAACTTATGTAGTGTCAGCAACAGGTATATGAGTTTAAGGCTTAAAATAGTTCTGAGGTTTTTTAATATCTCATTCATTTCTAGAGTACCTATCTACAATTGAAATAGGTCATGTCACATTTTGAAAACCAATGAAACTAATATTATCTAAATCAAATATCTTTTATTTCTCTCATGCACTACTTGTAGAATGATTAATTATATCAGTTATAAGTAAGTAAAGTTGGCGACCATAGTCGAGGGTAACCCGAAGGCTCCCTTTTCGATAGCTACTACACCAAGGTGTAGGGGAGGGCGCTACTCCTTCCCTGGATTGCTCTACTTTACCCTTGATCCGTACCTTATAATGCTGAGTGTTAAGCAAGGAGGCATCAAGTACCATTTTTTGAGTCTTTGGTATGACTCGACCTGGGATTGAACCCAGGTCTCCCGGGCCATTGGCGAACACTCTAACCCCTAGGCCAAATCATGCCACTGATAACCAATGATAATCTTTCATTCAAATCAATTATGATAATACAGTTAATTATTAAGCATAGCTTAATCTGGTCAAAAGCAATGGTAAAGGAGTATCAAATGAGAATCACCACACAACTACCACACAAGAGTTATTCAAAGGCAAATGGATCAATGAACTCCACTATGCCATCTCAGATATTGTTCTAGCTTTCCTGACAGATACTTTTGAGCTTGAAATGATGTCCTGTAAAATTTTAGGTTTTGGTTTCTTTGTTTAATGGCTTATGGATTATTTAGAGCCTAATTTATCCTTGTAGAAGAATAAAAGTACTACTATTTAACCCATAGTAAGTGGGAAGGATAAGGAAGTTTATTCCTTTTCCAAAGATATTAGTTTGAAAGTAAACATAATAGTGCAACCAGGATTCAAATTTGCTTACGACAATCAGCATGTTAGCCAGTAAACTACAGGGACTCCTTCTGTACAATTTTACAATATCTATACACAATAAGACATTACACAAGCCAACAATAAAATTGCCCATGAATATTCAAATGTTTTTAACTAATTTTGTGGCACTGATTTAAAAAATATAATCCATTTTTATCCATCTCATACCATTTTTGTGTGACAGAAATACTGTATATCTGATAAAACCAAAGCTGTGATGAAATTATACTTGAACATGTCCAAAGCATTGTTGCTTCCAGATTATACAGTGGAATGTAATTGAATTTCAGAATGCAAGCAAGAGGACTATTTTTTGGTATGCAAGATTTTTTTTTATATTTCTGTTTTGATTTGATGATTTGCTATTTTGCAGGGTTGAATATCTTTGTGCAGTTTAATGATATTTAAGACATTGTAATGAATTTGATGATTGCTATAATTTTTTTCTGAGTATGACAATATTAAACACTTTGTTATAACCTGTTGATGGGAAAATCAAATTAAAAAAATACACTATGAGGTTTATCAAAATTTAGAAATTTGTTTAAGAATTTTATGAAACTTCTTATAAAATTTTAACGCATTTATCTTATTTCAATGTTGTTGCCTCAGATATTTCAGAGATAATTGAAATTTTTTATAAAATTTGAAAGACAATTTAAATTTTCTGATTTTATTCAATGAATCATGTATGGAGATGTCGAGTGAAGTTTTTTCTCATTTATGCTTTTCAGCAAGAAAACCTTTATCTAATTAACAAGATTCTGAGCAAACTTTCAGCTTTGCATTTATAAATTCATTTTTTAATTTTTATTTTGATTTCAGAATCAATGAAGAAACATCAATGATTTAGTAAAAAATGTTATTTTCTATGGCATAAAGAGCCTTTTCTTCCCCCACCCCACCCCCATATATATTTGTGTTTTTCTGCAGTAAAACATCAAGACATGCTGGGAAAAAATAATAATTTTTCAAATCCGCATCTCAAAATTATTATAAAAAGACTTTTATTTTTTCTGTAGGCTAGTGTTATTTAAGATCTAAAAACAAGCACTACTTTGTTCAGTACAAGAGTAGCCAAATTATTTTTTTACCATGTTTAACTAACCATTATTCCATAAAAGAACATCTACTGTGATGGAATTTTGATTTCAGGGTCAACTTTCTATGAAGAGTTTGAAAATATCATTTTTTGTTTTTCCAGAGAAAAAAAAAAGATATGAAAGTGGACAAGAGATTTCATTGATACTTCAAGAAAGTCATATTTAAGTTATGATAATTCAGGATGTGACTGTCTAGCCAATTCATAAAAAAACATAATTGCTTTGTAGGTTACTTGATGTGATATTTGACTTCTCTTGCCCTTAAAAGCTCTTCAAATCTTCCTTCCTCATTATGTGTCCCTGCAAATTTCAACTGTCCTTTTCTGATTCTAAGCAACAATTTCCTGGTAGTTTTTATTCTCCTTAAAACTTCTGCATTTGTTATTCATGTTCTGTTCATATTATTGTTGACATTTGTTTCAAAAAGCAAACTTTGGTTGCTTCAAGTCATCCATCTCCAATATCAAGTGTGCTATAAAGGAGAAAAGAGATAACATAATAATCTATTAGGAAGGTCGAGTTTCGATGGCATACTGGCTAAAGTGCTGGACTGTGGCCTTGAAGTAAGTGAACTCAAATTTCATTTGTGCTTTTGGATTAATATCCTTGGAAAGATGAGAACCTCCTCATCCTCCTAGCTATGAAGTTAAATAATATCACGTGCCATTAAACAAACAAACCAAACCAATCTATTAGGAGTTTCACTTAACAGTCATCATTAAAGGTAATAGAATCAGTGTATGCAAACAATTACTTGACACCACATAATTACTAGTATTAGGAATACTTGAAACTTTACAACTGAGTGCAAATTATTTGTATTTCATAGAAATACTTAATACTATATAACCATGTAAAAGAAACTCTTAAACTACACAAAAAATGTAAATATAAATGTACAATGTATGCCTAACCTCTAGCTAGACATAAAATAATCCCAGAAGGATTGACATGCCATTAAAATTAATCAATCCACTAAAAAATTGACCTCGTGTCACACCCTATCCATAGCAGAGGGGTTGGGTAAATACAGTGCAATCTATTGCTCATTTTTTACCAATGCTATTTTTCAATCTTTTTAATACTTTGCTCAGTTTCTGAAAAGTATTTTTATGACTAATTCTAACCAATAATAAAACATTTTATATTCATGGTAATAAAGATAATATACAAAAAGAAGACTACTCTCCTTGTTGAGAGTCTCCAACTGGATGCCATTGATGGCACAAATCAAATCAAGGAAGAAAGAATTCTAATAAATTTCCTATTTTTGGTTTTTGAGAATTCTCTTTTTAAAAAATTGTGACGTTTTGCAACTAAAGGAACAATGAAAACAATAATCAAGGAAAATGAACACTTACTTTGTGGGTCTTGAAGTTTTATCGGAATACTATTTATCATATTTACCAACTCCTCCGCTCAGGTAGGATATGACACAAGGTCAGTTTTTAAGCGGAGTTTAACAGGTTTCAATTCAGAGTTTTCCTTCTCCTAGACTAGTTGCCTCACCAAGGCTGAAGAACACAGTCTGCCCTACTATTTACCCATAGCTGGAGGGAGAATAATTGGATTCATACCTTTCCCAAGGGTATTAGTGCTATGTGAAATGCAATCAGTCTCATCCAGGATTTGAACTCGTGTCGCCGTGTGCATTTCCTACGATGATAACCATTACACCACGGGGCACCTCCTGTGGCAATACTATCATGCTCTCTCTCTCTATATATATATATATATATATGAAGAAAAATTGAAAAACAAAGTAAACCAAAACTGATGAATCTATTAGAAGGAAAGTTGACATTAAAAAAATTTGGTGATAATGAAACTTCATCAACACTTGTTTCACCATTTTAAAGTCCTGATGAAGGTTCATTAAAACCGAAATGTTTTAATGCCAACTTTTTTTCTAAAAAATTCATCACTTTCAATTTACTTTGTTTTTCAATTTTTATCTATACTGTCGGATTCCTTTTCATTATTTACTTCCATATATATATATTTGAAGTTCATCGAAAAGGCTCTAAGCTTCATTTAGAAAGAAGAGCCATTGCTAAACATTTTTACCACTTATAAAATTATAAAAACTAATTAAGGTTTCTGTCTTAATTTCTAGGCAGATTTTTAAAACTTTGTCCACACACACACACACACACACACACACACACACACACACACACACACTCATAAATGCAAACATATATGCACACAGACTAGACTAAAATATATCTCATCTGTGGAGTCGAATACATTCTCACACGCATTAAACTCAGAGAGAAAAAAAAGGAAAAACAACAACCTTGTAAATATATGTGTGTACGAGTATGTATATTCATGATCATATTTGAATGTATGCAAAGGTACACACATACAAAATACATACTTGTACATGCATAAAAAAAACAAAAAGCAAACATATGCAGAGGCCATAGGTTTTCATGGTCAATCAACTCCAATAAGACATTCACAAATACAAATCCTGGAATTAAAAAGGATCACACTCCTATCAAAAAATTCTCACTATAGAAGCTAGAAACAAAGAATGCCCAAACCATTATCAATCTCCAAAGACCAAAAAGTCTGAAACACATGTAGAGCACAAATATATGGAAAAAATAAAACCTAAATACTAAATTGAGATTCATTTGCAAACCTATTCATTTTAAAATATTTACTTTTCTCTTATTGGACCAATATTTACTTTTCTCTCATTGGACCAATATTTACTTTTCTCTCATTGGACCAATATTTACTTTTCTCTCATTGGACCACTGTGTGTGTTGTTGTTGTTGTTGTTTGGGTTTATGGCATATCAACTTTTGTAGGTTATTTAATGCCAAATCTACTTTTATATAAATAATCAGTTCTATTTCAAATAATTCAGTTTTGCATGAGTACAAAGTTTAATTGTCAAAAACATTTCTTTTTCCAACTATTAATTTAAGTCAAACAGTTCTAATTCAAACAATTCAGTTAAGCATAAATACACAGTTTAGTTCTATTTGACCCATATATAGAACCCTATCAGGTTCTACCACTCCTGACCAGAGTGGACCTGGGAGTGATGGCAATAAAGGGGCACTTTGCATTCCCCCAAACTCCAGCATTACTGGAGTGTCACCATCAGATTGCTTAATGTCATATTCAGGACACTCGTTGGTGGAGTTTTACCTCTCTGTAGAGATGCAGTCGGTGTATTCTATAGCCCCAGGCGACTGTGCCACTCACATAAATAAATATATATATATATGCATGAACAGAGGTCATTTGTCAAATTTTTGTTGGCTGAGAAGTACAAATCATGTTTTCTTTCTACATTGATGAACTTCTCTATTTTCATTTTATCATTTTGCAACAGTGGGAATTTTTTTTAGAGTCAGGATGTCAACTTATTTATAAAATTGAATTAACCCACAAGAAATTTATATTAGCATACTGACAAATAAAATGTTATGTATATGTCAGTCTGAAATGGGAAAAGCTGTACAAGACATTAAAGGGCAGAAGAGGTTCCTATGTAGAGCACCATCTTGAATTCCACTGGGATGGAATGTCAGAAATGAGAAGTAGCTACACAAATTGCATCATCTTCCTAAACTCTAGTCACAGTAAAAAATCTGCCTTCATAAAAGTTGTCTTCTCCCACCTTCTTTCTTTACAACTAACCCACAAGGTAGGAGTTAGAGACTCCAGTTCCAAATTTTGAATTCAGCGTTGTCTTTTCCCAAGACTGGTTGCTCCTCCCGCCAACTTCTCTCTCTCTTTATATGGTTAGGTTATTTGGTTTAGAAGCATATCAACTCTTGTAGGTTATTTAATGCCAAATCCTGAAACAAAATAAATAAATAAACCCTGAAAAAAAAAATCTCTTTGTGAACCTACTCATTTTAAAATATATATATATAATGAAAGTGAATGAAGTGAATAATTTGTAGGTAAAATTAGAACTCATTTGTTTGCACACAGTTAAGTGATTTCAAGTATTGCTATTGAACACCAATAATTCTAGTTAATATTAATCATTTGTTTACAGATTAGTTTAGGTGGTTTTAAGAATTGCTATCTCAGTGCAATAGACCCTTAGCCACTGACTTCTAGCACCTTTCAGCAAAAATAGGGTTGGATACTTGTTTGTTACAAGAGCAAATTGAAGAATACAGTCGGGAATATTGGTGTTAGGATTTGACATGACCAGTAAACTGATCAACCTCTCAAATAACCCATCTAGTCCAGTAAGGACCAAAGTGGAGAGTTGCAAGTCATATGACCACTTTAGCTGCTGGGTCATGGACTGCTCAGCTACCAGGATCCCATCCTGAAGCATTACGGATCACCACCCATAGCTACCAGGTGGCCTCATTGGTGGAGGGTATCTTACACCTGCAGACATGCAGTCAGCATATTCTACAGTTCCAGCTGACAGGGTGGTCTCTTTATATATAATGTAACACTCTTCAGAGTACATATATACTCCCTTGATCCTTGGCATAAATGCCAATCAATACAAAATAATCCCATCATTTTTGACAGGCACTGTGAAAGTATTTAAGTTTCTGTATAAAATGTATAAGCATACACATCTTTCCTGTTTATCAAAAAGACCATAATGATTCAGATTGAATTTTACCAGCTTAGTGATGACATCATCTTAAAATGATAAAAAAATCTTGTGGGATTATTCCAGGGTATAAGCCATAAACAACTTCCAGTCTGAAATTATTTACTTCAAACAGCAAGTTGTTTATGGTTATTGACATTGCATTCTGGGTGGGTATAATGTGTTAGTCAAAAGAGCAGCCTAGTATCTGAATCAACATACTTACCACACCCAATTCATATTTACCAACCCCTCCGCTCAGGCAGGATATGACACAAGGTCAGTTTTTAAGCGGAGTTTAACAGGTTTCAATTCAGAGTTTTCCTTCTCCTAGTCTAGTTGCCTCACCAAGGCTGAAGAACACAGTCTGCCCTACTATTTACCCATAGCTGGAGGGAGAATAATTGGATTCATACCTTTCCCAAGGGTATTAGTGCTATGTAAAATGCAATCAGTCTCATCCAGGATTTGTCACCATGTCTATTTCCTACAATGATAACCACACCCAATTGAATGGAATCTATGCTTGGTCCTGGATGTTCCAGTCAACTGGAGCTGTAGAACACACTGACTGCATCTCTGCAGAGAGGTAAAACTCCTTCAACGAGTATCCTGGATATGACATTAAACAATCTGATGGTGAGGCTTCAATAATGCTGGAGTTTGGGGGAATACAAAGTGGCCTGGAGTGGTAGCACTTGATAGGTTCCAATCCATGGGTCAGATAGAATTGTTTTACATTTAAACTGCGTACTCTAACATTTAAACAAATGACTTATGTTAAACTGAATTGCTTGAGACAGAACAGTTTAATCAATTAACAAATGACTGATGCTTAATTGAATTGCAAGTGAGACACAGCAATACTTGAAAACATTTAAATGTGTACAAACAAATGATTAATAGTAAATAGAATTATTCATATAAGATAGAAATAAGTGAAACCATTTAACTGTATGCAGAAAAAAAAATTAGCTCAGGCTCGTTTAATTGTTATCTACAATTAAATAATCTACAACCAAACCAAACTATATATATATATATATATATATATATATATATATATATATATATATAAAGAAGATTTGGCATTAAATAACCAACAATGATTGATATGCCATGAAACCAAATCAAACCTAGTTCTAGAGCCTTGTAATTTCTATTTATCTGATATTTCAGGTTGAACTTGCTCTACCATTGTCAGTATTAAATACTGACAGTTGTTACACACCCATATATTTTTCATTGTGTTGAACAGGATGCTTATTAAAGTCTATTTTCTATAAGGACAAATATATATATATATATATACACACATATACACTACCATTCAAAAATCTTTGATCACTTAAAACTATTGTAAATTTCTACTAATTGTCAAATTATAAGTGGATATTTTGCATTGTGTTTCTACAGATGAAACATTGGACCTGTCGTAGTCTGTAAGGTAAGCTACAAGAATCTTTACCTTTCACACTAGATATATATGATTTGTAAACATTTTGTAGGTAACATTTTTAAATGAGCCTGAGCTCTTTTTGCGCACAGTTAAATGGTTTCAAACATTTCTATCAAACAGAAATAATTCTATGTACTATTAATCATTTGTTTGCCCACATTTAAATGGATATACATATGATTTGTAAGAGAATAATTTACAGGTTATTTCATTTTTAAATGAGTTAGAACAAATTTGTATGCACACAAGTATGGCTTTTTTTTCTACACAGTAAAGTAAGTAAAGTTGGCAACTGTAGGTGAAGGTGATCCGAAGGCTCTCTTTACAATACTTACTACACCGAGGTGTAGAGGAGGACACTACTCCTTTCCCTGGATGGCTCCACTTTACCCTTGATATGTACCTTATAATGCTGAGTGTTAAGTTAGGAGGTATCAAGTACCATTTTTTAAGTCTTCGGTATGACTCGACCTGGGATTGAACCCAGGTCTCCCAGACCATTGGTGAACACTCTACCCACTAGACCAATGAGCCGGTTAAATGGTTTCAATTATTGCTATCTAACACTAATAATTCAATTCAATATTAATCATTTGTTTACAGACAGTGAAATGGTTCCAAGTATTGCTATTGAACTTTATATATTCATTTGCTAAGTCAAATGGTTCTAAATATTGCTATGTTATATCAATATTTCAGTTTAGGCACACAGTAAAAGAGTTTCAAGTATTGCTAATTAACACTAATGATTCTATTAAAAAATACTCATTTCTTTGCACACAGTTAAATTGTTTTCAAGTATTAGTATGTATCAATAGCAGTTCAATTAAACATCTGTCATTTGTTTACACACAGCTAAATGATCAAAGAGTTCTATTTCTAACAATTCAATTTAACATAAGTTATTTGTTTGCACTCAGTTTAAATGTCAAACAGTTCTATTTGACTCATAAATAGGACCCTATTAGGTGCTACCACTCTGGAGTCAGAGTGGACCTGGGAGCAATGGCAATGAAGGGGTACTACACATTCCCCAAAGTTCCAGCATTACTAGAGCCTCACTATCAGATTGTTCCATATCATATCCAAGACACTCATTGGTGGTGGTGGTGGAGGGTCTTATCCCTCTACAGAGATGCAGTTGGTGTATTCTACAGCTCAAGTCGACTGGACTGTTATTAAGTTGTCAATCAACTTGGATACTTTTGTATATGCATCCTATAAGTTCTATTGTTTGAGTTTGTTATATATTCTTCCTGATGAAGTTAAATTCTTAGGCTAACCTTAAAGTATAGCGACTCTAATTCAGTAATCATTTTGTGTTTATTGCTTTGTTGTTATTTTACTGACTGTTTTTCACTTCATTCAATTTGTAAACACATTTTGTAGATACACACAGTTAAATGACCAAACAGTTCTATTTCGAACAATTCAATTTAGCATAAGTGATTTATTTGCACATAGTTTAAATGTAGATATAGATAAGACCCTATTAGGTAAAACCACTGTGGCATCAGATTTAACCTGGGAGCAATGGCAATGAAGGAGTACTCCACATTCCTCAAAGCTCCAAGACAGGAGCCTCACCATCATGAGGAGAGTCTTACCTCTCTACAGGGATGTAGTTGGTGTATTCTACAACCCCAGTTAACTGGGTTCTCAAATTCTAGGGGGTCATTTAGCTACAACCTGATTTATTTTTAATCTACCTAATATAAGTAGCCATATGCTAAGTTTCTCAGTTCTTTTGACATTAAATGAGAGATCTTGAACTTCTTTTCCAAAGCTTCTATCCATTCTGTCTAGCCCAGTTGGCTGGGGCTGTAGAATACACCGATTGCATCTCTGCAGTAGGATAAGGCTCCTCTCCCCACTAATGAGTGTCCTGATTATGACACTCCAGTCCAGGGGCTTTGGTGAATATAGAGTACTTCTTCATTGCCATTACTCTTAGGTTCATTCTGACCCAGTGAGATAGTACTTGTTAGGGTCTCATTTATGGGTCAAACAGAAGTTTAATCATTTACTATGCTTGAAACCATTTAACTGTGTGCAAATAAAACTATTAGTATTAGAGAGCATTACTTGTCATAAACCCAGCTGGCTAATTCTGAAGGGGTTTCCTCTTCTTCATACTTAACCTTGACCAGCATTGGTGAAATCACGATACTCATTTGTTAGTTCTTCTAGTAGGTCTTCTCATTCACATTCTGGTTGGTTGGTTGGTTGTGTTTTATGGCACATCAACTCTTGTAGGTTATTTATTGCCAATTCCTGTTCATACATATATATTATATGATTTGTAAGCAAATACCTTGTGGTTAACATTATTTTTAAACAAGCCAGAGCTAATTTGTTTGCATACAGTTAAATGCTTTCAAGTATTGCTATTTATTGTTTGTATGCAGTTAAATGGTTTCAATAGTTCTATTTGCACACAGTTAAATGGCTTCAAGTATTGCTATTTAACATTAGTAATTCTATTTTTCAAGTATTCCTATTTAATTTAATACTAATCATTTATTTGCACATTGCAACATGGTTTCAAGTATTGCTATTTAACACAAATAGTTCTATGTAACATTCATAATAATCTTTAGTAAAAGATTGAACAGTTCTATTTGACCTAGACATGGGACTCTAACAGGTATTACTACTCTAGATCAGAGTGAACCTAAGAGTAACGGTAATAAAGGGATACTCAATATTCCTCAAACTCTAAGACTAGAACCTCTCCCAACAGATGCAATTTAATGTCATACTCAGGACACCAAATGTTTTCAAGTATAGCTATCTAATGCAAATAATTCTATTCAACATTATTCGTTCATTTGCACACAGTTAAATGGTTTCAAGCAATGCTAGCTAATACTAATAATTGTATTAATATTAACCATTTGTTTGCACTCATTTAAATAGTTTTAAATATTGTAAATGATTAAATATTTCTATTTGAACCATAGATGGAACCCTGACAGGTGCTACCACTTGAGGTTAGAGTGGACCTGAGAGTAATAGCAATGAAAGAGAACTCCATAATCACCAAACTTCAAGACTGGAGCCTCACAATCAGATGTGGTTTTATGTCACGCTCAGAACACATTGCCAGAAGTTTGACACAGTTGACTCTTTTCTGGTACAGACTAATGTTTCTGCAGATAGGGTTCCCACAAACCTGTCCATCTAATATGAAGATCACCTTATTTAATAAAAAGTTAATTACTCTAATTTCTAGCACTGACAGAAAAGATTGATATGCACAAATCAATGAGAAGTTTGGGGTCCATGAGTCAGCAAACCCCCATATTTGCTAATCATGCCACAAATACTGTAACTAGGTTGTCACTGGCTTAGAGTATCCTCTTAGTTTTCAGGGCTATAATTATCATACTAGTTAAATGGGGAAAATAATTGTGAAATGATCAAAGAAAGCAAAATGTGCCAACAAAAATGTGCAAGAGAAGGAAAGGAAGAGTGGTGAACAACACCTAAAAGTGAACACCTAAGAAGAAAACGAGAAACAATGAGACAAAGGATAATTCATTTTTCATAAGACTTTCACCATAAAGATTTTTTTGTATCATCATTACAATTTTGATTTTTACAAAGGAAGATGATTGGTTGGTTTCATGGCATGTCAACCCTTGTAGGTGATTTAATGCCAAATCCTGTTCATACACCACACACAAATTTGTAAATGAATAGTTTAATGCTAAATCCTTTATATATATATATATATACATATATATACACACACACACACACATACATGATATGTAAATAAATAGTTTCAAGATAACATTTTTAAATGAATCAGAGCTCATTTGTTTACATACTGTTAAATTGTTTCAAGTATAGAAAATGATTATTTTTATTTGACCCATGCATAGGATCCCTGTTGGAATCCCATGGGTCAAAGTGGACCTGGGAGTAATGCCAACAAAAGAGTACTCCACATTACCTAAAGATCCAGGACCAAGCCTCACCATCAGGTGGTTTAGTGCCATATCCAGGGCACTAGTTGGGGAGAGGTCTTACCTTGCTGAAGAGATGCAATCGTATTTTACAGCCCCCACCAGCCGACGAGGTTGATGAAAGAAAAGGATGTTGATTCTTTGTTTCAAAATTGATAAAGGACTTTTAAATCAGAGAAATTAGTCGGGAAGGTTTATGTGACACTGTGGCTGGTTGGGCTTCATCTATTTAGTTGAACCCTTTTGTTTTATCAAATTTTTAGTTGACCTTCATTTGCAAAGTTAGGCTAGATTTTTGGGCAAGTGAAATCTCAGAGTGATCCTGATAAACTGCATGTAGCAAATTGAACAAAGATCAGATTGTCTAGGCAGTGGGATTATATAAAATAAGAGTTCCCAGAAAGGAAAAACAGTGATCATCATGCTGTACAGTCTGTCAGTTATGTCATACGTTGCATAAGACCCATGTTAAATAAATTGGTATAGTATATTGAAGTGTAGGTAGTGTAATTAGTTTAAAATTGTGTTGAAAAGACAGTTGGATGTCATTCAGTTTGAGTGATATGTGATGACCTTGAAGTTGATTGAAAGCTTGGCATTTATTAGATTTGAGGTGGTCACATGATCATATCACCAGAAAGTTTAGAAAATAGATTTAACATTTAGTCAGTTAACACTGCCAAATGGGAAAGGGGTTGAGATTTCCACCATGCTCTGATCACTGATTCACCATAGGTTGCAAACGGGTAATATGAAGTCATTGTAAATTAAATAAAAAGGTATCTGAGTTGTTTTTCATCACAGCATAGAAGAACTGAGAACAGTTGGGATCACAGGAGCAACGAATGGGACAACACAAATATGACAACATGGTGGACACAACATGATACAACAAACAGAAAGACACAGAGCAACACAACAGAAGAACAAAGTGAGGAGCTGGGTGATCAAAATAGAAGTAAGAAACAGAAATAGACATAATGTAAATGTTAAATGCATATGCAACATTGTGAATTGTAAAATACCCTACCTATGAACATTAATAGCTATGTCCCATTCCTTATAAATACATTGGACACAATTGTATAGGGATGAAAATATACTTAGTAGTCACCACTAGCAGCAGTTACCTTCCTCACCCTGCTGGCAAGTATTGTATTTTGTTAATGTTATAAAGATTTCCATTTCATTTCCAACCTCTGTTTTGGTTATTTCTCATTCAATAACCTTTTATTAGGTTATAAAAGAATTGATGACATGTCGTTAGTCATGGTTAGATTTGAGCATGGAGGCCACAGCACAACACAAAATGGTTCAAGAGTAAGAAACGTCAAGTTCACTCAACATTTTTTTCATTTCATTTCCAACTTCCATTTTGGTCATGTCTCATTCAATAACCTTTTATCAGGTTACAAAAGAATTGATGACATGTGGTTAGTCATGGTTAGATTTGAGCATGAAGGCCACAGCAAAACACAAAATGGTTCAAGAGTAAGAAACGTCAAGTTCACTCAACATGTTTTTCATTTCATTTCCAACCCCCGTTTTGGTCATTTCTCATTCAATAACCTTTTATTAGGTTACAAAAGAATTGATGATATGTGGTTAGTCATGGTTAGATTTGAGCATAGAGTACACAGCACAACACAAAATGATTCAAGACATAAGAAAAGGAAAGAAATTCATTGATGATTAGCAAGAAGAAAGTTGAAAAAAAAAAAAAAAACAGTGAAAAGATAAAATTAGGCCAACCAAGTAAAAAAAAAAGAGAAGAAAACAGAAGAAGAAACAATAAAAAAGAGAGGAGAAGAAAAAGGCAGTGAAGGAAATAGGTCCTTAAAAGAAAATTGTAAGGAAGAAGGGAAGAGGAAATGAAGCTGCGATAGAAAAAAAAGAGGACAAATAAACAAGAGTCAAAACAATGAAGAAAAAAAAACAAAAGTAAAAGAAAACAAAAAACAAACAGACATACAAGCTAAAAAGAATGAGCAACTCAAATGGATAAAGAAGAAAGAAAAAGTAAAAGAGAACAGAGAAAATTGTTAGAAAAAAGAAAAGACGAACACGCAGACACAGAAAACAGACAATTTTTAGTATTTGAACACTTTATAAACTGCTGTGATTTCATTTGTCAAATGCTTTTTTCTTTGATTGATGAGTAGTTCCATGTCTTTCATGAAAAGATTTTGTTTTTATCACCTGTAAAATTTGAATCATAGTAATAATTGGTTTTGCAATGATGCATATTATGTTTTGATGTATGGTAGTAGAAACTGTTTTAGATAGGTCCTATCTTGAATTTTTAAAATTTCAAATTGAATATTAGCAAATATAATTTTTTATGGAGTTTAATTACTTTTAATGAATTTTTTTGTAAAGCTGAAGATTTTAGTTGTTATGTTCAGTGATATCAGAATTAGTTGTCATGAACTTAATTTGGGAATTAAATTTCACAGAGAAGAAATTTAAGAATTTTCTTTTTAAATTCTAAAGTTCACTCAACATGTTTGGTATTCAGGATCCAAGCAGGTCATTGGCATCTGAGCACAGGAACATCTCATATACATTTTGTTTTAGTAGTGAATGAAGGGATTTTATGGGAACAAAGGCAAAATAAACAAACTTAGAGAGAGTTCCACCTGAGAAGAAAAATCCTGTGTTAAAAACACTCCAAATAAATGAGTAAATAAACATTTTCAGAAGGCATTAAGATATCCCTATGTTTTTCCAGAGAATCTTAGAGTCTAATGAACAGATATAGAGAGAAAAATGATGGTTGGTTGTTTGGGTTTTATGGCATATCAACCTTTGTAGGTTATTTAATACCAAATCCATTTTTATGCAAATAGTTCTATTTCAAATTATTTAATTTAGCATGAGTACACAGATTAATTTTCAAAAATATTTCTATTTCAAGTTTTTCAGTTTATTTAAACAGTTCTAATTCAGCTAATTCAGTTTAGTAAGAGTACAGATTTTGCTTACACACAGTTAAATGTCAAAACAGTTCTATATTAAACAATTAAGTTTAGTGTTAGTACAGTTTCAATGTTAAAAATGGTTCCATTTCAAACAATTCAGTTTAGCGTAAGTACACAGTTTAATTGTCAAAAACATTTCTATTTCATGCAATTCAGTTTAGTCAGTTGTTTGGGTTTTATGGCATATCAACCTTTGTAGGGTATTTAATGCAAAATCCATTTTTATACAAATAGTTTTATTTCAAACAATTCAGTTTAGCATGAGTACACAATTTAATTGTCAAAAACATTTCTATTTCAAGCTATTCAGTTTATTCATACAGTTCTAATTCAGTTTAGTATAAGTACAGATTTTCTTTACACAGAGTTAAATGTCAAAACAGTTCTATATCAAACAATTCAGTTGAGCATAAGCAAGCAGTTTAAATATAAGTACAGTTTAATTGTCAAAAACATTTCTATTTAAAGCTATTCAGTTTAGTCAAACAGTTCTAATTCAAACAATTCAGTTTAGCATAAGTATGCAGATAGTTCTATTTAATCCATAGATATGGCCCTATCAAGTGCTACCATTCCAAGCCAAAGTGGACCTAGGAGCAATGGCAATAAAAAGGTGCTCCACACTCCCCAAAGCTCCAGCATTGCGAGAGCCTCACCATCAGATTGTTTAGTGTCATATCGCGGACTCTCGTTGGGGCGGGTGTCTTACCCCTCTGCAGATAAGCAGTCGGTGTATTCTACAGCCCCAGCCGACTGGGCCAAAAGAAAAATGAGAAATTGCTTAAGAAACACAATAGTGGAGAGTAAGGAATGGTCCACAAATTAGAATAATCATATTTTCACAGAGTGAAATGCAGTAAATTTGTTCTGATATGTTGGTTTCTAAGGTACATGAAAGTCATGATGTTTGAGCAACTGAGAAGAACTGAGTTATAAACTGATTTATTTACAGAAAATATAAACATGGATGCCTTAGAGTTGAGAAGTAGTCAGATATGTTGCCCCCTTTTGTGTACCCTACTCAGAACTGTAAATCAACAATGTCTATCTTGGAGCTTGTAGATGAAAACAGGTTACAATTTACTTTAATTACATTCTTATGGGAAAGAGAAAGCTGAGTAAAGGAATAAAGTGTAGATCAGTGTTGTCCAATGAGAGCCTACAAGTTTCTTTGTTTAATGGCGTATCAACCATCATGGGTTATTTAATGCAAAAGTTATCCTTCTAGAAGAACAGTAGTGATATTATTTGACCTATAGCCAGGAAGTTTAGATAAGTTCATACTATACCCAAAGGTATTAGTCCAAAACTGAATGTAATAAGCAACTAGTGTGCAAACTTACTGACTACAATATCACAGTCCAACATGTTAGCCACTATACCGTGGAAACTCCTCAGTAAAAATTGGGATTTGGTAGGTGTTTGGCTATAAGAACTAAAGTAATTTTATATTTTAATGTGGGATAAAAGGTATATTTTTATAAGTAATTGATGGATAGGATAGATATTGTGTCGTGTGTGTGTAGTGTTATTCAAAGAAAAATTGGAAGAGTAGCAGCAGAAATAGTTTTAAAACTATAGAAAAAGGAAAGTGTAGTCTATGGCTCATTTCATCATCATCATCATCATCATCATGTCATGCCGCAGGCATGGATATCCCTGACTCTCTCTCGCCACTTCTCCCTATCGTTCATCGCCTCTGGTAGGTCTTCAGGACCACATCCCGTATCCTCACATAGATGCTGAATGTATGTTCGAGCTGGTTGTCATGCTTTTGCCCGGCCATATGTGGGGGTCCATAGGAGTACATCACTTATGAGCTCGTCCCTGCTTCTCCAGCAGTGTCCTGCATGTCTGATTCATCTAACTTGGATAGTTTTCGTGATGGGAGGCAGGTGACCGTATAGTTGGTGTCTTGTAGGGTGTTGCCACCAGGACTTGTTCAATGGCTCATTTAATAAACTGTTTTGATGCAGTTTGGGGTTTTTTTTTAGTTTTGGCATGTGATTATTCATTTTATTGTGTATGGTTAATACATATATTATATTTGGGACAGTGAATGTACTTTTTTGAGGTTTTTATGTACATGGTTTTTGGATGCATTACAATTCTCTCCAGATGAAATGTTGAAAAACTTGTTGAAGCAAAAGGAATAGAGTGAAGAGGTCAGCAGTCACCACAGAGAGTGATAAGAATCCAGGCTAAAGGTCATTTCAGAGTTGAGCTGAGGCCACAGGGTTAGTGACCAGGATAAGACAAGGATTGTCCTGGTATTTGTGACATTTCCCAAATCATCCCATGAACAATTGGCTAGTCATGGTGAAGAGCATAGATGGAAATGTTTAAGTAATTATAGAGACAATTAAGTAAAAGTAGTAACCTCTTAAGTTGATAAAAGAGGAAGAAAAGAACTTGACAGTTATAAATTTGAAAATAATTATGGTAGGAATGTTAAATAATAGATTGACATAATCTATCATTTAGCCTGGTAGTGTAGTTAGTTTAAAATGGTGTTGAAAAGACTTTTGGATGCCATCCAGTTTGAGTGATGTATGATGACCCTGGGATCAATTGAAAGCTTGGGGTTCGTTGGATTTGAAGTGGTTACATGATCACATCACTAGAAAGATTAGAAAATAGATTTAGTATTTAATCAGTCAATTAGAACTGGCAAACAAGAGGTTGCGATTTCTACTGTGCTCCAATCACTGTTCCTCACATAAGTTGCAAAAAGATATAATGAAGTCATAAATAAAATAAATATGCACATATAAATATGTATCCAAGTTGTTCTTCATCCCAACAGGGACAGTTGTGGTTGTAAGAGCAACAAATGGGATGACACAAAGATGACAACATGGCAGATGAGAAGCAATGAATAGAGAGATACAGACCAACATGATAGAAGAGCGAAGAGAGGTGCTGGGTGATCAACAAAGAACTAAGAAGCAGAAACAGACATGTAACATAAACTCTAAACAACAGCAATTAAAATAACATTTTCTCAACAGAGAATGACTACTGTTATGTTTGGAATGTCCATGTGAATTCTTTTTCAACTCTGCCTCTTGTTGAACGTACCTCTACATTGACAAGCCATCTTCTTAAAAAATAATAACAATAAACAAATCACAAAATGGGGTTGATTGTTAGATATGGTTACATGTGATGTGTACAGAAAAGTGTATTTTAGTCAAAAAAATGTTTTCAAATGGGCTAAACATAGGTTTGCCACTCCGAGCCTGAATTGAACAGACAGTCCATGGAGTGGAAACATACAGACTCTCTAAAGAAAAAGTGTCAGGTGCAGCAGCCAGTAAAAAAAGATCATACTGACAGTCTTCAAGGACATGAAAAGACTCGTCTCTATTGATTTCCTTTAAAAAAGTACAACTGAAAACAGTGCTTCCTATTGCCAACCCCTTAGGCAAAATTCACCTTACTCTTTGAATGAACCTTATAAGAAATTTCATTGCCATGTTAACACAAGAGATTACTCAATATTCCTTAAAGCTGAGAAAGAAAGAGAAACTTGATAAACTACATTACTTAATACTTCTTTCATGTTCTTTCACTTTCTTGTTTTCTATCACAATATCTTTCGATAGTTCAGTCTTCTCCTTTCTTTGCATCACTTTTTATTCTTTCTCTCTTTATCATTTTCTCTTTCAACTTATTCTTTCTTCCCATGCTTTCATTTTCTTTTTTTTAAAGAAATTCAGTCAAGAGAGGCTTCTGTAGTCTTGACTCCCCAACATGACTGATGCTGCCACCTTAAGCTCATAAACAAGAAATGCCAATCCATACATAAACAATGCATTCATTTATATGTAAAGCATGTTACATTTTTGTTATGGTACCTACCTTACAGACTATAATGAACTCTTCCTATTACTATGAATACTGGGAGAATGTTCATCGCGGTATTAAGTTAACTCCAGCCTAACACTTTTGGCAGTCAGATTGACGTTCAACACTCTTTTACCTATGCTGTATTTATACTTTCATTCAATATACTTGTTTCACGTAATCCCGAGTTCGTGTCTTTCTTCCGGACCTTTTATTGGTCCACAACAATTTTATTGGTCACTCAACTGGCTATCACGATTGACTAATAAAAAATCCCATTGTTATGGTATCATGAAGCATGTTAGTTTCTTAAAAGGTAAAAATTAAAAAAAAAAATAAATAAATAAAAAAAAAATGGCTCTTCATAAAAATTCAAATATATCCATGATTTTTTTCACAAGTGATAACTAAGTAGTCTACACAACTTAATGTCTCTCTCCCCCCTCCACTATAATTTTCTGTATTTTAGTCTTCCATTATTCTGCATTCCTTAATGTTCTTTAAATTTTTCAATTCATCTTTGTTAATATTGATTTTTTGGTTGTTTTTTTTTCTTTTTCAGTTTCTCTTTTCATTTACTTGAATGATTTGAAAGTATTTCAGTTGATCGGTATCTTAGCCTTCTCACCTTACCAATGACGGATGCTACCATTTCAAAAGCCTTAGACAAGCAGAAGTGCCCAGTGATACATAAATAATTCCATAATTCATAGTGTTGCATACTGACCCTTGATAGAGCCGTATGTTCCAGTTGTGTAAACAAAGAGATTGCAGGACACACCTGTGTAGACAGATGGAAGCAGCTCATGTGAATCAGAGCCTGGAGGACACTGCGTAGGCATTATGAAAATAAATATACACAGGTACCCTAGGGTAGCAGGCAGTCACAGAGACCATACAGCCTAGCCTGGTTAAAAAGAAAGAGTCAATATAGGAGTTCGCCTTCTTCTCCATTTGTCTCCATCTGTCTCTCACACAGTTTTGACCCTTTTGAGAAATAAAGTTGAGAGAGTTATATTTTTAAACAGAAAAGTGATACGATTCCTTCATTCATCCTGGCTATATAACAATAACTATGCTAGTTACCATACAAATTTTGCCAACTCAGCTGGGACTGTAGACTACACTGACTGCTTTTCTGCAGAGGGGTAAGATCCCACCACCACCACCACCGAGTGTCCTAAACAATTTGATGGTGAGGTTCCAGCAATGCTGGAGCTTTGGGGAATGCAGAGTACTCTTTCATTACCATCACTCCTAGGTCCACTCTGGTCCAGTGTGGTAGCACCTGATAGGGTCCAATCTATGGGTCAAATAGAACAAAATTGTGTACTAATGCTAAACTGAATAGTTTGAAATGGAACTATTTTTGACATTGAAACTGCGTACTTGACCCAGTCAGCTGGGTCTGTAGAATACACTGACTGCATCTCTGCAGAGGGGGTAAGATTCCTCCAACATGTGTCCTGGATATGACACTAAACAATCTGATGGTTTGGCTTCAGTAAATCTGAAGCTTTGGAGAATGCGGAATACTCTTTCATTGCCATTGTTCCCAGGTCTACTCTGGCTTGGAGTGGTAGTACCTTTTAGGGTCCTATCTGTTAATTAAGATAGATAAGGTCAAGGCAAGAATAGGATAAATATATATTTTATTTTAGAGTTGACACGTGCAACTTGTCTCGAAGAGATCCCTCTAAAAAGTGGTCAACCCCCTTTCTCCTCCTTCTTCTCCTCACAGCTCCCTCTTCCTCCAGGGGGAGATAATTGCTCGTCCCGTAAGCCAAGATAGGATGTTAACACTATCTATGGGTCAAATAGAACTAAACTGTAATTATGCAAAACTGAATTGTTTAAAATTAACAGTTTTTCCATTTAACTGTGTGTAAACAAAAACTGTGTACTGAATGGTTTGAAATAGAACTGTTTTGACATTTAACTCTTTGTAAACAAAACTATACTTATACTAAAATGAATTGTTTGAAATGTTTATCAAAATGACTTAATTTGGCGTAAAATGACCTGAAAACGGTTGATATGCCATAAAACTAAACAAACAACCAACTATACAAATTCAACAAAGGGGATGTGAATTAACATCAAGGTTAATAGCCATTGAAGGGGAAATTTAAACAAGTTAATCAAAATAATAATAAACTTTTGGAATTTCTACAAAAAGATAGTTAATTTAGAATGTGTTCATATTTATGAGCTATATTAAAAGGAGTTCAATTGTACAACTAGTGAGAATTATCAAATAAACGCGTGAGTGACACACATAATAACTTGCTTTGATACAGAAATTATTTCATTCATAACTAGCAGGGTTACAGCCTGTTGCTAGGGCTTAATTAGCTCAAATCATTTCTATTATATCTTAGATAATCTGACCACACTTGATAGAGAAGTTTAATAAGATAAAGAATAAAATATTTCAATTTATTATTCAAATGTTTTTATGGTATAATCTATTTTGAGAGAAGCCATTTACTTCAGAATGAGGCAAGAACATGTTTTTACTTCTATCAAGAAAAACTACAAATAGAGAAAATTGTTTTTAAAGCCTTATATATAAAATATAGACATAAATGTTTGCTTTTGTTGTCTTTTTCATTTACAAATAGGGTCACAGTCTTTTTAGAAATATGATCAGTTTTTTTGAGTTTTTTTTTAGAAATAGGGTCAGGTTTTTTGTTTGTTTTTTTTAAACAGAATTACTTTTTATTGTTTTTTTAAAAATATGAACATTTTTTTTTAAAAAGCGACAGGTTTTTTTGTTATTTAAAATATATACAATCGAGTTTTATTTTGGTTTTCTTTTTAAAAATAGGGTCAGTTTCTTTTTTTTCTTTTGAAGATATAGTCAATTTTTTATTGTTTTATAAAAATATGAAAGGTTTTTTTTTGTTTTTTTTTTTTTAGAAGTAGGGTCTCTCAAAATATGATCAGTTTTTCCAATCCAATCTAAAAATCTGGTAATTTCTTTTATCTGTAGAATTATAATCATTTTTCCCCCTCTCTCTAGAAATATGGTTGGTTTTTTCCCCACTCTAGAAATAAGTTCAGTTTTTCCATCTCTAAAGACATGGTCAGTTTTTTCCATCTCTAAAAGCATGGTCAGATTTTGTTTCTTTTCTCTTTCTCTCTCTCTCATTTTGCCTATAAATGTTCTCTTATGAGCATAGGACTTTAATAACTTGAATCTACAAACTGTTTTCATTGAATAAGTGAAATGACATAGAGGGTTTACAAACAAGGATTACAAATTACAACATACCCCAAAGGAAAGTTGAATGTATTAACTGAAAGACAATAATCAATAAACAAAGATAAGGAAACTCAACCAAATAATAAAAATTCCTAGCAGGGTAATTTTTGTAATTCTGCCAAAAGTCAATCATTGATTTGCTTTTTTACTTGCTTACAGGTCTCAATGAGAAAATGTGACCATAAGAAATGAGTAATGCAAAAAATAATTCATTTTAGAGAGGAGGCAAATGACAGAAACAAAATTATAGGGTAATATTCAGTTAATATTTAAAAAATACAGCAGTTAAAATGTTATGATAAAAAGAACAGAAATTAAGATATTAGTCTGAATAACAATGGACAACAAAGATTTTACTACAAGAGTAAAAAGCATATTAAGTACGCTGATTCCAAATGAATGTTCAGATTGATTGATTACTTGTAATTGTAACAGTCCAGAATTGTATTTTCTTTTAAATGAAATCTTTAAAGACATAACAAATATACTTGCATAATATACAACTTTTTAAGACCAATTTCTACCTCAAAAACAAGGGGTTGTTTATTATACAAGATATATTTTTGAAACATTGTAGCTTACCTTGTTTCTAAGCCTAACCTTGCCATAAATTTGATCCAAAGTGTTCTCACATAGCCTATACATAAACAAGGGCCATTAGTTAGGATAATAAAGTTTTTACTTAATATTGTTTACAATTTATAAAACCAGTGCATATAATATGTACAAATATTAAAAATAGTAAATAAAGTTATGTGAAAACTTCATTCTCTTTTGTTTAAACAAGTAAACAAAGTTTTCAAAGTATAAATAAGTGTTTGAATATCTTTTTATGTCATTAGATGTTGAAGAAATATTTTTGTAGGCTAGCTTAATTAGGAGTTTCCCATTACACATGAAAAAACACACTTTTTTTGACTAAAAATTAAAGGTCATTCATTACTAGAGTATACAAGGTACAAGTGGACTTTTCGTCCATTTACATTTTAAGTTTTTAAAATCCGGTTTAAATTAGTCCTCCATTTTTCATAAATCAATAATCACGCATAGACTTCAGATTAAATTTTTTTTTAAAGAAAAGAGACACAAATCAAGCATATCTTATCTTTCCATTGTTCTCTGCCCTTTTGATTCATTTAAATGATTTTCAGTTATGAGATCAGTGAACTTTTTTATTTAATCTGAAATAACTGATTCTATAGACAAATAAAAGTCATATCTTTGACAAGGTGCAAAAAAATACAATAATTTTAATTGAGATCAAGTTATATTTACCACGAGTGATCAGAAATTGTAAAATTTGAAATTACGAAAAAATTCTCACCATAAATAATGGAATTATTTAGGAATATTTTGCTTGCCTATAGATTCAAAATGGCAGTATCAATAGTGATGATGACTTGAGAACATAGTGTACCATATTTAACGCTATGTGCGAAATGGACATATAATGTTGATAACGATAGAATATATAAAGAACATAGGAATCTCAGAATTCGAAAACACATAACGACTTCTTGTTCAGGTACGAAACCTTTTTATTAACTTTGAGTTAAAGGTTTCGACGTAAGGAGGAGAGACACAATCTTCTATGCTGTCTTATTCATTTGGCCACCGTCTCGAGCGGCCCCCATAGGGCGCAAGTTCGCCTCGCATCTGTGAGCTCCAAAAGTCGACCGTCTTCGTCCAGTGTCTAATCTCAACTCTCTAACTTTCTTCAAATCTCCACAAACCTCTGCGTGCTTCCGGTGCGTGATGTCACTCACACTCCGTCACCCCATTTCATCTCGGACTATTATGACATCTGAGTGACACCTCCATCCACCCGCGCGTGCCCGCATTAACACCTGCCTCAATGCTGCACCCAACTAACCCATGGTTCTCAGCCTAACTAAACTCAAAGGCATGAACCGAAATCCCTCGGCTATTATATTACAATAGGTGCATCAGTCAACTGAAATCCTTTCAAATCACATGGTAAATGGAAGAAAGAAAGAAAGAAAGCATTGAAAGAAGATGAGGAGAAATTGGAAGAAAAGAGAAATTGTAAAAAAAAAAAAAAAGAAGACAATGAGATGTAGAGAAAGGAAGTGAGTGAAGTATAGAATGTAAGAGAGAGAGAGAGATTAGGAAGAGTTGTCTGTTTTGTTATCCAACCCAAATAGATATATTTGAATTTATATGACATTTAAAAAGAAAGACAAAAAAAATCAACTAAATAACATAATTATATATATATATATATATATATATATATATATAAATGAAAGTCATAAGACATACCCTGTAACCTGGTTTTAGTCATGGGGAACTACTCAGACAGCATATCTTGGGCATGAATTCTCAGTCAGAGTCCATCCCTCTCCAAGTCAACAATTGGTTTGAATTAAGAGTCTTCCTTCTCCTAGTCCAGTTGCTATACCAAGGTTAAAAAGCTTGGTCCACCCGACTATTTACCGTTTAGCTGGAGGGAGAATAGTTGGATTTATGCTTTTCCAAAGGGTATTAGTATAATGTGAAATACAAATAGCTTTATTCAGGATTTGAACTCAAGTAGCCAAGTCCACTTCCTACAATAATAACTATTATACCACAAGCACTTCTATGATATATATATATATATATATATATATATATATATATATATATATATATATATATATATGATGAAAAATAAATGGAAAAAGTGGATATACTAAAAACACAGACAATGAATTCAGTTCAGAATATTTCATTCTTTTTTTATTGAAAGAACTTTTTCAACTGAAAAAAAAAAAAGGTTTTTTCTAAAATTCAGCATTCCTATTTTTGCTAAATTCAAGAAAAAAACTATTTTTCGCAGTTATTCTGACCTGAATCCGTTATCTGTGTTTTTAGTATATCCACTTTTTCCATTTATTTTTCATCATCTGGTCAGATCTACCAAAATATCTATCTCTTCTATATATATATATATATATATATATATATATATATATATATATATATCCAAAGAAGATGAGATGGAAATGATTCTATTTGAGAATATAAAGAAGTTCCATACCTTTAAACATCATTGCTTGTGCCAATCATGTGATAGTTTTTTGAAAAAGAACACTGACTGAATGATTGAACAGTAATATAATCTTTCTATATATATATATATATATATATATATATATTTTTTTTTTTTTTTTCTTTCCCCTGTTATTGTATTTTATCATATGAAGGTTTACTGAAACCGAAATATTTTAACGTTGACTATCCTGCATAATAAATTCATCACTTTTGGATTACTTTTATTTTCTATTTTCTCCAAGAAGATTCTTTTAAATCTCCAGGAGTGCTTAATGTATGATAATTAATATATAAATTTCTTACATAGCAAATTTCTGTATAATTTGAAAAAACTCAACAAACTGTCATTTGCCTATTATAAATTTATTTCAGCTGCCAACTAGCTTCTTCAGATAGCTATCACACATTGGAGAGAAAATTTTCTTATATTTTTTCAATGGGCTCTTACTAGTTTAAAAGAAAAAAAGAAAACAAAAAGACATGGGCTAAAAGTTAGTGTCAAAAACAGATGTAATGTGATTGTCTGATGTCATGTGTCCTTATGTATCTAAAATTTTTACACAATTCAAAAAACCCTCAGCAACTAAAATCTTGTTAATAAAATAACCTATTTTATTTTAAGAAAAAAATCTCTCTATTTATTTATTTATTTAGGAAAATATGATGATAAACACCATTACTAATATCAAACTAATCTTGTTTAGTTACATTTTTTTTTATTCCCATTTAAAATTATAATAATTGTTTTTATTTAATTTCTTAATGATTTTATATTTTAAATACTGCCATTCTAATGACAGTTACTATCATTAACATTATAATAATTGTTAATTATTTTTAAATTACCTATTATAACAATTATTGCTAATTTATCATTATTATTGTTATTACCATTATTACATTACCAATAATATTAATAGTAATATTGATACCATTAATTTGATCCTGAGTAGAGTGTTCACCAATGGCTCAGGAGACTGGGGTTCAATCCCAGGTTGAGTCATACCAAAGATTCAAAAAATGATACTTGATACCTCCTTGCTCAACACTCAGTATTATAAGGTAGGGATCAAAGGTAAAGTGGAGCAATCCTGGGAAAGGAGCAGCGCCCTCCCTTACATCTCGGTGTGGTAGCTATTAAAAAGGAAGACTATGGTTGCCAACTTTATCACTATCAATTTTTCTATAATTAACCTATATGGTTAATTATAGACTATGGTTAATTATAGACTATGGTTGCCAACTTTATCACTATCAATTTTTCTATAATTAACCTATATGGTTAATTATAGACTATGGTTAATTATAGACTATGGTTGCCAACTTTATCACTATCAATTTTTCTATAATTAACC